>BSBK01003064.1:662500-1260000 GCA_027943335.1 Chamaecyparis obtusa | reverse complement strand
CCCTTAAGACATTAGTTAGGTTACTAGTGACACTAGTTAGATTACTTATGACATGTTAGTTCTAGATTACTTATATTACTTATAATCCATTAGTTACATATTACTGTTATTTTTTATAATATTAAAAAATTAGATTAACTTATTAGTTAAAGATCCCCTTAAGACATTAGTTAGGTTACTAATGACATTTGTTAGATTACTTATGACATGTTAGTTTTAGATTACTTATATTACTTATAATCCATTAGTTACATATTAGTGTTATTTTTTATGATATTAAAATTGGATTAACTTATTAGTTAAACATCCCCTTAAGACCTCATCTTAAGTAGTTATATAAATGCTTTTATGTTTGTTAAAGTGAATGTGTTAAATGGATGATATTAAGTTTAGAAACTACTTATGGTTCATTAATTACATATTATCTTGTTATTTTTTATGATGGTTCAATTAGATTACTTAATAGTTGAAGATTCCCTTAAGACCTCCCCTTAAGACATTAGTTAGGTTACTAATGACATTAGTTAGATTACTTATGACATGTTAGTTCTAGATTACTTATATTACTTATAATCCATTAGTTACATATTAGTGTTAGTTTTTATGATATTAGAATTAGATTAACTTATTAGTTAAAGATCCCCTTAAGACCTCCTCTTAAGTAGTTATATAAATACTTTTATGTTTGTTAAAGTGAACGTGTTAAATGGATGATTTTAAGTTTAAAAATTACTTGTGGTTCATTAATGACATATTATCTTGTTATTTTTTATGATGGTTCAATTAGATTACTTGATAGTTAAAGATCCCCTTAAGACATTAGTTAGGTTACTAATGACATTAGTTAGATTATTTATGACGTGTTAATTCTAGATTACTTATATTACTTATGGTCCATTAGTTACATATTAGTATTATTTTTTATGATATCAAAATTAGATTACTTATTAGTTAAAGATCCCCTTAAGACTTCCCCTTAAGACCTCCCCTTAAGACATTAGTTAGGTTACTTATGACATTTGTTATATTAAACTTATGACATTAAAGTTCTATCTTATTTATATTACTTATGGTCCATTAGTTACATATTAGTGTTATTTTTTATGATATCAAAATTAGATTACTTATTAGTTAAAGATCCCCTTAAGACTTCCCCTTAAGACCTCCCCTTAAGACATTAGTTAGGTTACTAATGACATTTGTTATATTAAACTTATGACATTAAAGTTCTATATTATTTATATTACTTATGGTCCATTTGTTACATATTAGTGTTATTTTTTATAACCATCTATCAAATCAAATCATGTAACTATCTAACCATAATCAATGGTCAAATGATATAACCATCTATTAAACCAAATCATATGATCAAGTATCAAATCACATTAAATCATATAACTATCTAACCATAATCAAATCAAATCATGTAATCATCTAACCATAATCAAATCATGTAACCATCTAACCATAATTAAATCAAATCATGTAACCGTCTAACCATAATCAAATTAAATCATGTAACCATCTAACCATAATCAAATCATGAAACCATCTAACCATAATAAAATAAAATCATGTAATTGTCTAACCATAATCAAATCAAATCATGTAACTGTCTAACCATAATCAAATCATGTAACGATCTAACCATAATCAAATCAAATCATGTAACTGGCTAACCATAATTAGATCAAATCATATAACCATCTAACCATAATCAAATCAAATCATGTAACTATCTAACCATAATCAAATCAAATCATATAACTATCTAACCGTCTAACCATAATCAAATCAAATCATGTAAGTTATGTCTAACCATAATGTATATAAATGTCAACCATAAACACATAAATCATCTATGCATAGGTCCAAAATATATAAATGTCAAACATATGTGAAATGTCTAGAACATAAATCAAAGATGCACAACAAATGTCCTAAGGTATCCAAGACTGATCAAGTCACATATGAAGAGAGTGACCCTCTGACTAAGTGTCATGAGCATTCTCTGCATGTGAAGAAACAACACACCCCTGCAAATTTAGTACAACAACTTGTCAAATATATATGTACATTCATATATTATAATTATATACAAAGTATTTGAAATATATTAATACGTGAATTTAAACTTGTATATTTAAAACCTACATGAGCACTAGTAGGTGTCACCTCTGCTAAATCTCTCATGCATACACGCTTTGATCCCATACTAGAGGTAGTACGCTCATACAACTATGCCTACAAATATTATAAATAGAATACATATATATGAGCATTATTATGCGCAACTATGTAATCAATTTATTGACTAAAAATAAATTTAAAATTAAATTTATACCTGGGTCCCAGGAGCAAGAGGATCATCAGCATGCACCATCACATCATCTACAAAAAAACCATCATGTGCATTATCTTTGGTACCGATCCTCTCTAATGAGGAGCGTAATGGGGAGTGTAGCTAAGAAGGGAGTGATGTAGAGTCAAAGTCAGGATGAAGTAAAAGATCCATATATGAAGCTATGTCAGTATCAGTGGTGATCTGTCTCAATCCCTGTAACTATTGGAGTTGATGAGTAAACAACCCACAACTCCCAAGAACACCTACATGCAAACACCTGTCACAGAAAGAGAGAGAAGAAAAAAGAATCTATGGAGGCCTGAACGCATTGATCCACGAGAGAGGAGAAATTGTTCTTGATGTGCAAAAACAAAAGTTGCAATTCAATAATGAATAATCTGTTTCTCAATGAATACAAAGGAGATCAGTCCTTATAAAAGGATATCAAAACCCTAAAAGGGTGAACAAACCTAGGTTGCATGATAATAATTAATAAAGTAATTAATTATTATATGCCTAAAGTTTACCTTAAGCATAAAGAGATAATAAGTGACTTAGTAATTAAATCAATATGATTTAATTAATAAGTAAACATTTTATTACTCTAACAGTAACTACTCATCAAAACCATCTAGGCCCTCCACTGTGATGCAAACATCACCAAGTCATATCCCTCCCTATGTAGTTGTAGAGTGATCAATGGGTGCAGAGTGTTGTGAACTATGAGATGCATGAGTTGATGGTGTGCTCTGGGGTGGTGGAACTGGAGGGCCTTGAGAGAGTCTAATGGTGTCTCTGATAGACTATATAGGGACCCTCTTTGAACCCTCTCCGACTGAGCAATATAGGTATATGAATGTAACAGGTCCTCCAATAAATATAGTGTCATCTCAACATAACTCTGATGTCTAGTAAGAGTTCGTATATCGCATGGTCTAGGGAGACCAGCGTCTCTATATGTCTTGTCGATAGGGGTTCACTACTAGATGATGCCTCTAAAGATGCCCGGGGTCGACTCGGTCTAGTCATAATATACCGAGTGAGTGTATCAGATGTAATGTTAGCAGCCATAGTTGCAATGTGTCCAATCCTGTCAATTACTTCCCTCTAGGAAGCAATGACAAGTTTGTCAGCAATATCAACCATAAATGGTGCCACTGCAGGTGTCCTCTACCCAACCAAGTGTTTATGTCTCGACACAACACGATCAGACCTATGATATTGATCGTGGTCTACAACTTTGTCGTGCCCCTCTCCAAAGTACCTCGAAAGATCTAGGTAGTTCATGTTGAGACCCAAACAGGCCTCAGCGTAAACCTATTGTGCAAAGTAGAATGGAATCTAGTCGTTATTAGGATAATGACCATGTGTCGTAAGGAACCGCGGGTATATCATGTGCGCAATCTCTAGAACCACGTAACATGTAACCTTATATGATCTAACCTTGCTCTTCTCTTAATAGCAAGGGAAAACCTCTCCTTTGATAATATCCTTTGAGACCCATGCCTGGACCTTAGCTAAGGATATGTCGTCAGAGATCTCAGATCTCAACTCTCGAAAAATAAAATCAACAATTTGTGGGGTATATGCAATCTATCTACTCATGTGTGCAAATAGATACTCTAGACTCCGCAAAATGGTGGTACAAATATCTCTATACACGTTGTCCACAGAGAAAGTGATAGAATCCTGTAAGTGCCCCATCTCCTAGGTAGCAAAATGAAATATCACCCCCATATCAAGAACATTGGGTGCCTGATGTGGGGCACCATGTGTTATGTCATGTTGGGGGACTCGGCCTGTACTGGGGCATCATGGGGTGGGGTACCATGTGTCAGGTCATCCTGGGGTGTGGTACCCTGTGTCGGGTCACCCTATGCATGATCGTGTATGTCCATCTAAGGGTAACATACATTATTAAATGTTAAAATTTTAGTGCATTACATGTGTGGAGGTAAAATAAGATTAAAATCTAAAATTATACAAATACAATTCTAAATTAAACTATGTTAGAGAGAGAGAGAGAGTCTTAAGTGTGGAGATAAATAGTGTTAAAAAGTGCGGAGATATTTTTAAGGGGGTAGGGGTGTCTTAAGGGGTTTGGTGAGAGAGTCTTAATTAGTGTCAAACAATAGCATGAGAAAGAAATAAAGTCTTAATGGAGAGAGAGAGAGAGAGAGAGAGAGAGAGAGAGAGAGAGAGAGAGAGAGAGAGAGAGAGAGAGAGAGAGTTCTAATAATTTTCTAATTTTTCCAAAGTTTTCATTTTTTTCTAAATTTTCCCAAAGTTTCAAGTTTTTATAAATTTTCCTAAGGTTTTAATTTTTTCTAAATTTTCTTAATGTTCTAAAAATTTCTAATAAAAATAATTTAAAACTAACATTTTAACATTAATAATTAAAAATAATTTAAAAACAAGCAATAAGATTACTAAAAATCTAAAATTTTCAACATTTTCTAGTATTTTCAAACATTTACTAACATAATTTTTTAACTTAAATCTAATTTTTTAAAATTAAAAATTACCAAAAATTAAATAACTATTTGAAAATAAAATTTAAACGAACTAAAATAATTTATAAACATATAATTTACAATAAAAAATAATTAAAAAAATGAAAAATGTGTGTACTTGGAATATATGACAATTGAAGTCCAAGTGGAATAGAAGACAAGGAGGATGAAGTCAATGAGGTCATCACAAGGTCGTCAAGGGGTTTGCTCCAACTCTAGGGTCTACAAGCTCTTCGTGAATAGTAATTGTGAAAATGATCCCTCTACCAAAAATTTGTAGGAAATCTAGTGTAGGGGGTGTTCGGACGAAGGGGGTCTTCTCATGAAGATGTTGTCATCCCTTCACCCGAAGTACCCCATGTTAGGGTCTTCGGGCAAAGAGGTCGTATGTCTTCATGCAAAGACCCCTACTTCATGTGAAGGCCTTAAAAAATTAATTTTTGGACCTGGCCTAAAATCGTTCATCCCCAAAAGTGAGACTCACTTTTGTGGGTTCACCCCATGTCATGGTCTAAGTCACCTGAAAGAGTCTATGAAGGTACGAACCCTTCAAGAAGTTTCCACAGTGACTAATAATATCATTTATAATGACACAATTATCCTATCCTCATGGCTCAATAGGTGGACCATCTACCTTTACTCTGGATACCTTCGGCCACATTTTTAGCAATTATTTGTGTGTATGTCATGGGATAGATATTGATGCATGTGCAGATAGTTTTTCCTCTCATGCTTCTGCCACTTGTAATTCAAGATGTTAAGGGCTTAGTTAGGGCCTTGGTAATGAGCTACAAAACATTGTAATTCAAGATATTATGGGCTCAGTAAGTCTTCAGTTGCAGGCACATTTGTTGTAACCTAAGATATATCTTAATAATTTGAAAAAATAAGTTCTTGGTGATTCATTCCAGTTGATGGTGTGAATATATCTATTGAGTCTTATCTATTTGTGTGAATCTGATCTGTTTGGCGAAATCGTTAGTTGAATTCACCATATGCTGTCAGTATATTACAAGAAGTGTTGTACACTGTTAGTACATTACAAGAAGTGGCATACATCATTAGTATATTATAATACTCATTCACCATACACTATCAGTACATTACAAGAAGTATCGTACACCATCGGTGCATTATAATACTTAGTCACCATACACCGTTAGTACATTACAATACTTTATCATCGTACCCTATTAGTACATTACAGAGGTGCAGTGTACACCATTGGTATGTATTACAATACTCAATGGTTGTATGTTGTTGGTATATTAAGAGGTATCATACATTGTCAATACATTAAAGTAGTACATCATCAGTGGTCATACAGTGTTGGTATATTAAGAGGTGTTGTGCACGTCGCTACACTACAACCTCCTTGAATCTCAGACATCAATAACTTGCATAAAGGTCCATTATAAGTAATCACACCTAATTAGTTTTATATTCATGGATGTAAACCTTATACGACATAGTCTCGCCTCTAAACAAAAGAAAAATGGAAGAGAGAGATAACTACACAATCCATTATATCTCAATGTAAGCAAAGGATGTAAAGGCCAATATATGTAAACTAGGCTAGACAAAAAAAAATCAGCATAGTAAACTTTGACTAATAAGGAGAGAAAGGCGACAAGGGCACATTCTCCATACTTTATTAAGAGTAAACATGGAAAGGCTAGAAATCAAGTCATAGATTATACATGCCACAATATACATTCAAGAATAGCAAATAATGAAAAGATTCCTCTATAATGTGAAAATTTACAACAGATGAACTTGCTCAATATTTGTTGATACACATATACATATGTTTTCTCCTCTTGTTTCTGGCAACCATTGGGGTTTATATAGATTCTTCCCTCAAGGTCGAATAAGAAGCGTGCCTTTTAAGGTTTAGTGTGATTTGACAAAGGTGGCTTGTGCAAAAGTTTTTCCAGGTTGACACTAACGATGTTATAGGCTAGTTGTCTTTCCTTTTAGCCTTTTACCATTTTGGGGTGATAGCGGCTTTCTTTTTACTTTTTCCTATGCATGGTCGACATTTATTCTTGGTCGAGAAAGATTTCCTGAATATTTTCTCCCTTTGAAGTGGACAAATGGTGGTGAGTGTGCGAGGAAACGGGTCCCACACTTTCCTTTTGAACAATTGCAGTCAAGAGGGACACGCTTTGGTTTGGCAAGTGTTCTGAACATTCATTTGAGACAATTTCACTAGGGATGCACGATGACACCACTTGTTGTTAAGGATAGCAACTTTACTCTTTACTTTAGCCTGTGGTAATTAATTGGGAGACATTGATAGAAACTACGACCGATTTGAAGCTTTGGGGTCAGAGATCGACTAATGTATGGTCCTTGATTACTAATCTAATGATCGACAAACATAGATGCAATCCATTTTATCATAACCAAGACATTAATAATCCTTGTCTTCAAAAAGAATATTTATGTTTTCACTTTACCATTTTTTTTGCCTCAATATCTACCTATAAAGGTTCAAAAATTTCTTCAAATATCTAAAAATTTCTTCGCTGCATTTTTTATACATGAAAAAATGTGATTTTTTTTTATCAAATGTTACAAATTTTTTTCTTATTTTTTACAAATATTTTTTATCAACCGACTTATAAAAAAAAAAGTGAGAATTTAAATAATTTATTTTTAAATACTATTGGTACTCCTTTCCACATGTTTCACTTTGTCCAACTACATTAGAAATTGATTGTGTGCATATTTTTGAGTCAACCTTTCGAATCATACCCACTAAACCATCATCATGACAAAAAAGCACCACAAAATGAAAAATATAATGATAGTTCATTGGATGTGAGAGGAAAGTTGACTCAAAAATATGCACCCAATCAATTTCCCCAAGTATATATCATAGAAAATGTGTATGCAATCAAACCCTTCCAAATATCGGCGGGACTTCACACGGAACAGTTTGAAATCTAATGTTAACCGTGGACGCTCACAAAAATGGGTTCATAATTGCACACCTAAGCAGTCAAGCTTCATCAAAATGTGTGCAGTTAAAGCCCGGCTGATAGCGCTACGACAAAGTGTACAGAATTTGAGTTCATTACGAAACAGATATCTTCGTCTACGAGAGATTCAGCAGTAAATTGTTATTTATCAATTTAAATCAATTTAAATCAGTTGTTCATGTATTGTATAAACCAGTGAATTGAAATTTGGGAACGATGTGCGGCGATGAAACTGGTGCGAGAATGCGAGTGGTGGTGGTGCCTCTACCCGCTCAGGGACACCTCAATCAGCTCCTTCATTTCTCCAGAGTTATCGCCCAACAAGGAGCAACCGTATCCTTCGTGGCCCCCTCCACACATATTCACCAAGTTCGCCGCCGTGTTGAGGGATGGGAGCTTCACAACTTCGATATTCGTTTCCACGAATTGCCCATGCCGAATATCTCACCTGGAGAGCAAGATGTTCATAGTACTCACATGTTTCCGCTTCACTTGATTCCTCTGTTTCAAGCCCTGGAGGATCAGCTAGGCCCTCATGTTGATCAGCTCCTGCAAACTATCTGCACCGAGAACAATAATAGAGTGGTTCTACTCTACGACGGGTCTATGGGATGGGTTCAAACGCTGGCTACCAAATACTCAATCCCAACCTATATTTTCAGTCCAACTGGCGCTTATTACCGGCTATGGAGGAAGCGGGCACGTGATGAGACATGGGGTTTATCCCCTGTTAATATATCATTGAAGCGTTGTTTTCCGGAAACAATGGCAAATTATTCGAGGCGCCAAAGGTCTCTGTTAGAACCTGCCAAGGGATATATCATAAACACGTTCAGTGCACTGGAATCACAATTCATTCACCAGGGGAGAGAGGAATTAGTCTACGGCGGAAAGCCTGTGTGGTGTGTGGGTCCTCTTCTTCCGCGGGCCTTCTTCAATGTCGAAAGGCGGTTGTCATTGCAAGCAGACGCGGAGTGCATTAGATGGTTAGATACACAGGCTCCGGTGTCCGTTCTCTACGTTTCATTCGGCAGTATGTCTTCTTTTGCGGCAGCACAGATCCGAGAACTTGCAGACGGATTGGAACGGAGCGATCAGCCTTTCTTGTGGGTGCTGAGGATTTCCGACGGGGCACATTCCTCGACAGAAGCGCAGTTTGATTCGGCTTGCAAGTTTCTGCAACAATGGTACGAGAGGCGATTAGAGGGACGGGGTTTTATTGTGAGGAATTGGGCGCCTCAGCTTGACATCCTATTTCATGAGTCGACTGGTGGATTTTTAATGCACTGCGGTTGGAATTCGACACTGGAGAGCATCAGCGCCGGAGTGGGCATGCTGGCCTGGCCTCTTCACACCGATCAGTTTGCTAATTCGGCTCTAATCACCCGAGAGTTGAAAGCCGGCGTGGAAGTGAAAGAATGGGAAAATGCAGAGGAAAATGAGATGGTGAGTGCCGAGGAGGTTGAGAAAGCGGTGAAACGATTGATGGCAAGTGAGGAGGGAATGCAAGTGAGAATGAAAGCGCGGGAATTGAGAGGCGAGGCTCGAAAGGCCTTAGGCGACGGAGGATCTTCATGTAAGGATATGGATTCTCTCCTCCATCACTTCTCACTATCGTTTTCCGATTAGGTCAAGGGTTTCGTACTTGCGGCCGCTTCAACCTCGGTAAGAAACCTGCCCTCGTCAATTCCCCTGTTCTGAGAAGATTATTTGCTACGCATATTATTAGTGGCCATGGAAGCTACACATGTTTGCAGCTTTTGCAAAATCTATGAAACTTAGGGTTAAGCTTTTATGAACAGTCCGTTTGTTATGCCGAGAGGCGGATTATTACACCATTCATGTTCAAGTTTTTGGTTATCAGTTTAACCAATCATTGTATAGAATCAAAAATTTTGAGCTACAGTTGTCCACTGTATTCTATCACGTAAGCTATTATCAATACATTTCAATGCGTCCGGCCATGAAAAGATGGGCCATGGAAATTGAGACAAGGTTAATGTTCGATTTTTTTATTGTGGTAAACAGATGGGCTTATGGATATTTAGCCACTTAACTGAGTACATTCAGGGGAACATAATCATTTGCAACATATGGTGCTGAAAACTTAATGTAGATGTGGTTCGGAAAGTTTCCAACTGCAATGACCCACATTGTTTGCCCATAAATTCTAGGAAGATGTAATTGTCTAAAATGCAGTGATACATGTATACCTTTTCTCTGTTCATTTCCTTGACAGCAAGTCTTTTTTCACTTTTAATTTGCACTAGCTCTGCTTTATTCTTTGTTAATTTATTTTAGCTGTCTATTTTGAAAACATCCTTTTTTTGAGATTTCAGTGCTTTTGCATTATTTTATGGAAACCCGAGCGAAATCTGTTCCTAAATAATTATCAGTCCTGCACAGAGCTATTTTGAAATGCATGGACTTTCTGCTTGTTGACTCCATGCTTTAAGTACAATTTTTTTCCCCATTCTATCCAGGCTCCCTACGATTTCTTGGTGGAAGTTCTTTTGAAATGTTCTAGGTATGCTGGGGCAACAATAAGCGTTTACTGGACTTTCCTGTCAAGCATTTTCACACTTAAAACAGAGACTCGGATTCTTGACATATACCGAATGATTTAGATCATAAGATAGTTTATTTGATTCCTGTCTTGGTGTTATAGCTGGGGACACTTTGGCCCTCGTTGGCTTCTCAAGATTTGTGTATGTAACTCGGACAACACAGAGAGGTGTGATTGTGTATGTAGTCCCATGGAGATACGTCACCTGCCCTTAGGGGCCATACCAAATGTTTCAGGACGCAGGCTGGAGGTCTCCCCTGCCCCAATTTTTTTCTGTGTTCTAATCTTGTCTCTCCAAAATGCTTTGGGATATTTTTTGGTGTCCCAATGACACTTGCGGAAGTCTTGAAGCCTCTGGACATTGCAGGACACCCCCCTATGTGCTGAAAACATCCCAGAGACACCCTGAAATCACCCATGTCAACAATTGTTTAAACACTTAGGGAAAAACATAACTATAAAAATATAGAACAAGAAAGGGAGTATTTTAATCTGTATCTACGTGACCATTGATAAAATAACAATTAGATATTCATCCTTACAATTTTGTATTTGCATTTCAGTGTTTAATTGAAATTTTGAATGCTATTTTCATTGGTCAATTTTGAACGTCTAATGCTATATTTCCAATGTTTTTTAAATTTTCAATTCTATAGAATGCTTAATAATGTTCAAGAGTTTTCTGGAGTTTTTTCCCCTTCTATGAGTTATACTATTTGTACAAATAGGGTGTCTAACTGACTTCGGATAGTGACAAATAGAGACTTGTTACCAGTGACAAAATTCGATCTTCTGTGGGTTAGCATCCAAGTAGAGGGGTCAGCTATTTTCGTTCTTCATTGCAGACGTCTTGACTAACAATTTGTTTCTCCTATAACAACTAAAATTGCTTCTTCAAGATTTAGTGCACTTTACTGGACTGATTTCGCATCATATTAACTCTTCTGAAGTAAATTATTGTTATTTCCCATATATATATATGACTTTTATTTGGGTTTTATGAGAACAGGGTGAATTCTAATCTTATATTTGACAATTGTGCTTTGGAAGCCAACATATGGAATGTTTACGAAACATTTCTCATTCCTTGACCTATTCTCTTGTGGATTTTCTAGCTACTAACCATTTTAGTTTTATTTCTATGAAATAACAACTGCAGTTCTGATGTATTTAATAACTCTCCAGCCCCTTAATTTTTCAAGGACTGAAACTATTCTCTAACACAAGTTGGTTCGAATCAACAGTTGCCCGTAAATCTTCTGTTTCTACATTTGTCATTTTTGCAAACTGGGAATTGTTCTCTAATTGCATTTTTTCTTGTCATTTTTGAAATGGCTTGCGTCATCTTTCTCATGAGAACACTAGGACAAGTCCTCTTGATGGCATATTTTTGAACTTGTGGGTTATCCATCCCAGAGGTGTTTGAGTTGTGAGTTGCTGTAAGCAGGAATGTAGGATGAGAGGCACAGGCAAGAAGAAAGGCTGGGAAGCAAATCGGGAGAAATAATTTGAGTACAAATTTATTTAACTAAGACCAAATGGAGTATAGCTCATTAATTTATTTATATTTTTCACGTTAGATAAAACATTTACTAAGTTCCCTATTATAAATTGTACAAATTACTCTCATATATTAATTCTTGTTATTTTGCATTTGCTAAATGCTATACATTTAGTACTTTTGATCTTTTCTTGATTGGCATTAGTTGTTCTTGAAGTAGTTTTTTGTTCTTGAAGTTGTTCTCAGTCTAGGTTACTGCTTACTTATGTTGCCGATAATCTTTCTGCAGCAGGTTCCCATCAGACTTAAGTTTTGATGATGATCTGATCATTTAACACCATACTAAGGTAGGATTTTTAAGAAAAGCTGTCGGGATGCTTCCATATCGCTTAACTTAATCCATTATTTTTCAATTATGTGGTTTATTTGTTCTTAGGCATGTATACTGAGTTATTCAGCTTGTTTCTAACTTTTTGTGTGCCTGTATTGCAGCATTACAATATTTCAGAAGGGTAGAATCTCTTTACTAAAAGAATCATTTTCTATTATGTTGCCTCCTTGATGATCAAAAACTACGGGGGAGATTTTTGAGGAGCCAATCTGAAAAAGTAGAGTTGGGAGCCCAGAGCTGGTTGTATAAGACTTTATACTGGTTTATTTAGTCTTGTTATCAAGTCTAGATATTCCTATGGTATAGCCATGGCATGGAGCTTAAATATCATCAGACAACCCAAGAAAATTTACAAGAGATAGTACTGATAATGTTATAAACACAAGCCTCAATTTTCACCATTAATGGAAGGAATGATAGAGGATAGAGATGCATTGACTGAAAATTCTGCCCCTTCTTCGACACTCTTATGCATGGACATGTTAATAATTGGATTTTCAGAAACGGCAGTTACTAATAAAATGTTCTTTCATAATTCGCCTGTTGGTTGTTGTTGATATGAAAATTCGGAAATCTCTTGTTGCCTCCGTGTCCTCTAGATGCAGAAGATAGAACTTGTTTTTCTCAAGGAATGATGAAACCTAGTTTAACTGGTTTACATGTTCATGGGAGTTTGCATGGGTTGGTTATCTTTTACAGAAAATTTGTAGTGAGTAATGAATCTATTTAACAAAAGGATGGAATTGGACAGAATGCAAGCAGAAAGGTTGGAAGTGCTCAAGGAAAAAGTTAATGACGGCTTAGTTCTAACTATTTTTAATCTCGTAAAATAAATTATAACCCAAAAAGAGACAGTGGAGTGGCCGTAGATATATTCTTTGGCAAACAGTGGTAGCTGATTTTTTATGATGTGTAGTTAAATTTTGTATATGGAAGCTGTTTCCTTTAAGCTATCAAGTGCAGTTAAAATTTGGATGCAGGGGCATTTTAGGTGCTATTTATTACTTCTTATGTTTCTGATACTAAAGGGTTTTCTATTAACGTGCTTGTATTCAGCCACATCATATCCAAGGCTTTTTAAAGGATTCATATATTACACCTCCATCATTATCCATGCAATCCTCCTTACACGGAAATGTATCCCCACCCCTCAAACCCTGTCCCTATTTCTTGAGGTATTTCAGGGATGAGTGAAATTAGGGGACGTCCCCTAGCCGTTCCCCTAATATGAGAAAATCCAAATGCATTCTGGAATTCGTCCTCGGAATTGGGGATGGCAGGAAATATATAAGAGATGCCTATTCATCCCCAAGGTGATCAGGGATATCTCAGATGGTCCCGATCATCTCAAGGACAGCTAGGCATCCCCTTCAAAAAGAAAATTTTAAAATGTCTAAAAAAAACTAGTTTATAAAAATAGAAAAAAAGACTTAAGTATATCATGGCATTATTATAACAGCAGTAATAATAAACATATCATGACAGTACTTAAATTAATCATGATAGCTCAGACAGCAACGACTGTAGTATAATAACAATAAATATATCATGATTTAAATTCATTACTGATGATATATAACTGTTCACACTAACAGTAGCAATTTGGAGTATTGATTTCATTGTTCAAGAAGTTCCAAACTTCAATATTCTTGATATGGTATTAAAGTTGTATTTGCCAGTAGTATAGTGTGATATTGTAGGATAAGTAAAAATAAATAATTTCTTTTCAGAATGTGATTGGCATGCAGGCTTCTGCAAATGTTGTCCAACATCAGTTTAGCATTATCATGATATATTACTGCTGTTATACTGATGTTTATTGACTCATAGAAAATTTGACTTTCGCACTTTCGTATGTATATATGTATCCCCTTGTCGTCCCCAAAAAATGGCCCTCAGTCTGCCGTCCACAAAATACGTCCCCCCATCCCTATCCACGAAATGCTGTGGAACATAAAAATAAACCAAATGATTCATATTAGGCATGTATCCATTCAGAAGAATGTATCAGCATGATGCTTTTTAATAGCCATTTTTTATGGCAAAACTACTGAAGTGTTACATGTTACAAAATATTCCATTCAAACTGAGAATGTAAAGAGAGTAGAAAGATTTTAAATTTTTATGAACCAAGTTGTACGAATATCAACATAGAACCCTTGTTACTACCACAGTGCAGATAATGAAAGTGTATGAAAACAAGCCTGAATAACGCTTTGTTTAAAGGTAAATAAATATTAGTCTATCTCAATGACATTATAGATCAGTAGCAATAATCTATAAGGTAAGTGGAGTTGCTGTAAATTGTACTTACATCTTTATGTTACTTGTTGGATACCGTAACCTCTCGAGTTTTGTAGATGTTTACCCTTCAAGATACACTACCTTCAATCAAATGTTTAACTTATTATGCTATCCACAAAGGGTTTTGACAGGACTCTGACGTCATCACTCTCAAACGCAAGTTTGTCAGTCACCTTCATTGTCATTAATTCTCATATGGACTGCCACTGGACTGCCACTGTTAACTCACTAGCTTTCTAACTGTCTTCACAAATTTATCCTCGATCTTCCCTTAGATGAATATGGTCACCCTATTATCTTGCTATTCACAGTCATCATACCCATGATCTTATCCCTTTTTCATCTGTCTAATTCTATCATCTATTCTGATTGTGCCCTACTCTTCAAGATTGTATCTCTATTATTTAGCTTGTCCTCTGCTCTCACTATCATGGCATTTTTATCGAAACTGATTAATATTTTATCCTTTTTTAATACACTAAAATAATATTCACTTAGTCTAATATGTATACGACCCTTAATTTCAAACTTATAGTTAAAAACAAAATGATGCATTGAAGCAAAATAAGAAAGGCAACTAAGCATACTTGACATTCTATGGATTATTGTCTACTACCTCCTCTTCTCTGTTCTGTACAAAAAAATATATAATATAAATTCAAATTGACTTTCCCTGTAGAAGTTAATGTCGCTTTACAAAGTTACTTACTCTAGTTAGATTTTGCAAGCGACATAATAACACCAATTGAATGTCTTCCACTGTCATGTGCTCACTCAGACAAACAACCGCCCAAGGATGTTTTGACTGTATTATGGCATTTTATCCTTATTTGTCATTTTATGCATTTTAAACTCTCTTTTTCATTGGCTATTCTTTTTCGTGTTAGACTGACTATCCTCAATATGTCATTATACTATGAAAAAATTCTCTTGACTATCTTTTTACAGACTATCCGATAAGATGTCACTTGTGCGGTTTGTCATGCCCTGTCCATTCACCATTATCGGCCTATGAACTACTTTCTTTTGTTCGTCCTACTGTCCTGCCTTCCTTCTTATCACTCCTTACAATCATCTTTCCTTCCCAACAAACATTTCGTGTAACTTTGAATAGACCTCTCATATTTGTGGCTGCGATTTGTCTCTTAGACAAGGAGTATGTACCATTTAATGGCTTTTAACTCAACTACATCTAGGTATTCGTCATCTTGTAACCTGCATTTTCATGCTATCCTCTCTGGGAAGCCTAAACTTATGAAGATGCATGATGGAACTGACAACCCACTCATGGAAACCATGGGAATCCTAAAGAATCTAAAAAATATTCGAGTCACTGACCCATTCATGCATTTTTGATAAGTTCTTTTAGATATTTGACAAAAACCTAAATAGATGTAGATAATCTCACGAGGTTTTGTTAGCTCTACCATATTCAACATAAACTCTACCACAAAACAAAGATGGAACTAGCTCACTTACATTTCAATAGTGAGGATAGGCCTAGACAGAAGGAGAAAACAAAGCATTTCATTAGACCATCAACAACTTATGAAGCAGCTCTATAATGACTATCACAAAACCTATAACCAACTTCCATTGCTTAGATATATGATTAGCACTAATTGCTATGAGATTCCTCCAAGACAATGAAAGGGTTCCATAGAACAAAACCAACAGACATGCCTTTTCATTAGTTATACACATGCATGGATTGATAATGGTGATATCCAAGGTTATAGAAGCTCCTTCACACTCTCTTCCCTAAGGCCCCGTTTGTTTGCGGAATTGGAATTTGAGTCAAAACCTGATTATCTCAAAATCAGGTTTTGAAATTTCAGTTTTGTATATTCGGAAGATGTTTTGGACTGTTTGGTTGACCCGGAAGATGGATGAGACAATCCATCTTCTGCGTTTGGTTGCCATTTTCAAAATTAGAATTGGAAGTAAGAAATTCTTATTTATGTGTTTGGTTTGCAATTTCAAATTGGAATTGGAATTACATTATCTATTTTCTGTGTTTGGTTCTACATTTTGAATTGGAATTAGAATTTAATTTTTAATTTAATATTTTATTATTTTGGTCCATTTTTTATGTATGATTTTTTTATATTAATTTATATTTTTATGTAGTAAATCATAAACAAAATTTAATATATTTTTTTCAATATTGTGAATAGTAAACTTAACTTTTTTTAATAATTTTATACATTATCATAAACAATATTATAACAAAAAAATAATTATAACATTGCTCGATATCACATCAAAATATAAATAAGTCATCTAGTCCACATATATATATATATATATCTCTGCATAATGATCCAACAAAATAGTACGATTGTTGCACAAAGTAAACATCGTAAAAATAAGATTTCGGCTTTAGAGGCAACCTTCGCTTTTGCCATAGTTTTCTCGAGTGTTTTGCAATTCTTGCACTCGTCATCTACAACAGGTGTATGTGTAGAACGTGCAGATGATGTAGACAACGACGGGGTGTCATTGGCCCATCGAAAGTACTCACATCCACCGCCATCCTACAATACAAATCTAAGTTAGTCTCGCTATAATGACTAATATTTATTCTTTGTAAACATTTAAATATTGTGCAATTAACAACCTTTTTCTTATTTTTGCAACTCCAAAATTTACGGTCTGGATTTTCCTGTGTGTGTGACGTCCTCAACACACAACGCAATCCATCACCACAGTCACACATAGGAACATTCCTCATAGCCATCAACACTGTATAAAGCAAAAATTTGTTCATTCATACTAATTTTGTTTGCTATAACAACATGACTATATTCTATGAGGACAAATTGGAAAAGTTATACAAAAAATATAATGACACAACTATAGCATCAGATAGAAGTTGGGGAAGAACAATATCCATGAACTGATTGGTGGTGTGAAAACACACTGTTAAATAAGAAAACGCAAGTAGATCCACGGTCTACGCCCTTATGCCCCACATTCGATGATCAATCCTGCATCTACAAAGTAAACATGATAGAAAAACTAAAACTTGTTTATTTTTAAATGGAATACACCAAGGAGTACCATCAGAAATATTGACTGTTTACAAACACGAACAGTAAACAATCATCAGATAGCTCATTTTTTTATCAGCATATGTGGATTTTTTTTCATCAATGTTTGAAATACCTTCTGGATTTGATTGTATAGATAGTTTTGGATCACACTCTATGATCCATCATCAGGATGAAAGAGACCAAAATGATTGCAATAGACCAAAATGATGGACTTTTCTGTCAATCATTTTTCTCTCTTCCATCATGATGAGAGATCACATAGTGTGATCGTAAAATATCTATAAAATCGAATCCAGAAGCTATTTCAAACATATTTAATGTCAGCATATGTGTAGTCTCACTTTATCATCATATGTGTAGTCTCAAAACTATCCATTTCTATTTCTATACCTATCACGTGGTTTTTTAAAATGAATGAAAAATGAAAGAAATTGAAGATGAAATAGAGCATTGAACAAAGTAGAATTATTTAACTTAATTTCGTAACGCAACAATTATAACAAGATGGTTAGGGTATATACATACAAAATCATGAACAATACAATCGTCTACCAAAACACATTTATAAAATCATGTCTAAAGAACTAGAAATGGATAGTTAAGAGACTGCACCTTAACAATGCATTAATGAAGCATTCATCATGTGGTACTCCTTCGTGTATTCCACTTAAATATGTTAAAAGCAACAACACTAAAAAATGCAAGCTAAAAAGCACTTTAATGAAAACAATGGTCAAGGGAGGGCAAGCTTGTTTGGCCATTGATGGACCTCTGAAAGCACTCAAAATTCAAAGGACAAGAGACAAACAAGGTTTCCTACCTTGAAATGGAGATCAAAACCAAAATGGAGAGGAAGACAAGCACACTCTGTGAAAGCCAACATAATCACTAGCAACACAAAATAATCTTGGCATGGATCCAACAAATTAACACAATAAGTATACTAGTGGGTACTTACTAGTGGCTATTGTATACCAGTATATACGAAAACAAAGAGGGAAAAATGAAAGAAATAACTTGATTGGGTTGACACCTGATCCCAAGAGAAGTTCTGAAACATCTTTGCATGGCCATTGAGAGAGCAAGTTCTTACAATTGATTCAAGTTTTTACTTTGTGTGCATATTAATTACAGTTCATTGCAGACTAATTGCAGTTCATTGCAAGTATGTATATGAACTGCAATTAGTATGTAATATTTCAAGTATGTATATGAACTACAATTGGTTGATTCAAGTATGTAATATTTTTGGTGCATACTAATTGCAGTTCATTGTAGTTTATGTATATGAACTGCAATTGGTTGATTCAAGTATGTAATATTTTTGGTGCATACTAATTGCAGTTCATTGCAGTTTATGTATATGAACTGCAATTAGTATTCTGAGAAAGTGTCCAATAATGAAGGGCATTAGTTTACAATTGATTCAAGTTTTTACTTCTGGTGCATATTAATTTACTTCTGGTCCAATAATGAATTGCAATTAGTTTACAATTGATTCAAGTTTTTACTTTTGGTGCATATTAATTGCAGATCATTGCATACTAATTGCAATTCATTGCAAGTATGTATATGAACTACAATTAGTATGTAATATTTCAAGTATGTATATGAACTACAATTGGTTGATTCAAGTATGTAATATTTATGGTGCATACTAATTGCAGTTTATGTATATGAACTACAATTAGTATGCTGAGAAAGTGTCAACGAAGGAACATGGAACCATGTATAATTAACTAGCTTGAATATGATCGTTGTTAAAAAGAACCAATTACTTTGTATAGGAACCTAGCACAATAGTATTGAAGCTGGTGATTAGTTCAAGACTATAGAAAGCCTTGAAAGAAGTATTCTAAGTTAATTTTATAAATGTATTGCAGTTTATGTATATGAACTGCAATTAGTAATGCTGAGAAAGTGTCCTATGTCTCATTCATCAAATATTCATTGCATTCATACTAGTCTCATTAGATTTTGAACTTCATCATACATCATCATTAGGTGAGGTTTCAAATAGGTCTAGGTCTTTTGCACCTTGTGATATGAAGTACAGTGAATATACTCCCTGTGAGGATTCTAAGAGGTCACTCAAATTTTATAGAGACAGACTCATGTATATGCTTTGAGATTTGGTATATGAACTGCAATTGGTTGATTCAAGTATGTAATATTTCTGGTGCATACTAATTGTAGTTCATTGCAGTTTATGTATATGAACTGCAATTAGTAATGCTGAGAAAGTGTCCTATGTCTCATTCATCAAATATTCATTGCATTCATACCAGTCTCATTAGATTTTGAGCTTCATCATACATCATCATTAGGTGAGGTTTCAAATAGGTCTAGGTCTTTTGCACCTTGTGATATGAAGTACAGTGAATATACTCCCTGTGAGGATTCTAAGAGGTCACTCAAATTTTCTAGAGACAAACTCATGTATATGCTCTGAGATAGTAAGTATTCAATCTAGTGCTCTGTCTTTGTCACACAAATTAATGATCGAATGTAATTGACCTATATGCAGTATGGAAAATGTAAAATAACAATATGTGGATTAAGTAGCGTGACAAAGACAGAGCACTGGATTGAATACTGGAACAAGATCAAAATTTGGAAAAGACATTTCAGATGAACTATATAGTGATTGTAGTAAAGAAACTTGTAAGAATAGATGACTAAAGATTCAACAAGACTACAAACATAACATTACAACACTATAAAGTGATCAATAACATGAGAACAATACAGTAGCCATTACATAATAGAGCCCACAACAACAAGGGCAATGACAATGAAATGAGACTACAAATATAACGTTACAGCAATATAAAGTGAACAATAACATCATATTAATATAGCAGCCATTACATAACAGAGCCCACAACAAAGCCCACAGCAACAGGGGTGATGACAATGAAACAAATATGTGCAAATACATTTTAGATAAAGTTTCAATCAAATGTAATCAAAAGTAAAATTGCGGGACATTTCAGCTGAACAATCGATTCTTTAAATCTGGAACAAGACAAATTTGGAAAAGACATTTTAGATGAACTATCAAAATTAATAATGGATTATGTTGATCTTACTATATATAATATATGTATATATGAACTGCAATTAGTATGCTGAGAAAATGTACAATACAATCAAAATCAAACAAATTTCATTACACTAGATAGCTTAATTTCTCAGCATGCTAATTGTAGTTCATATACATAAATTATATATAGTAAGATCAAATGAATTTCTCAGCATACTAATTGCAGTTCATAGACATAAATTATATATAGTAAGATCAAATTAATTTCTCAGCATACTAATTGCAGTTCATTCATTGGGGTTTTCATTTTTCATCCAGTTGTCGCTGGCGCCTCACATTCTCGATTGGGGTTTTCATTTTTCATCAAACCATTTTTCTATTCATATACATAAATTAATTTCTCAACATACTAATTGCAGTTCATTGCAGTTTATGTATATGAATTGCAATTAGTACACCCATAAAATGTCCATTACTCTGACAGGTGAAGACCATAATAAGTCTTGTGAATTAGCATACTCAGTACACACAAAATGAGTGGCAAATCATCAACCATAAACAATCATAAACAATCATCAGTGTATGTGAACAACTATGATAAAGTTTGATAAAGTATGTTGGGATGAATTAGCACATCATAAGTGACAATCATCAACCATAAACAATCATAAACAATCATCAGTGTATGTGAACAACTATGATAAAGTATGTAGAAAATAACTATAATCCACCATATATGGCTGCAATCCAGTCCACTCTCTCATCCTCAGTCATCAACAAGAACCCTTTGGCTCTTTCACGCTCAACCACGAAGGTGTCGTATACCCTCAGGAATACACCTCGACTTAATTGAGGGATGGATTTGAGAGCGCTATATGCATCCGTCAAAGCATTCTCATGAGCAGATATATCAATTTTGTGAAGGTGCACATTGCTCATGCCCTCTTTTATTTTCTTCATTGTTTCACACATGGCATCCAAGGAAGCGGTCGTACTTGCCTTCCTCCTCCTTCCCACCCTTGTGACTGATGATGTAGGTGTTCCTCTAGCACTTGCACTTGGAGTGGACTAATTGGAAGGATAAGGGTCATCGTCCAAATCAGTAGCACTATCAAGATGTACATTGAAACCAATGTCCTCTTCATCAAGCACATTGTATGGCTCTTCCATAGGGTTCCCTTATTCAGTCTCAAGGGTTGTTGTAGCTGCATTACCTTCAACAATGTCATTACCCACAATTGCACCTAGTTCATTAAAGTATTGGAAGGGCTTCCTCTTATACACTTTGGCATTTTTGAACTCTCTTCTCTGCATGTTGGCATAAATAAATGGATTAGGTTCTTTGTCTTTCATTAGGTACTTTATAAGAAGGCAATATTATTTCCATCAAAATAGTAGAGAGATCACCCTACCTTGAGAAGCTCATCCCATACGCTATCCTCGACATCCATGCACTGAGTTGCCTCGTTCCAAGTGAAGCCACTTGTATTTCTTAGCTCCTTCATGACTCTATATGCTAGCTTCCATGTTTTCAGCTTATTTTTGAAATTGTCCTTAGATAGATTTAGGTTCATATCATTGTTGAACCTCCTCTCAATGGCTGTCCACGCTTCTTTTTTAAAACCTCCATCACCTTTTCTTCCTAGCTGTACTTGCTCTAGGAGCAAGTCTATAAACTTTCATTCCATTTCCTTACTCCACATTATCTTCTTAGAGGAAGAAGATATTTGGCTGCTGTTACCAATTTCATCCATGCTCATCATCAGTTCTGTGTATGCCATGCTGTGTAAACATCAAAGTATCTTTGTACATCAGTTTACTCAAATAAAACACATTGACCCATAGAAGACCAATACTTTCGGATAGAAATAGAATAAAAAGGAAACCATCCTGTATATCAAAGTATCTTCATACATCAGTTTACTAAAATAAAACACATTGACACATAGAAGACCAATACTTCCGGATAGAAACAGAATAAAAAGGAAACCATCTTGTATATATCAAAGTATCTTCATACATCAGTTTACTAAAATAAAACACATTGACCCATAGAAGACCAATACTTCTAGATAGAAATAGAATAAAAAGGAAACCATCATGTATGTCAAAGTATCTTCATACACCAGTGTACTCAAATAAAACACATTGACCCATAGAAGTCCAATACTTACAGAGAAAAACATAAGAAAAAGGAAACCATCATGTAGTCTTGACCCATTAAAAGAACAACTATTCTCGGGATCTGTACTCTTCCCACATTCTACTTGCTATATCATCTCAGAACTGTGCCCACTCATCTCTATCACACTGAGACAACCCATACGTCTCCAGCATTGGTACATCTATCCCATCACGATCATCTTCCTCTTCGGTGGCAATTTTTGATGGAATGCCATCCTCTAACGTAATGTAGTTGTGTAGTATGCAACATTCCAATACAATATGGGCTTGTGTCATGATAGGATAAGACGTGGCATGCCTCAAGATTGGAAAACGCTGCTTGAGAATACCAAATGTACGCTCTATTGAGTTTCTAAGAAAGGAGTGTCGATGGTTGAACAACTCTTGTCGAGAGTTTATTAGATTCTATCTTGAAAACTCCTTCAGGTGGTAGCGCGTACACCGATAAGGAGCAAGAAATCCAGGTGCATTGGGATATCCAACATCCACTAGAAAATATTTTCCTACATAAATAAAGTATATTATTAAAACTTGAAACATTGATTTACCCTTGAGTATATTAAACTATGATTTGGCTTACCGGGGGGAACAACAAGAGGATCTGCTCTTGACAGAGCTAAAGCTAGAACACGACTATCCGCAGCAGACCCTTCCCAACCAGCAAGGCAGTACTAAAACTTATGATCGAAGGAACACACACCCATAACATTTTGTGACAGGTTGCCTTTTCTATCATAATATTTACCCTGCATGTTGACATCGACGGTGACTGGTATATGGGTTCCATTGATAGCTCCAACACAATCCTATACGATATGATACAATCATCAATATGATAAGGATAAAAATCCACACAAGATATTTGTAACAACACAACAATTACCTTTAAGAATGGATCAAAATGTTCGTTCCCACTAATTTCAGGAGGAGTGTTTGGACTAGGTGGTAGAAAGAAATCCTGGTGGAGTCCTAAGATAGCCCTCAACACCTTGTGGAAGTATCAGCTGATTGTCTCTCCTGAGTGCCCAAAGTTGCGGGCAATCTTGTGGTTCCTCAGATTGTGGCCAACAGTGTGGAGGAACACCACAAGTTGTTCTTCTAACGTCAAGTGTATCGTATCTGTCAAGGTTCCTTTCAGCCTTAGGATAGTAGCTAGATGAAAGAAGGCTCCCCTACTCATGCAAATCTGATCCTAACAATCCACATTGTTGGAATGAATAACCATTCTATAAAAAGAATTTCCTTTTCTTCTTCGTTTACCCATTTGTGCACTACTTTCTCAGCCTACCACTATTCTGGCTACGACAACACAAGCAAGAAGAGTTGTGAGAAGAAGAGAATATTGGGTCTCCACAGCTACCCATCCTAGAATGTCAATATTCTTAATAGGATCCATCAATGGCCTGAAATGTGGACAAACACAATGATATCAGCGACGAGATATCCAATATGAACCGAGTGTTCCTTATAAGTACATCTTGTCCACCATTTAAAATTTTCTATTTTTTCATTAAGAATGATTTATTACTCCCCTTTATAAATAGCCGAACCAAAATGAAGACACACTAGTATAGAAGAAAAACTCAAGAACAAATAAAATGACCATACAACTCAATCTTTGTGATTTATTAAGCAGACCATTTTAGTAAATGATACAGAATTGTGCATCTTTTTAGTGAGTTTCTAATAAGTTTCTAAAAAGATGCACAATTCTATATCGTTTACCACTGAATTGTATTATAATCACTGTTATAAGAATCTTTTTAGTAAGCTTCTAATAAGTTTCTAAGAAGATGCACAATTCTGTATCAATGCAAATGCAATAGTGCATGCTGCTCCTTTACCACAATTGTGCTCCTTTACCACAATTGTGCATCTTTTGATATCAATTGCACTTCATGACTTTGTGAATTTACAACTCTATGTTGTCTCTATCTTGTGTGTGTTTGATACTGATATATGAATATTCCTACAAATATATTAGCTCTGTACTGAATTTATCTGACATATTACACTCGTTTCGCTCTAATTTCTATTTTGTGTTCCCTATTCACCTACTATTTCAGTGGTAAACAATACAGAATTGTGCATCTTTTTAGAAACTTATTAGAAACTTACTAAAAAGATGCACAATTCTGTATCATTTACTAAAAAGATGAACAATTGTGGTAAAGGAGCACAATTGTGGCAAAGGAGCAGCATGTACTATTGCATTTAAATATGCTTCGCTGCAAGAGAATTGGGATGGCCTCATATGTTTAAATATGCTTTGCTGTAAGAAATCTATCAATGATTACTATGGATATTAGTATGGAAGAGGAGAAGATTTAGAAGATTGCAATAAAGATGAATGCAACCTATAATTAGAGGCTTCTGAGGATGTTGTAATTGTTGAAGCAAGTCAAATCAGAGATGAAGTAGTAGATGAGATGGTTATTTTCACGATTTTAGGTTATTTTGTTTTTGGGGGAACATGTTTGTTCAAAATATGGGCATGGTTTGTCTTTGATAGTAGCTAGACGAAAGAGTTTCTATCCATCTGCATGCTCAATGCTTAATAAAATTTGGTGGCTGCTATTACAGAGCATACACTAGGCTTTCAAAACATATTGGTAAGAACCAAGGGCTCTTACTCATTAAAACAAAAAATAAAGAGAAAAGAATGAGGATTAATGGAAAGGTTGCATATATGTTTCAAATGACTAATTTGTGGAGTCAAAAGACTGAAAAATAGAAAGAAAGAGAACAAATTTTAAAGATGTATGGAAATGTTTCAAATAAATTTTAACACAGGATATTACAATATAATTATGTTGAATCAAAACATTGAAAACAAAAACAAAGAGAAAAGAATATGACCAAGGACAATGACAATGTTCTTGTGGACATAACTGGTGATGCTAGTGAAGCAATCTATAACCATAGGCTTGCATTATAACAAGGTGCACCATTTCAACCCTGCAGTAGTAAAGAAGGGAGTGGATTTTATTTTGAGTTTCTAGAAAATGCAGTTTATACTTTAGTTTCTGCCTGTATACAGGCAAGGGAGCAGTTTTTGAAACCCTGTATTATTATACCATAGATGGGTTATGACATTGAACTGTTTCTAGGAAACTTGCACATGTCTGCAACAAAAGAATGGAGGAGAAGGTGGATATCCGATAAAGAAAAAGAAGATGAACACTTGAAAGAAATGGTAAGATGCTTGGTGATCAGGCATCTGAAATAGGTTTGCAATCAGTGCAACATTTGAACATAATGGGGAAAGCATATCTTGATAATTCTGTCCTCCAAGTACTGTCATTGAAGATTATTCATTTCAAGTGTGATACCTAATATCCACAAATTGAGAATGCCGCAGGAGTCATTGAAGATCACTTTGAAGCAAAGCAAAGCTTCCAAAATGTGGGAAGGACATCTATTGAACATTAATCAATGGGAAAGAGAAGGGTGTGGGAATTCACAGTCAATCATGTTTGTATTGAGAATGTGAAGTCCAATGGTCATCTTACCATTCCTTTCCTCTGTCCTTTTCATTAGAAGTAGACAAAAGATCTAGTTTTAGTTGTGGTCTCATTTTGTTTGGAGCTAGAAAGCACGATGAGATACTGAAAAAGAGAGGGCATAGTGATCTGAGATTTATTGTGCTAAGTTGGATTAACTTGCACTATCCCAAATAGACACCTAAAAAGTAGAATTGTACTTCCACAATGCTTTATCTTGTTTGACCTTATTTTGAAGGCAATGATGACACTTCAATATGCTTTGTACATGTATGAAATGTAAGATTTATTGCTATTGCAATTCATATTTACTAAGATTTTAATATGGTGGGATAAAAGATTTGACAAATTCCAATGTTGCATAAGTATCTCAACCACGACAGTTTCTTCCATAGCATGATAAGTTGATTAGCATCTTGGTCTTGACCAATGTCAATTCACATCACTTTCTGAACAATATCATAGAATTGACAAGTTGCAAGACAGCAAAGCACGCGGATATTCTTTTATTTGCTAGTCATTAATGTTGTCTATGTTATTGGGGACTGACCTAAAAGGTTTGCAGTGTTGGCTCTATGAGGTGTGATATACACCATTGCCTTAATTAAATTGTCGGCAATGATTGAGTGTGAAACTGTATTTGTGGCATCCTTCATCTTCCTCGCCTTTAGACATATTTTCAGATTCTCTCTGACAACTTAAATTTCATTGTAGTATCTCTGGGCTTTTTTTCATCTCTAATGTAAATTAGAGCTACCACTACAATGCACATGAAATGGGTATTAGAGAGCGTATAATGCAAATGAAATGGTTATCATATGGAATGCAATGCAAGTGAATGGGTGTTTTGAGAAACTCAATGCAAATGAAATGGGTGTCATGTGGGATACAACTCGAACGAAATGGGTATTTTAAGAAATGCCCTGCATATGAACTGGGTTTTTAACAAATGCGGTGTAAATAAACTGCGAGTAGAGGAGATGAAACTGCAAACGAGGTTAAATTAAAAACCTAGTTCAATTTTTAACAGAAACATAGATTAAAATACCTTCGTAGTTGACTCCCTTCGGAGACAAGGATGCCGAGGTCTCAGTCACACCTAGCAGCATTAAATATACCACAAGAATGGAAGAACATTTGTACTGGGGAATGTAAAGCACTGTTTATGCTAAACGCAAAACCTTCAAAATGAAAGCATAAACAGTGCTTTACATTCCCCAATAGCATACAGAAAAATCACAAATGTTCAATATACCACAAGAATGGAAGAACCTTCAATAATAAACGCAAAATGAAAGCATAAACAGTGCTTTACATTCCCCAATAGCATACAAAAAAATCATGTAACACGCGAAACATGAGAAAATCACGTAACACACGAAATCACATACCTGTACGCTGGATTTGCAGGCTTAAAGGGTCGAAATGTATCGAACCAGCGACAACCACCCCGGCCACGAATGTGACAACCAAATGAAAAATGAAAACCCCAAACCAAACCCCCAAAAACAAAAGCGGGAATTCGGCGGACCTGAAAACTTATCAAATGTGCTTCATTTTTTTGCAAAACCAGATTTTGATTTTCAATTCCACCTCTCGGGTGGGAAGATCGTGCCGCTCGTTTTAGGGCCAAAACCCGGTTTTCCCACCCTAAACCCGAATTGCAATTTGAGGAACCGAACAACGGATTTTGTTTGAATCAGAAAGTGTCCCTGCCAATTCCGATCCAATTCCCGCAAACAAACGGGGCCTGACTGTAGATGCTTTCTAACGTACAATTGCCTGCCAAACAGCTTCAATGGCATTGAACCTTGAACACAACAATGAAAAGAAACACAAAAAGACTGTCTCTCTGTTATAACTGATATCAAGGGTTAAGTTCTCTAACAGTTCTCTTCTTTATGATCGGTAACAGTCCTTTTTGTTTGTGTAAACCTACAAGCTTCAACAAAGAAACCAAAAAGTGCTAAAAACACTAAAGCTCAGCCTAGTTCTATTATGACTCAAACTCTTCACAAAGTGATTTCCTTGCATACATGCCATGTGGAGTTGACAAAATATGAATCGAGCAGTCCGCCCCCACCTAAGGGAAAAACAAATAATCGCATAGCAGTCTGAAGGGATATAATATCAATATGAATATAGCAGTCCTCCCCCACCTAAGGGAAAGACAAATAATCACATAGCAGTCTGAAGAGATATAATATCAAAAGAAATCTATGTATGTTGGAATACTTTTGAGACTCCTTCAACAGTTACCGCATTGTTATTCTTTCAACAAGCTTAAGATTCTTCAATGTTCTACAAGCGTAACTTGTCAGGAAAAGACAACGAGTCTCACAGCACCACTATCTTACGACTCTAAAGGTAAAAAGATTCCGAACGCATAAAATCTGTATAACATTTCCAATCCGAAATTACTTTTTCTGTGTTTATTAAGGTCAACCAAATGTAGCTATAGAAGAATCATTATATTCTATCATCATCGTGTTTTACAGACTAGAAAGGGAGCCCACAAAAAGACTGAGTTTATAAGTGCAAAACATATTAGTGGAGACTGATGATGGCTGATATTGCGGATCAGGTTGGACAACCAACATTTTACCAATGTGGGCAAGTTCAGAGCTATAAAATCCTTTTCACGAGGTTGAGGGGGATTGATTATGGATTATGCACTACATTCACCATTTTAGGAATAGGTGAAACCTATGTTACCCTGGGTTTTGGGGACGGGGGATAGGGGATGGAGAAAGGGATTTTTGAGACGGTTTTTTTTTTTCCAGAGCAGGAGATAGCTATATATATGTATGGAAATCTGAAATTCTAAAAATATTCATGAATAATATAAGAGTGTAACAATCATCATAGCAACATCATAACATTGATAAATCTAAAATTAATAATCATTCATCGAATCATCATACAACATGCATACAAGCTTCAATGCTTGTTTATTTCATAATAGTCTTGTCTTTGTTGTTAGCTTTCTCCCTCTCATGGATATACCATATCTTCCTCATAACTATGTCTCTCATGCACTTCATGTTGTTTTCAAATCTTTTTAGGCATCTAATTGACATTTTCAATCACCGCTCACAATGCCACTTTCTTGTAGCACCATCACATTACCAACATTACTTCTCAACCTACACTAGTCTTTCTCATTTATGTGTGGACTATCATATATATATTTGAGAATGATTCTTTTTGTCTTTAGTGGTTATCCAATTGTTCTTTACATCACCCTTACTATTATCTTAGTAATCATGTTGTGCATGAGATCAACACTGCTTCACCAACATTGAAGACTATCATACTTCAAGAAAATTCATTGAAAAACCTTGATATGAATACTCTATTTCTACGGAGAATGAGATTTCTTGAAACTCTGAACAAACTCATCAATGTTTCAAAACCTTTTGACTAAATTAAAAGAATTTGCAAATAAATTATTAAAATGACTTGTTTTATGCCTCCCACCACTGGAAATGGTCATTCGTCCTTAGGATGATCAAGGGATGGCTTGGTTGTCCCAGTCGTCTAGGGGATAGTCAATGGTTTCTGCAACTAGTGTTGATCGTTTCTGAGTTTTCGAGATGGTTTTCAATTTTTTGCATGACTAGGGATAGCTTGGAAATGTTTTTGGATGTCCCCTATCCTCAAAATCATTTCCATTTCTAGTACTTTGTGCATTTAAGGTGGACACAAGTTTCTAGGTAACGTTGGGTAAAACTTATTCTTGACCAGCCTATTGACAACAAAACATTTATTTTACTTTAGTTATAAGGTCACCCACTAGCTTCTTTGTGTCATTAAAAATTGAAAGGTTCTTTCTTACTTTCTTAGAAAGTGACTTCACTTTTTTAGTGTCGTAAATTGCATCTTGTACAATTCTTCATTACATATCGCTCCTACCTTAGCCAAAAAATGAAATTTTGATTAAGCCTCCACGTCCCTCCATTCGCTTTGCCACTTTCCTACATGAATTCTTAACTACACGGCCTATATGGTTCAAGACATGTGCGTGCCCCAGAGACATCTGCATGACACGCATTTGTCCTACGAATTTGCATATGTGCAAGTGGTCATTGTAACATTACAACGACCACCCTTGTAGTGTAACACCTCTTATGGTCACTGCCCACCAACATCAAGAATCAACAGACCTACATGTAAAACTCCAGTTTTGAACTTTGTTTATTCTTCTTGGATATTTTCTGGACACTCTCTTGGCAATCTCACAGCTTCTTCAAGCTTTCTTGAGCTTCTTCTTGCACTTTCGTCTCCCTTCCTAGCTTTTGGACAACTCTTCACAACATCTTGGCATTCACACATTGCAACTTCACCACCTTCGTCATCATATCACCTTCACTTCATTGAGCTATGACTTTGTGAATTTGAAAGGGAGTTTCCTCATCTCATTCCATTTCATTTTTCTTTAGCATATCATATTATCTTAATTATAGTCTTGTTATTTTATTATCGTTTATCTATTATCTTTTGGTTACCTATCACTGGCTTTTATCCATCTATCTAGTTGGTGTAGAGGTGGAAACACCAAAACAAGGACTTGACTTGGGCAGGTCTCCAAACAACCCTGACATTTTCCCTTTCTTACTTGTGTGTAGGTTTTAGAGGAGTGGAAGCTCTTGGAATTCTTCTACCTCCTTCATTGTAAGGTCTTTCTCTCCCTTAATCTCACTTGTTACAATCATTTTCTTAACGTAATTATACTCTTCATTTTACTATTATTAGACTAGTTGCATTTCCTATTTAGTTCAACTAGCGTCTTTACTATTTTGTTATGTTCTTTGTACCATGTTCCTAGAAGACATATGTGTGATGCATTGTCATCCTATATTTGCATTGTAGTCCTAGACTCGTGTTGGGATCCATGATAGTGAGCTCATAGAATCAGGTAGTTAGTCCTGATAATTAGCTTTTTCATTTCCAATCTTCAAAATACTTTTATCTATTAGTATAGTATAGTTAATTAAGTTTCTTTATCTTGCATTGCATTTCCTGTAAGTCTTAAATTCTATTTTGTCAATTAGTGTCCTTGATTGCCCTAGCTTACTAGAGTGGTAGTAGAAGTGAGGTAGCATTGGGCCGATTTGTCCCTTAAGAATCCATCAATCTTGAGGGTGGTGAATTCTCTTCCCCACATTTTTGTGAACCCAACATGAAGCTAGGTCTTCTACATCATTCTCTTTTCTTTTAAGTGACAGCCCCATTCATCAATATGGTGGTCATCACTCTCATATTGCCACCTAATCAGAGGATGCATAATATGCAAATATCATTTACCCCTCTAATTTCCACCTATAGAAGAGAACCTTCTCCTATGTATATCCCAGTACAGATCAATAGTAGCATTGTGAGAGGCATGATAGTTGATCCTATGTGTCGAGTGGATGTCATCATGGACGGGTACTCTTTGTGAAAAGGCTACATTGTACATGATATAACGAGCGAAAACCATTAGGACTCATGATGGCTTCGCCCTTTGGGGTCAACTACCTTGATGGTCCAGATGGGACCAAAGGTAGTTTCTAAAACTTTTGTGCTTATCCCTAAGTCAAATCTCTTATGGTTCAAGGTAGGTATCCCCTGGCTAGTCTCCATGGGAGTGGTCCCCTCAATGGTGCACAAGTGTCTTAAGTTCTCACACAAAAGTTTCATACATGCAATTTAGGACAATAGTTATTGGCCGCTAGTATCTCATGGGGACTTCTTATTTGATCACTTCTGGCATACTTGAATAGGGCCCCTGCATCCCCATCAAGTTGTGTCATTCCTTTCTTATAATAGGTTCAAAGACGGGGAACTATCTTTCAAATCTACAACACCTAAGCCCCTCTTGTGTTTATTCATTTATTTCAACCTTCCCCTGTAGTTCAACATGCTTCATTCTTTGTTCCCTCTTTGTCGAGGGCACAAGGCAAGTGTGTATCTCAAGGGAAGCTTACGCCCTCACAAAGAACTTTGTAGCCTCTAGTGGTGTCTTTTGTTCCTACATCTGTTCCTAGTCCAAACAAAGGAAAGGCACCCATGTTGCCCAAGTCTAAGGTTCATCCTCCATTTGTGATTCTGATCCTATTAGACATCCCTCACCCTACTATTTATGGCATGGGTAAGAGGTCATTGTGAGCTTCTCTATCTCCTCTAGCACTTGCTCCTCAACCTTCAAGGGTGCCCTCTATTCCTCCTACTACTTGTAAGATGAAAAGGGGAAGGGCACCTATGGTTGATCCTATAAATGCCCCATCATGGCACCTCCTACTTCATTGATGGGGCCCTTGTCGTTGTTGATCATGGTAAAGATGGCCACTTTGATGGAGCAAGATGTCATCGAGCCTCTATAGACCTCTCATCTTGGTATGAACCTTCATAAAAAAAATAGCTTGTGTGTTAGCATAAGCATCATCGGTAGGCTAGGGCCCTACAACATGAGGTTGCCATGAAGGTGGAGACTGAGTCCTCGGTTCCTATGTCCATGTTTCCTTCTCCTATTTCATCTCATGTCTTAGCTCTCGCTACATTTATCCCTCATCTAGCCACATTCTCTATTTCACTTCCTACTTCTTTGGGAATGACTACCAAGCCTCGCACCAAGTAGATCCAAGTATTCATTTCCCCTTCCCAAGAACATTCGATGTTCACCTTATTGTTTGATATCCCACCATTTCTTAAACCAATAAACATGTTGCATAAGTAGTGTTAAGTGTGGTCATGTCAACCTAGCTTGAACCGCCTCCTGATCACCATTCTAACTTTCTTTGGGTTCTTAGGCCTGCTATAGTGGGTTAGAGGGTATCCCCTCCATCATTTAAGAGAAAATTTGAGCAAGGCCCCATGCCCAAGTTTTGTCACTACAAGTCGACTCTAGCGAACCCTCTTTCTATTTGTGTGCTTGCATCAAAGTAAGCTCTATCTTCTCTCAAGTTCATCAATGCCCCTTTCACAGAGGTCAATGGTGCCTCTTCTTCAACTTTGCCTCAAGTTGAGTTGTATATGTCCTATGAGGCATGTATGTTCAACTTTCTTGAGGAGATTCCAACATTGGCAGTGATCTTCACACAATCCCTCACACTCACCTCAGTTTAGTTATTGCATGAAAATGTCGAGGCAACTTCATCCTTGGCTTTAGTTGTTGGTGAGGCACCTGAGGCTGTCATAGTAATCATTTTACTACAATCTTGACCTCCCTCCCTGTATGATCAAGATTTGAAAGACGATGATGGGAAAGTGCAAGAAGTTGGGCCCCAATTTGACGAAAGTCTTTCAGCCTTGGGAAATGCCGCCAACAACAAGCACCCATTTTTTAAGAAACGGGCACCTATTTAGCTTTGAGGGCCTGATCCGTGAAAAGTAAAATGAGTGTCTAATTCAAAAATGGGTGCTCATTTAGGAACGGGCGGCCGAGCCTAAATAGATACCTATTTTCTATGAAATAGGTGCATGTTTCTTACAAATCGTGTGCCCATTTTTTAGTTGTAATTATTTGTTTAACCAATTTCCACATCATTTTCTCTGGCAGAAAATGAGATTACGGTTTGAGGAACACGTGTTCCTATTTTAGGCATCACCAACAACCCCCCACACGTTAATTTTTTCATGTTCCAAGTACGTATATTTATTTTATATATGTTATTACTCAAATTTTTTATTTTTTGCATAAAATTAGTAGTTAATATGTTTTCTTTTAATTGTAGAAAATAAATCTATGTAAAGTTTTAATTGAATTTTTTTAATGATAGTGTAGAATTTTTTCTTAATTGTACGTATACTAGAGTTATTTTTTAAGTTTTTATCTAGTTCGTAAAACATTAAAGAAAACGTGAAAAATAAAAATCCATTAAAACTTAAAACCCTAAGTATAACTAAACCCTAGACACAACTACAACATTACATATGTAAACCCTAGACATAACTAAAACATGTAACATACATAAACTCTACGAACTTATAAAACCAAAAAAACATAAAACCCTAGGTATAAATATCTCTATCTAGTAAGAGTGGATTTAATTTAAAATTCTTGGCATGTTTTTTTTCAATTCTTAATTTAATTGTGTAAAAGTGCATGTTTAAAGTTATATTTTTAAATTTTGTTTTTAAATAGTAGTTGTAAATTTGGGTGACCCCACAATAGTGGGTTACACTTTTTTAGACATGTTGATTTTTGCTGAAATGACACATTTTTAACAAAATATGATGATTTAAGCCTAGAGAGGTTCAATTTGAAAGAATTAATTACAAATGGTTAGCTCAAAGCCTCTTAGATTAAAAAAACATTGATATAACATCTATACTCTTCATTCAAACCTACAATGGAGTCTCCTTCGCACCTATTAAAATGCTAACGAAAAATCACATTGACTTTATCATTTGGAAGATCAAATGAATCCATTTGACAAACCTATCTATGTAGTAAGGTACTACTGAGAAATTTTTTCCAATGATTATAATGTTAATATATATTAAGTTTATTATGACTTTGATTTTTAGTTTTACTAAACATAGATATTTCATCATATGTATACCTCTATGTTTGACGCTTATGGAAAAATAGTAAATGAGAGAAACAAAATTTTAAAAAATATATATGCCCTAGGTATTGAAGCTCTCTTTCTATCAAAAAAATAAAAATGAGATTGGACAAATACAGGACAAGTTATAAGCTATGTAGTCAAGGTATGTCAAAATTACAGTTTAGTCAACTTCAAATGTTAATAAAATATGAAATAATCATGCTAATGTCATCAAACCAATTGTATACCCTCCATATGAATGTTACAAAACTAAATTCGAAAGAAGCACATTGATATCTATTTTAAAAAGTTATGTTGTATGAAAACAATGTAACTCTTTGAAAATGACATTTTCAGCAACATAGCCATTTTTGTGGGAGAAAATAAAAGCATTCAAATCAATTCAAAAATAAAAATTAAAAATATATTTAGAATCTAAACAGAAAATCCTAAAAGAATCTAATTTAATTCATCTTCTGATTTCAAACGATTTAATGACAATATGCATCCGAATCTGAATTTTTTTTTCAAAATGTAGAGTTCAGTGTCTATTTAGGCAAAAAAGTGTAACCCACTATTGTGGATTCACCCATTTACATGTTTGTATATATATGTAGGTTATTTTCATTGACATATTTGATGGATGATTTTACCATAGAAGACTGTTTAGGTCAACAACAAAAACACCTCCACCCCCTCCACTTCCACCTACACCAAAAGAACTGGGAGAAAACATAATGAAAAATGTACATGCAATATTACAAAATATTAATATAATTAGAAATTATCCCCACCCACCTCCACAGCTACTACGCCTTGCAGATAGCATGCAAGGCATTGTAGATTTTGTTCAAGCACTCGACTCTTAGCTCAATAGTTTTTAGATTTGGATTGAGTCTATGCGTGCATATTATGCTAATGACCTCTCTTATAAAGAGGTCAATGAATTAAAAAATACAAAAAATGATGTGTCACTTTTTTGTGAACTCTAAAACAAAAGAAATCATACCTCCAAATAAGCCACGCATTTCTATTAGGTGGTGTTAGCACCCACAGATTGTTACACATTTTTGGGAGTGGTGGTGGATGGTATTTGACCATCCACCACACATTAATCATGAGGTACCCTTGCATTTTTCAAAAAAAATATGGGTTGAGTTTGAATTGGGTATAAACCCAATTACTTTGACATGTGAGCATTCTGAGGGGTTGGTGGTGGTATGCCATAAGATAGGCCAAGAGCCCATTTGAGTGATGTTATTTGAGCTTGTGTGTGTGATGATCCCATTTTTCCTCTTCCTACTCTAGTTATTCTTGCACCCATCTTGTATCGAGTAGTGGTTTCCACTCTTTGTTTATTGGGTGCCTTTCAGGAAAATTGTTGGGGCAATTGACCCAAATGAAACCTACCCCCAACACACCACATATTTTCACAAGTTGTGGGGATGTATGAATGGGTGGGAGTGATCATGCCCCTGCTGATGTTGGACATGATGTTGTTGGTGATGGAGATGACGCAACTCATGCTGGAGATGACATCACATTGTACATTGATTTTCTCTACGGGGAGGATGATCATCCTACAGAGGTAAATTTATTTACAATTTACAGTGCAATCAATAATTAGAATATATATGTATATATGTATATATGTATATATGTATATATATATATACATATATACATATATATATATATATGTATATATATATATATATGTATATATGTATATATATATATGTATATATGTATATATATATATATATATGTATATATACATATATATATGTATATATATATATATATATCCATATATGTATATATGTATATATATATATATATATATATGTATATATGTATATATATATATATACATACATATATATATATATATATATATATATATATATATATACATACATACATATATATATATATATATATATATATATATATATATATATATATATATATATATATATATATATATATATATATACACATATATATATATACATATATATATACATATATACATATATACATATATCTATATATGTATATATGTATATATATATATATATAGACACACACACACACATATTAAATTCCATAACTTGTTGACTTTTTGGTGAACAGAGGAGTGGGCATGAGGGAGCATCATTATTTTACCTCCACTCTTAGAGATGTTTGCGCCTCATTCACGGTATGCACATTGATCTATACATTTTAGTACATTTGAAATAAATAATTAAAACTTGAATTTAATAATGTGTTCAATATATTTTTTGTAATACTGTAGGGTATTTCATTTACTAAGGTTGGTTGTTATTCCCTATCCTGACCATCGTTCATGGATGCTCAGCCTCACATACCCGTAGTATGTTTTTCATCCATAAATTTTAAGTGTTTATATGCTTACTAATTTATTTACATAGTTGATTCATGTTTATTTTTTTGCAATTATAGGCTATTGGATTGTCTGAGGGTGCCTCGCATCTACATCCTGACCCATTAGTCCCTTTGGTTTCACATGACACACCCATAGTATGCTTTTCTTCCTTAAGTTTTAAGTCTTTATATACTTTAGAATTTATGTACAAGTTTGATTTATGCTTTATATATGTTTTTAGGTTAACACCACCATTACTCTTGGTATGGCTACTGGGTTGAGCCAAATGCAACCATCCACATTGCCATTTGAGTTCATGATTAAAATTAAATTTAAAATTTCTATTGTGTAGGTCTTTTATAGGGATTATCAAAATTGAGCCACATGATCATACTCAATGTTTTTTTGTATAGGAGTTGACTACTTGCACTTTTGTTGTCAAGGATAATGGACCTCCACATCCCACAAAGGACATTACTCACCATGGTCGCATGATAAAATTTTAAATTTTCATTATTTAATTACTTTTTAAGTAAATTATGCAAGTCATTTGAATTATACACTATATCATCTTAAAATGGAAGCACTTCCATCTTGGTAGGTTTAGCACCCTCATTTAGTGCATTTTCATCATAGATTTGCATTTAGGATGCATCTTCACTTGATTCTTCATTTCTAGGTGAAATTAGGGTTAGGATCTTGAGGATATTCCTTGATTTCCTTCTTCGTGACTCTATTTTCTAGGTAGGACCTATGTACTACTCCTCCTAGCCTTCATCACATTTCTTCTAGGCCTTTGTGCCCTTTTCCAGCATTCTGTTATTTTTTCCCATCATTCTAAGTCTCTGGCCAACCCAGAAACTTCACTAAAACTCTAAGTTGACTGGCCTGAAACCTCAGGTCTGAGTATAGGTCGACCTTAACCTTTGTCAATTTTTTGTTCCCGCTTTCAAATTTGGATCATAGCAAGGCCCTAAATAAAAAATGGGCCTCCGGATCCGAATGTGGAAGGGTTTTTATTCAAAATTCATTTAATACATTTCCTCCTTAGTTGGCTATTGTGATTGGACCATAATTTGAGGTGAAAATTGAATTAGGGGCCCTTACATTGCCCTAGGAGCCTTACCTTGAAATCTCTATATAAGCACTCTCTTTTGCCTTCATTTTAATAATGATGAGATGATGATGCAAGATTGCAAGAGGATGATATAGGAGAACAAGATATGATGATGCCTTAATGCAATCAATAATTTTGTTGACAAGTTATTGTGGACATTCATTTGGAGCAAGAAAGATTCCTTCTTCCTTGATCTACCATTTTCAACATCAAGCAATCTAAAGATACAATCATGGGGTAGCAACTATGGATTGTGAGTTTGGTAGGAGTACTTCAGCCTTGGGGGCTTGGTATGTTTTCTTTATCATATTCAAATCTATGCATTGCTCTCTCATTTCAATTCATGCTAGGGTTTCAATCTAGAGGATTAGATCTTGGCATTTCACATTCAAAGCTCTTCCTACCAGAAACACACACATATTCTATTACATCTGACTATTTGTAGAGGTGGAAATCACCAAAATGAGGGTTTGACTAAGGGTAAACCCTATATAGCCACCCCAAAACACCATTTTCAGATATATACAGTCACTATTTCGAGAGTTGCAAAGCATATTTGGATACCCTTTTCGGAAAACTTTTAGGATCCGCAAATAGAATTTTTGTCAGAGCAGTGCAGGTCACGGTCGACATAAAGGGGCACAATTGCACCCCCGTATTTGGGTCAAGGTCGACCAGGTTCAGAAAAGAAAAATATTTCTAGGTTTTCTCTATCTCTTTGTTTATGTTCCAGATGCAGTTGCAGAATTTCCAAAAACACGATACAGGCACCAGAAAATAGGTATTTCCATATCTGCTATGTTATGAGGTATGTATTTCATTTTATCTAATGTCATTATTCTTTGCGAGTATTTCCAAATTTATATTCCTTATCATTAGAATTTCATGTATGTGTTAAATATTGGTTTAGGGTCTCTTTTATGTGCAAACCCCCATTGTTCTTAACCCTATCCATATTTCACACCAAAACATTTTGGTGACCCTGTTTATGACAACTCTTTCTTTTTGGTGTTAGATTTGTATTTTATGTTATATCTTACATGCATATACAAGTAGATTTCTTTTATTCTCTTGCATTTATATTTCAAAAATAAAATAAAAAAATCACAAAATTTCTTTAAAAATATAAAAATATTTACATTTTTCATGCTTGTAGTGCTACTTTGTATTCAACATGTATGATTTATGTTTTGAATACTTTGATGAGGCTTTTATTGCAAAAGAGGATAGATCCCCTAACGAGGTACATGGAAGTGAGGATTAAAATTGTTCGAATAAGATCTCCATTGATCCTATTCCTATTTCATCCTCCTCTACAACCTCTTCAATTGACCTTTACCATAGAGTGTGTGAATGGTTACCTTCATGTTCCACTGTTTGCAACGTTGATGCACCTAGAATGTTATATCCTAAACCTTTTTTGATGGTAAAAGGATGTCCTCGAATAACAATTAAGGGTAAACCTAGAGATCCTTTGGATTTCTTTGATAACATGGATTTCGTTTCACATGATCATCGCACATGGATTAACTCTCAGCCTACTGTTATGGTTTCTTTACCTCCTTCTCAACCTATGTTTCCTCAAGTCCCTAGGTTGCCATCTTCCTTTAAGGAGTATGACTTAGTAGAACAATTACATGCTACTCCTGCTAAGATATCTTTATGGGAATTACTTCAAACTTCCCCGATTGGGGATGATTGGGGAACATTGGACTTTAATCCTTCTTTTATTGGAGAATATAAAGTTTCTGATTTAGAATTCATGAAACAACAAAGTGGGTTTGAAAAACAAGTTTTTACTCCTTCCCCGCTTTCTACGGAATTAAAAAGTAACTTTGTTGATGCCTCGATTGAAGAAATAATTGAAACAATAAAACCTGATTGCTATGACATTGTGACATATGTGGCTCCTTGGACTCAATCTGATATGGCCGATAGATATGGTTTTGGTTATCCTCTACTCAAGAAATCAAGATTTAATGGGAAAGGATGTGGTAAATATGAACAAGGTATACAAATACCTTTGGACAATGAAATTTATGATTACACATATGTATTGGGGTTCAATCCTTACAAACAACCATCGGCTTTTCCTCTCAATGTTAATCATATCTATGGTGGACATTTGAAGTTGGTTAACCTGCTCCTCATTGACATGGATCAAAAGCCTATCTTGGATGTTTTTCCTGAAGATGAAGCCTTAGCAGATTTTTTAGGAGCTTATGAGGATCTACCTATGTTTCATCATAAAAGATGGAAGCCTTATTGTCTAAATATAGAAGCTTATTTTGGAGAACATGTTGAACAAAATATTTCCCCTTTACCAATGGATTCTCCGATACAAAGTAATTTGCTAATAACTGAGACTGTTGAGGTTCAAATAGATGCAAATGACTATGAGAAGATGATAAAAATTGAGAAATGTTTGAATCAAGATGAACATGATTAGTTGGTTTCCCTTTTACTTGAATTTAAGAATAATTTTTCTTGGACATATTCGGATATGTTGGGTATAGATTCTAAGATTGTTACTCACAATATTGTTCTGAAACCAAATGTTAAACCTATGAAGTAGAAAATCCAAAAGATGAATCCAGGAATTGCCTTATTAGTTGTTGGATTCATCCGCTCTATTGATTACTCAAATTGGATTTCAAATATTGTGCCTGTTTCAAAAGGAGAAAATAAGATAAGAATGTGTACTGACTTCCAAGATTTAAATAAAGCATCCTTAAAAGATGATTTCTCGTTACCTAATATTGATATGATTGTGGATTCAATGTCAGGTCATGCTTTATTATCTTTTATGGATGGCTTTTTGGGCTATAATCAAATTTTTATTCCTCCTGAAGATCAATTTAAGACTGCATTTATAACACCTTGGGGAACATTTTGTTGGGTCATGATGCCTTTTGGATTAAAAAAATGCAGGAGCAACTTATCAACGAGCCATGACTTTGATTTTTCATGATTACATTCATAAGATCCTTGAGGATTATGTGGATGAAATCTTGGCAAAATATATACAAAGAGGAGTTCATGTTAGTATTTTATGATAGATATTTGAAAGGATTAGAAGTTACAATATGAGATTGAATCCTAAGAAATGTGCCTTTGGAGTTGATTCTAGTAAATTATTGGGGCTTATAATCTCTAAGCGAGGCATACTAAAAAGATTGAAGATATTGTTAATATGCCTCCTCCTAAGAACATTTCTCAGTTATGAAGTTTACAAGGAAAAATTCAAGCTATTCGTTGCTTTGTTTCCAACTTAGCTGGTAGAACTATTTCTTTTACTTCCTTGCTTAGAAAGGATACCACTTTCTCTTGGAATGAAGAATGTAAACAATCCTTTGAGAAATTTAAGGAGTATCTCCCCAATCCTTCTATTTTGCAACCTACTCAATTTGATAAATCCTTTTATCTGTATACTTTAGCCACTCTGAATGTGGTGACTATGTTGTTAGCTCAGCATGATAGTGAAGGTAAGGAAAGACCTGTGTACTACATTAGTCAGACTTTACTTGATTACGAAACAAGATATACAGATTTGGAAAGAAAATGCTTAGCTTTAGTTTATGCTTGTCAGAAAATCATGCATTATCTATTAAATGTTGAAGTCAATGTAATTGTTAAATTTGATCCTTTGAAACATCTTCTCAAAAAATGATCTCTCTAGCCATCTTGCAAAGTGGGTGATGTTACGGAATTTGATCTTAATTTTATTTCTCAAAAGTCAATTAAAGGACAAGCTTTAACAAATTATTTGGCTGAAGCTCCTTGTCCTCATTCCGATACATGCTTTACTTTGATAGAATTCCCCAATGAAAACATTCCATCTATTAAACGAGATGATGTTCGGGAGTTATATTTTGATGGATCTAGATGTAAGACAGGTTCTGGTGTTAGCATTATCTTGATCCCTCCTATGAAAAATCTAATCCCTCTATCATATAAATTGACTTTTCCTTGTACTAACAATATTGCGGAGTATGAAGCTCTTATAGACGGCTTACGAGAAGCTTCATCCCTTAACATTAAAAACTTTGAAATTTATGGAGATTCGCAATTGATTGTGGAACATATTAAAGGAGGTTATCAGACTAAGAATGATAAAATGACACAATATAGAGATCTGGCTCTTGATGTTCTTTCACAATTCTATTCTTATATGATTCAAACTTTACCTAAGAAAGATAATCGACATGCAGATGCCATGGAAAGTGCATCTTCTTTGGTTTGTCTTGAGAATAACATTGAAAACTTTTAATTTACTGTACATACTCTTAAAAACCCTGCAATTTCCAATAAGGTTACCTTTGATTATTGCAATTTGCATTTGGATGAATGGTATTCTCATATCTTTCATTTTTTGAAAGATGGTACTTTTCCTGAATCAGCAACAAGGAACATGTGTAATCGTATTAGGAAGCTTGCAGCACATTATATCATTTTAGGAGATACACTTTACAAACTCTCTTATGATGGTTTGCTATTAAGATGTCTTGGTAGAACCAAAATTCCAGTAGCTTTGGCAGAAGCTCATTCTGGTTCTTGTGGGGGATATTTTGGTGGAAAATCTTTAGTCAATAAACTTCTTAGAATGGGATATTATTGGCAAACAATGGAACAAGATTCTTTCATGTTTGTTAAGAAATGTCCTCAATGTCAGCAGCATAGTAATTTGATTCATGCTCCTGCTCGTGAGCTTCATAATCAAGTTGATCTTATTGGAAAAATCTCACCAGCCTCTTCTCAAGGACATACGTACATCCTAACAAGTACAAATTACTTTACGAGGTGGGTGGAAGTTGTCCCTCTCCATTCAACTACTATGGATGTTATTTGTGATTTCATTCTTAACAATATTATAACACGATTTGGTATTCCTTCGATGATAGTTTCGGATAATGGTACCTCTTTTAAGAATAAAGAAGTCACCAAATTCTTGAAGAAATATTGAATTCAACATAGATTTTTGACTCCTTATTATCCTCAATCTAATGGTCAAGTTTAAGCATCAAATAAAGTCATTGAACAAATTCTGCGCAAAATAGTTAATAAGCATGCGCAAGATTGGCATACCCAACTTACCTATGCTTTATGGGCTTATAGGACTAGTGTTCATACTACCACATGTACTTCTCCTTATAATCTTGTCTATAGTACTGATGCTATTATGCCTTTGGAATTGGAAATACCTTCTTTATGTGTTTCATTTCATGGGATAATTGACAAAGATACATTTTGAGAACAACGATTACAAGAATTAGAAATGTTGGATGAACAACGAATAAACGCTTATCATAAATCACTTCACAAGTAGTATAATCATAAGGTAATTGAACAATCATTTTCGGTGGGTGATTTAGTATTATATGAGAATCAAAGAAATGTGAATGCTTTACTTGGTGAAAAAGGAAAGTTTAGCCCTAATTGGCTTGGACCTTTTGTTGTAACTGAGGACTTTGGTTTAGGTGCTTACAAAATTGCTGATATGGATGGTGTGCCTTTTAAGGAACCTATCAATATTATGCATCTTAAACATTATTATCCCAGGTACATCTTTCTTTTCTTGTGTATTTATGTATTCCTTATAAAATAGCTATGTTTGTTTTATAGGTTATGTGATTTTAGCAAATTACATTTGAATACATTTATACATGTTCTTTCTTTCTGTTAAGTTTTATGTTATTGGTGAAAATATAGTAATCAATCACAGAACTAACTAGAAAAGAGAGTTTTTCATTTATAAATTCTTTTGAGTTTGATACATATGTGGCACAATGCCCTATCTATCACTCTCTCTATCCCTATTCTCTGGTGGTCGATGGCTCCTAGATCTCTCTGATCTATGATGAGAAGATTAAGGTCTCTATACGATACTCTACGAGTGGCTCCTCGATATGCTAATCTCATATACGCGCTCCTGTGATCTTCTTAGGTCAGTCATCAGCCTCTCCTCTCTTTCTCTACATAACCTCAGCTCTCGCTAGACACGAGAAAAGATATCGGCATGCCTGTCGGGATCTCTGTGACCAATGGGGAACTCTCTCTCATTGGCTGGTAGTCATTAGGATAGGCATGTATCCTTCAGGACCTCAGATACAAAGCTCCTCCACTCTGCTATGCTAGCTACAGAATTAAAATATATTTATCTTTTAGTCCCATTTCTTCACAAATTAAGTTAAATATTTAAATAAAATACATGTTTTATACTCGGATCTCCCTCCTGTGTATCACTAAAGGGTCTGGATGGTGGGGGCATGGATTGACTACTCTCTCCATGCTCGCTATGTCTAGGTCTCAGAGGTGGTGTCTCTGTATGGGCACGAGGTCATCGTGATCTCAGTGGTGATGCATGAACAACATGCACATCTGCACCGGTACTATCAATTTGGGGCATCCTATCTACTCTTTCCTGCTTTCTCTCCTAAACTCTACAAATGGTAAGAATGGGTAGGTATGTGCTCTCTTCCCTTATTTATAGATCAAAATTAGGGTTTTTGTTAGGGTTTGTTAGGGTTTATTTATGTTAAATTTGAATTTCCCTTCATATGCTTTTAGATATAGACATTCACTCTTTTCATCATAACTTGAGTTCTGTAGCTACATTTTCAGTGTCATCTACGACATTTGAATCGTGATACCTAACTCCTTGAATCAGTTTAGGAAGGGTAGGAATCCTTCTAACTAGTTTAGGAAAAGGCCTTTTTCAACAAATTGCATATCCAGTATATAGGGCTATCCTTATCACCCTGTTTCACCCTTCAGAAGTAGAAAGCTGAAATAAGGGGGGCATAAGGGGCTCTATGCACTTCTCAATTTCATTTTAGTAAGTCTTAGGTGATTTATGGATTTTCATTAACCTTGTGTGCTACAGGTTGCAGGTACTAACAATTTTTTGCAGGATCTCTACATTGAGAGCTTGGTTATATCCTTTTTATTTATTATGATGTGTTCTTACTTTAGCTTGCATATTCACGTAGTTTCATATCTAAGCTAAAGTGGGGGCTAAATGTATCATCTTAAAATGGAAGCACTTTCATCTTGGTAGGTTTAGCACCCTCATTTAGTGCATTTTCATGATAGATTTGCATTTAGGATGCATCTAGACTTGATTCTTCATTTCTAGGTGAAACTAGGGTTAGGATCCTGAGGATTCTCCTTGATTTCCTTCTTCATGGATCTATTTTCTAGGTAGGACCTAGGTGACCCCATAATAGTGGGTTACACTTTTTTAGACATGTTGATTTTTTCTGAAATAATATATTTTTAGTAAAATATGATGATTTAAGCCTTGAGAGGTTCCATTTAAAGGAATTAATTACAAATGGTTATCTCAAAGCCTCTTACATTAAAAAAACATTGATATAACATCTATACTCTTCATTCATACCTACAATGGAGTCTCCTTCACACCTATTAAAATGCTAAAAAAAAATCACATTAACTTTATCTTTTGGCAGATCAAATGAATCCATTTGATAAACCTATCTATGTAGTAAGGTACTACTGAGAAAAATCTTTCCAATAATTATAATTTTAATATATATTAAGTTTATTATGACTTTGTATTTTTTATTTTACTAAACATAGATATTTCACCGTATGTCTACCTTTATATTTGATGCTTATGGAGAAACAGTAAATGAGAGAATTTTTTTTTATAAAAAATATCTATGCCCTAGGTATTGAAGTTATCTTTCTATCAAAATAAAATAAAATGAAATTGGACAAATACACGACAAGTTATAAGTTATGTAGTCAAGGTATGTCAAAATTATGGTTTAGTCGACTTCAAACTTTATTAAAATATGTAATAATCATGATAATGTCATCAAACCAATTGCATGTCCTCATGTGGATGTTACAAAACTAAATTCAAAAGAATCACATTGATATCTATTTTTAAAAAAAATTATCCTCTATGAAACAATGTAACTCTTTGAAAATGACGTTTTCAGCAACATACCAGTTTTTGTGGGAGAAAGAAAAAAATTTTCAAATCAATTCAAAAATAAAAATAAAAAATATATTTAGAATCTAGATAGAAAATCCTAAAAGACTCTAATTTACTTCATCTTCTTATTTCAAACGATTTAATGACAATATGCATCTGAATCTGAAAGTGTTTTTTCAAAATCTAGAGTTCAGTGTCCATTTAGGCAAAAAAGTTTAACCCACTATTGTGGGTTCAACAACCTATGTACTGGTCCTCCTAGCCTTCATCACATTTATTATAGGCCTTTGTGCCCTTTTCCAGCATTCTATTTTATTTTCCCATCATTATAAGTCTCTTGCCGACCCAGAAACTTCACTGAAACTCTAAGTTGACTGGCCTAAAACCTCAAGTCAGGGTCGAGTTCAACCCTAACCTTTGTCGGGTTTTGGTTCCCGCTTTCAAATTTGGATCATAGCAGGGCCCTAAATAAAAAATGGACCTCCGAATCCAAATGTAGAAGAGTTTTTATTCAAAATTAATTTAATACTTTTCCTCCTTAGTTGGCTATTGTGATTGGACCATAATTCGAGGTGAAATTTGAATTAGGGGTCCTTACATTTCCCTAGGAGCCTTGCCTTGAAATCTCTATATAAGAACTCTCTTTTGTCTTCATTTCAATAAGTTATGAGGAGAGGACATAATGATAAGATGATGATGCAAGATTGCAAGAGGATGATAGAGGAGAACAAGATATGATGATGCCTTGATGCAATCAATAATTTTGTTGACAAGTTATTGTGGACATTCATTTGGAGCAAGAAAGATTCCTTCTTCCTTGATCTACCATTTTCAACATTCAAGCATTCTAAAGATACAATCATGGAGTAGCAACTAAGGATTGTGAGTTTGGTAGGAGTACTTTAGCCTTAGGGGCTTGGTATGCTTTCTTTATCATATCCAAATCTATGCATTGCTCTCTCATTTTAATTCATTCTAGGGTTTCAATCTAGAGGATTAGATCTTGACATTGCACATTCAAAGCTCTTCCTACAAGAAACACACACATATATTCTATTACATCTGGCTATTTGTGGAGATGGAAATCACCAAAATGGAGGTTTGACTAAGGCAAAACCCTATATAGCCACCCCAAAACACCATTTTTAGATATCTACAGTCATTGTTTCAGGAGTTGCGGAGCATATTTGGATACCCTTTTCGGAAAAATTTCGGGATCCACAAACAGAATTTTCGTCGGAGTAGTGTAGGTTAAGGTCAACATAAAGGGGTACAATTGCGCCCTGGTATTTGGGTAAAGGTCAACCTGGTTCAGAAAAGAAAAATATTTTTGGGTTTTCTTCGTCTATGTGTTTCTGTTCTAGATCCGGTTGTAGAATTTACAGAAACATGATACAAGCACCTGAAAAATAGGTATTTCCAGATCTTCTATGTTATGAGGTATGTATTTCATTTTATTTGATTTCATTATTCTTTGCAAGCATTTCTAAATTTATATTCCTTATCATTATAATTTCATGTATGTGTTAAATATTGGTTTAGGGTCTCTTTTATGTGCAAACCCCCATTGTTCTAAACCCTGTCCATATTTCACACCCAAAACATACACATATGGTCTTCTCATAAGTTCTTTTAAAAATGTTTTGGATGATGTACCATCAATATAGCTACTCATACTGTAGACACACATGATGATGTTTTTTCTGAGAAGACACAACAAGATAGTTCATCTTAGTCACTTTCACATGGATTGAAGAGGACTGTAGATGAGCTATATGATAAGAGTTAGATTACATGTTGGTTATTTGAGTTTGTTGTCTTATTTCATAGACTTGTTACTATTTCTCTTTTACATGTTTTATCGGGCCTTGTTATCATGTTATACTTGTTACAATAGAAAATGTTATGTTATTATTATGGACTTGGTACAATGACACTTATCACATACATTATCATTTGTTATTCTAGGACTTGTTATATGATTAACCATGACTTGATACAATGGACTTATATCATGGACTTGTTATGTTATTTATGTTATTCATGGACTTGTTATGTTTTTTAAATAGTGGTTTGAATTTATTTGTTATGTGGACTAGATTTTATTTCTTACATAAATATAAGTAAACATCAACTTATGTTTATCATTAAATATCAATTATAATTTCTAAATATGTAAACATTATAAATAATTCGATCATTAAAAGTAGTTATTTGTTCATGTAATTGACAAAATCAATTGATTTTAAAACTATTAAATAGTGAAATATTTATATGAACTATTGAACATGGATGTACAAATAGAATTATTGATTTTAAAATAATTATCATCATCAATTAGTTCATAAGACCAATGTACATTGTTTATAAAAAATAGACGAATACAATTGCACATTGTTTATATTTAAAACAAAATTGGATGAATACAAGTGTTCATTATTTATAAAAAAAAAAATTTGAGGAATACAACTGTACATTGTTTCATATAGTTCATGTGTATGTTTTTTATTAAGAGAAAAGTGGGTTTTGAAGGGGGGCCAAAACCCTTTACAAAAAGGTTGCTTAAGATATCCAAAGAAAGCCTTGAACAAGGAGTGAATCATGACCAAAAAGAGGGTTTTATCATCAGGCTCCCTCAACATGGAGAAAGGAATGGAACAAGATCAAAGAGAGGGTTTTATCATCAATCTCCCTCAACCTGAAACAAGCATTGCACGAGAAAAATACATGCAACCTCAAACAAGAGAAAGGGTCCAAAATCTAAACCGACAAATCTAAAACCATACATAACTAAGATTTATCTTTAGACCCCTTCTTGTGGGGCCAAAAGGTCATATCAAAGGAGGGTGAAGATATCTTAGGGTGTTTACCTTTTACAGTGATCTATCCCTCTTCCACCTTTGTAGCCATATCCTGCCAAGCCAGCGAATCAATCACATAATTCCCAACACCCGTGGGGGGACAACACACTACTACACAAAAGCAACAATCTAAGAACTAGGGCTAGCCACATCCATAGAGACAACATCACCAATACTATCACTAAGACAAGTAGGACAAGCTATAGGGTCAGCATCAGCCGAAGGGACAACACCAGCAACACACTCAATAGCAGTACTCGAAGAGACATCGCCAGCAACAACCAAAGAGGCATCACTAGCAACACACTCACTAGCATGAACCCTATCACTATCAATCACAAAAGAAATAGGATCAAATCTAGCAAAACCAATAAAACTGCATCTTGTGATTCGTTGACAAGAATATCCTGTGCAACCACCTGTGAGAAACTCTTCTAAGAAGAGTTCTTAAAAACATGTAATGCTGAGAAGAAGCACCTTTCTACCATGAAGAGGTCTTCTTAGATTTCTCTTTCTCTTGATCACATTTAGACACAACATACCTGGTTTTAAAGAACCTTCTACACCTGAAGGGAATCCCTTCATAGTCCAGAGGTTGGATCTAGCTACCCTTAGGAGACATAAGTTTAATCTTTGTAGGAAGCCCCTTAGATGCATCAATATCCACCAAAATACGAGCATAGGTGGAGTGAAAAATATCAGAAGCCTCTGCATCCACCATCATATAATCTCCAAGAGCCTCACCCACTTCTTTAAGAAGCAAATCTACCCAAAGATGAAGTGGGAGGTAGGGGAGTCTAACCCAAATTGCCATCTTTCTGAAAGTTTCAGAAGAAGGGTTGAAGTTCGGATGCATGGTTTTAACATCAACGAGGAATGATCCTCCCAACTAAAAAAATGATCGCATAGAATACTCTTTCTATCTCCAACATCTTCAAATTTGGCAATAATGAATTCCCTTGGCCATTGGGAAAATCTAGATTGTATCAAAGATGATTGGTTCCTAGTGTTTAGAAATCCAAGCATGGAGTTCTGGAAGACTAGGCCAAAAACCCCTAAATCTACAAATCACCCCATTGGAAGAAAAGACAGAAGTGTTAGGAATAGTCCCAAGAGATAACTGAGAGAGGGGGGGGGGGGGGTGGGGGGGTGACTCAGTTATCTACAAGTTTCAATTCTTTATCCAATTAAGTATACTTAAACATTAAGCATAAACACAATGAAATAACACTTGAACACAACACCAATATTTTGGTAATAGGGAAACCCAAATAGGTAAAAACTCCAGTGGGAATTGACACCCACTAATAAACTGCACTAGTGTATAATGATCCTTGTTAGAAGATCTTACAACCCTATTAGGAGTTTACAATGCAATAAGTACAATGACCTGGTCAAAGTTTAGACCCTATTAGGAGTCTTTTATGATTTACCCTGTTAGGGGTGAGGACGCACTGTCCGAGAGCTCACTGCTCAAAAGGGTGAAGGTTGTGACCTTCTGAATAACAGATACACACTATATCTGGATCTTGGTGAACTGCGAGGTAGACCTGTTGTCTTGATCAGTTCCAATGAATAGCATATACTCTTTACTTGGTCACATAGACCTTCTACTAATGGCTCAACACTTTGCACTCTATGCTCTGCTCTTGTCTTTCAACTCAGAACCATGTCTTAGCAATCACAAATGACTGCCTATAAATATCTTCTCTCTAAATGATATAATCAAGTCAGCCTGTTAGAACCACCTTGAAATCATATTAGAGAAACAATAACACTCTCTAATAACATTTCTATTGGCTCTACTAAGCACACAACACAAATTGGGACCTGTCCAAATTAATAAGTGTAGACGCACGCTACACATTGTCGGCTCTACCAATTTAACTGATACTTTCTCATCAGGCTGAATTACATCATGCACTCTTAACCAAACCTTCTTAACTCTTCTCTAATCACTAATCCAATCATCCATACCAAAATGATAGGCGCAACTCCTGTACCAATATAATCTATGTTGGCTCTTCTGGATAAACATAATAAACTACAACTGGTGAATAGCGACTGCATAAATTCACTTCTACTGTACATCAGACTCTGTATCCATGAATGGAGTAGCACTAACATGTCTCCATCACATATCCAAGCACACAAGGCTCCATGATAACTGTACGGACAATCACACATAGAGCACTGTCTGTAACTCTGTCAAGAACACTACTGACACAAGCTACTACATAATTGTCTGTATAAACAATTAACCTCCACGTCCATGATATCATGTTGATAACATGTCCATACTAAATATAATGAAAGCTCACTGCATAAGACTTCCATGCATGTTGCTTATCATATGTTGTCATCAATGACAAACATACAATCAGCACTGGCTTGCTAGAAAATCTCCAACAAGAAGTAGCCTAATCAATTTATGCCATCATCTCCTCCTCCAATGAAACAACAATAGACTGGAAAATAGGAAAAGGCCTAGCTCATGTGCATGTTCTTCTAGGGGACTTGCAACATAAAAATGAATGTTCAAATGTTAGAAAATATGTATTTAAAAGTAAAGTTGAATTAATGCTATATAAAGTTACATGTATTTTATTTAGTCTAATGTACCAACCAAGTATTACAACTTTGATTAGCCAAAAGTTGTAAAATGCACAAATTGTAGTTGTCATCCATGCCATCAAGTTGTACTTGACATCTCAATAAAAAAATAATTACCTATGTATATAACAACAATATATATGTTAAAGGGACAAAGATAATTATCAAAACCAAATTTAAATCTAGGACCAAAAACTTAAATAAAACAATTGTACTCACCAAGTATTACAACTTTGATTAGCCAAAAGTTGTAAAATGCACAAGTTGTAGTTGGCATCTATGTCATCAAGTTGTACTTGACATATAAATTTTAAAAAAAATTACATAGATATAACAAGAATATATATGTTAAAATGACTAAGACAAAGTTATCAAAATCTAATTTAAATCTAGGACCAAAAACTTAAATAAAACAATTGTATTCACCTAGTATTACAACTTTGATATATCCAAAAGTTGTAAAATGCACAAGTTGAGTTTCATAAATGTCATCAAGTTGTACTTGACACCTAAATATAAAAATAATTAGCTACATATGTGAAGAATACATATGTTAAAGGGATGAAGACAATTATCAAAATTATGTTTTAATAGGACCAAAAACTTACATGTATAAATTTGATTTAGTCTAATGTACCATCTGCATCCTCTCTCTTCTGCAAGGCATTTATGATTGTCTCATTCTCTTCCATTGAGAGTGTCCATAATATTTTAATAGCAAGTATCCCTTTATATCTTTCTAATTTGATATTTTTTTCCACCACCAAATGGGAATAGTGTATAATCTTCTTTTCTGATTGGTAGTCTTCAAAATATGGTAAACCATTCCTTCTTGTTAGGTATTTACATAGCCATGCACCAACTACCACAATGGACCTAATTGGATACTCAAAACTATCATCATCTACTCGATGACATATCAATTTTTTCTTAGGTTCTACACATCGAGCTAGCCAATACTCAGTTTGTTCTTCATTATCTTTGGGTGCAACAACAACATACAAATGTCTTGAAAAATAAAATTAAGTTTACATACATGAAAAATGTTAGAATTAATTCAAATACAATCATAAATTATATGATGTATACATAAATAATATAATTTAAAGATTTACAAGAAATTGAATTAAATTACCAGGTTGTATGAGGTTTGAAACACGACCATAATCTTCTTATGCAAATGCATGATCTAGGTCTTCATTTGTTGTATCATCTTGATCTTGTTCCTTACTACATGTTAAGAATTTTTTTTTCCATTCTTCAATGCATTTTGTATTCCCACATGCTTCTCAATCACCTGCAACACAAAATTGTCAAAAACATGCAAGATCCCTAGTCTATATAGTCCAAGTGTTGGAATTAGAACTCTTAAATGAATGCCATTTAGCTGACCCGCTAATTGTATCACAATCATTTATTGAAAGATATTCTTCGAATAGCCAAAAGAAATGTCTGATTATAGAGTTTTGACTTGATCCTATAGACAAACTTATATTACACCATTCCACAATTGCATAAATTTGTCTTTTTCCTCGAATTTGAGTTGCTCTCTACAAAGAGATCTCTTAACACATGCACCAACACCATTGTGTTCTCCTTTCCTATTTCCAACCTAAAAATAATCTGCATAAGTTGGGTATTAGTTTTCTTACGTGTTCTACTCAACCAATAAAATATTCTTGAATTGCTCTATACAATTATCTAACCATATTAGATGTTGTGTCATCTAAATTTTGCTCTCCCTTAAATTCTCATAAAAGGTATTAAATAAATACTAAATAAACTATGATGAGTGTAATTTATTATCACTCATATAGAAATGGTACTCTCCCAAAAAAAAATGATCCTCTTGTGTACTATCAGGTGCATGCCTATAGACAATATGAATGAAAATTACTACTTGCACTAAATTATAATATTGCACTTGGATCTCATCTTGTGGTGCAAGTGTGTAGTTATCTACAAATTAAACAACCAAAATTATACTACCAACTTAAAATTTATTCTTGCATATGTGAAATTGTCCATCAAGCCATCAAACATTTTGAGAGTGTTTCACATATTTAGGTATGATCTTACTCTTTAATTCATTCATAAATCTAGGAACACTAAATTTTTAAGTAATTAGATCTCATCATCTTTCAACCTTTCCATCCTTTAATGGATACTCAATAGTTTTAAATATTTTTACATCAACTAATTGTTGTCCAAAATCAATTGACGAGTTTTCATGCAAACATTCATCCAACAATGCAAGATAGCCACATATATGACATACACCAAAAAAACATGCATTCAAAATAAATAATTGCACATTAGGTGGTTTACAAAACAAAATTGATATAAACTCCTTTATATTTTGAGGTGGTATATTTATACCACATTCCTACACATTTCATTAGTATGCATGGTAGAACGTATACATCGAAATACATCATAATGGTAACGAAACTGAACATGAGTTTTGAAATAGCACATGACTCTTTCCTTGTTAATTCTTACATACCAGAGTGTGCATTTTTCAAAAGATCTTTGAGTAATACTACTATCTATTAGCACCTTATCATTCATTTTTTTAGTTTGAGTCATGTCCAAAAGGTGTTTTGGATGTGGATTGCGAATTTTTGAGTTGACTCTTAATTTCAAAACATCTCTCTAGCATTAGGTGATACTCTTCTATTATCGTGCCAAAAATTTTCAATCAAAGTTTTGACTTCAACATTACGTTTCATGCGGACCTCGGGAGTCTCCCACTAAACTCTACAATTGGTTTGTCTAATCACTTTCAAAGTTAACTCTTCTCTTTACAGCTCTTGTCAAAGTTTTACGATTAGATATTAAGATATCCACTTATGTTAGTCATCACTCTTTTATCAGAAGTTATGTTTTTTACTAAAGTTGTTATTACTTACGTCATGTCACATTCCTATCTTTAGAATGAATTTTCTTTTTTATTGTATCAAAGGCGCTAGCAACAAATGATACAACTTGTTTTAAAGACTTGTCCTCCTTCTTGGGTTTGACATAAATGCCTAACCTCTTCATCACTTTTCGTATTTTAGTCATTTTCATTAGTTGTAACATTAGTTGACATTGAAACCCAATTTTTTTATTATAAAAATATTATCTAAAAAATCTACTTGCATGTGTCCTAATGTGTCTCTATGAAACCAAACCATGAATATTATCTAGCACATTAATTTAATTTGAAAATACTCATTCTTTTCTTTATCATTCAAAGGGGTTTCTTTCTCAATTGGTGAATTTCTATGTCTACATCCACATTATTGAATTCAATAGGTGTTTGATTTTCAATTTTAATTTTCTTTATTCTTAGGATTATTATTATTACTAATATTTGGTGTTTGATGTGCAATTTCTATTTTTCTATTTTCAAGAAGAAAATCTAGATTATTCAAAGAGTATCCTGCTCAAGTAGAAAATCACCAATGCCTTTATCAGAAGAAACATGTGGATGTGAAGACATACTTGTATCCAAAATTGGATTAGAAGATGCACTTGATTTTTCTTCTTAGACCTCTGCATCCATCATGGTGTCCTCAATGTTCACTTCTGAAATAATTTTTGAACTCAATGCTCCAACATTATTCAGTTCTCAAATTATTGATCTTATTTCTCATTGTCATTTTGCCTCATCCCTATTTGTTGCAACCTCCTCAGCTATCAAAAGCTTCCTTTACCATTTTCTACATTTCTTTGATCCCATGTTTGCACCAATTTTGAATTCAAATAAATTTTCTCATGTCAAATCCATAAAGAGACAACAATATGGAATTTTTTATCTAACATTCCTTTTGTTGTTTTAAACAGTCAAATAATGATTGAATAATCATTCAATCATTGGAATTTATCTTTTGGACCTATTTTTTGTAGGCAACGGATCTATTAGAAATGGGTTCCCATTATTTAAAAGAAATGGCCACCCGTTTATGTAATGGGTACCCATTTCTTAAAAATGGGCACCTGTTTCTTACTTAATAGTAAAAAATGAAACGGGTGCCCATTTTTTGAATTTTAACTAACAAGTGCCTATTTCTTAGAGTTTGGAGTAGGAAACACCCCTCTGCTTTGGTTTTTGGATTGGTATGGGCTTGGTGGGACCAAGCCTACGCTTGAGCCTCCAAAATAATAGCTAAGGCACTAGAATCCTATATTTTTGCCTTGCCATAGTTTTTTGAACGCCTTCCCAATTGAATGTTTTGATGAAACAAAAACCCATTAGAGTTCTTACTGTACCGATTTTTTAAAAATGTGAATTTTGTAGTGATATGATTAACTTTACTATTTTTACATTATTTATTAATCAAAAGTGGTACCTAAACTTAAAATGATGAGGTTCACTAAAATTTTAAAAACTTTTTTGTTTTTACATTTTTTGGAAAATAAATTATAGGACATCAATCTCCATAGAACTTCCTTGAAGATAATATCTTTTTTTGACAAAAAAGTAAGTTTTCATCAATTTATGTTGTTTGTACACCAGAGGTTTTGAAAATATACTTTACAGTCAATTAAAAATTAATAAAAAAATATTCAATAAAACAAAAAAGCAAAAATATGTTCATCAATCTTTGGTGTCTTGGGTATCTTTCCCTAGAAAGATTCACAAAAATTCCTTTATTTAGGTCAAAATATACTAGTCGTACATGTGTGTGGTATGGTCTTGAAACGGGCATTTTAAAAAAGTGGTTTTTAAACATGCCTACTAAAAAGCCATTTCTACCATTTAGGTATTGAAATAAATTACATATTTGAAAAATAGACTCCAAGCACTACATTTTATATTACTGAATTTTTTTTAGATTCAATCTTTAAGTGTTTCAATTGTTTACATCAATTGATAGAAAATTTGAAAAATAGAAAAAAACACTTTCACTTTTTGCCTAAAAGTGGGACTCAACTTCTTGCACCCACCCTGATCAATTAGTGGATGATTTGTGAGGTATTTTCCACTTCTACATCTATAGATTAGAGTGTGGCTATATGTGTTCCCCTATGCTTGTATTTAAATGGTGTGCCCCTTTGTAGGACCCTTGTACATTATTGGTACTTGGAGATAAAGTGTTATAGTTTGTAAACTTCTTCTATTTGTCATATATTGAATTTTGACAGTTGGGGACAATGCAAAGTGTTGGGGGCATATAGGGCATCCTCATGTTGACTCAATTTTTGTTAATTTTTCTTTGTCTTCGTATGCTCATCTTTAGATCCAAACACCTCAGCCATGATGAAATACCCATATGCAACTTCATATGTCATGTATCCTTCATATTTATGGGTTTTGACACAAAATGATCAGATCTCCCTGTCTCTACATATTTGTCTTAATGTTGAGGATATCATGTGTCACTTTTGAGGTGACATTTCATGGCAACATCTCGTTATACTGACATGCCATAATGTATCTTTTCTCCTTAGAATGTCTCATGTTCCCCTCTAAGCAACACGGTTCATTCTTTGGGGAGGGGATGGGGGGTCTATTATATCTTATTGTCTTATTGCCTCTGTATCACAAGTTTTTCTAAAAAATTAAAAATTTTGTTCTATTTTTCTACCTTTGAGGGGGCCAATCCACCTATCAAATCTTTCTCCCTATTGTACGTCAATCTCTAAGTTTTGTTACCTATGCAAGCATATCTTTTTACCTATCATATGACTATCTAGCTCTACTATCAGCATCAACATTGTCAAAAATCTCTCACCCTATCATATGACTATCAATCCTTTGCTACTCATACTGGCATGATCAAAGTTCCCCTATCATACAAATATCTAGCCTTTTCTTCTCGTATCGACACTAAGTTACCCTATCATATGACTATATAGCTTTTTCTAATCCAATTAGGGAAATCAAAATTGCCCTATCATATGAATATCTAGCATAACATAATTTTCTACCCATATCGATGTACTATTAGTGATCACTACCTCTATCATTATCTTTCTCCTTCATCTAGCATATCAATCTACAACTTGCATGTTGGATGCGATCTTGCGATAATTTAGGACTCTGCCCTGGGGGAAGCTCCATGCAGATGAAAGGCCCTTTGGTAAGTTTTCTCTACTTCATATCACATTTTTTATTATGATATCGCATTTTTTATTATGATATGCTAGCTAAAGTGGGGGAAAAATATAGTATCATAAATTGTACCATGTGTAATTCTTCTTGGCATAATTCTCCCACCTTAGTTAAAAAATAAAAATTCCACATAAGCCTCAATGCCCCTCCATCTGCTTCGCCATTTTCCCATCCAAATTCTTGACCGTGTGGCTTGTTTGGTTCAGGATTTGTGCACATTGCAGAGATGTCTACACAACATGCATTCATCTCGTTTATATGTAGACATATAGGTGGTCATTAAGACTTTACAACTACCACCGCTATTGTGTACAACCTCTTACCACCACCCACCAACATTTAGAATCATTGGATCTACATAAAACTCCATTTTTAACTTTACTTGGTCTTCTTGGATATTTTCTAGACACTCTCTTGGTAATCTCACAACTTCTACAAGCTTTCTTGATCTTTTTCTTTCACTTTGGTCTCCCTTCTTAGCTTTTGGAAGCTATTCACAACATTTGGGCATTCACGCATTGTAGCTTGACCATCATCATTGACATCTCATCTTCTTTCCATTGAGGTTTGGCTTTATGGATTCAAAGGGGAGTTTCATCATCTTATTTTATTTCTATTTTCTTTAGCATAGCACATTATCTTGATCATAATCTTCTTATCTTATTTTCATTTACCTATCACCTTTCAATTATCCATCATCACTTTTATCTATCTATCTTGTTGTTGTGGAGGTGGAAAAACCAAAACTGGGACTTGACTGAGGTAGGTATCCAAATAGCCCCAACATTTTCCCTTTCTTGCTTGTGTTCAAGTTTTAGAGGAGTGGAAACTCTTTGGATCCTTCTACCTCCTTTTTTGTAAGTTCTTTCTCTCCATTAATCTCTCTTGTTACAATCATTTTCTTGGTGTAGTTATAGTATTCATTTTACTGTTATTAGACTAGTTTTATTTCTTATTTAGTTAGATTAAAGTGTCTCGACTATTATAATGTGTTCTATGTACCATGTTCACACAAGATGTACATGAATTTCATTTTCATCTTATATATGTGTTGTTGTCTTGTATTCAGGTTTTCATCCTACATTCATGTTGTAGTTCCAAACACATGCTAGTGCCTAGCACAGTAAGCTCATAGAGCTAGGTAGTTACTTTGGATAATTAGCTTTTCCATTTCTATTAATCAAAATAGTTTTATCTATTAGTGTAGTATAGTTAATTAGGTTTCTTTATCTTGTGTAATTACATTTCCTTTAATTCTTAAATTCTATTTTTTCAATTAATGTCCTTGATCACCCTAGTACACAAAAGCAGTAGTATAAGTGAGGTGGTGTTGGGTTGAATCATCCCTTGAGATTCCATCAATCTTGAGGGTGGTGAATCCCCTTCCCCACAATTTTGTTCCAATATGAAACTTTATTGAGTTTTAAATAATTTCCTATTAGATCTTTTCAATCACATTAATTTTTTCAACTTTGAAACTTGCCTGGTTATGGCTGACAAAATGATAATTTATTATCTGAATTTTACAATTTTTGATATCTACAAAATTACCATTCAATAATTCTAGATGAGTTGTATAACTCGTTCCCTCCATGTGTAAACGACTATGCAACTCTTATAAAATAAGATTAGAAAAACCTCTCTAATAGTTGAGCATGTTTCAATCATTTTTATATAGAATTTGTTTTTATTAGGTAAGCACAACAAAGGGCCTGGACCTATTTACATAACAACCATCTATGCAGAAAATTAAAACCATAAGAAGGTGAGAGAGATGAGTCTCACAAGAGGTGAGACCAACCACACCAAGAGCTTTTGACCATAGCTAAAACCAATAGGAAATAAAGGTTTATGATCCAAAACATATGTTACATTCTTAGGGGTTTTGGGTGTTAATAGGGACCTGGGAACCCTAATGACCAGTTGGCACTAAGAAGAAAAAAAACTAGATAAGAAGTAGAATAAATTAGATGAGAAGAAGAAGAAGAAAAAATATGATAACCTAAGCCAAAAACCCTAACAAAAGGCTTTTGAAGATTTTGCAGACAATATTTTTCCCACCCATAGTCAACCCTATTGTCTTTTCTTCTAAGGCCACCTCCATGAGCTCAATTTTAGCCATATTCTTTAAAAAAATTTATATCAGTGACCAAACTAATAGAAGCACCAAGGACCCAATAATCAAATTCAAGACCTCTACATTCTCATCCTTTATAGCCACCTCCAAATAGTTTACCTCTATAATACCATTGACCAAAACCTAGCTTTCTACCAAGAACATTTATCTCAAGGTCAAGTCCCTTTTGTCTTCTAAGTACAAAATCCACCTCTATCTAGGATTAGTAGCTTCATAACCCATGAGAGGTTCTGACTCCATAAGACTCATAGCCTACCACATAATTTACTTCTAAAAAAAATGGAGGTCTTGGTCTTCAATCAACTTTAAACTTAATAGTCAGGCTTTGGGTAGAAAACTTTATTAGAGATGGTGTAGTCATCAAAATCAATCTTGGGCTAAAAGTCTCAATCCAAAATTTCTTGAAGTGGTTTTTTGTCAAGAGAGTCTAAGAATTTATTTAACTTGTAAAACTCCTCAGTTAGAATACTATCAAGAAGAGAGCTTCACTTATTAAGAGAGGTCTCTTTCGGATTATGAAATTTGGTTAAAATGATCTATTTTGGATGTATTCTTGGTAACTTCACTCCTAAATTCTTCACTCCTCTCTTCTTCATTATTTAAGCAATATTTCAAGTGAATATTATTTATTTTGAAGTTTTTTATTTTAAGGAATGTCATTGCATGGGGAATACTTTTATTTTTATGAGAAATATATGAAATGCTAGTCTACGGGGTTGATCATGAATCTAAGGCTCTCCTAGTTTAAATTCTTGTCGATCATCCTTATTCTTCTTTAGAAAAAAGTAATACTTTAGCTTGGGGCTCTGATCCTAAAGGATTGTGTTTTGTTTGAAGATGCAGACAATTGCTAGAAGCTAAAAGGCATGGATTTAAGGATTTCCCTTGGTACAAAAAGGTCTAGAATAAATATTCTTGGCCCAAATATAATTTCTTTGTTTGGCTTCTTTATCACAATAAATGTCTTACTTGGGATAACATTAGATTGTAAAGATTCCAAGTTCCATCTAAGTGTATTCCTTGATGATACAAAGAGGAAAATATCTCTCATGTTTTCTTTCAATGTCCTTTTTGGTTGGTCTTTGGCAATAGTGGTGGAATTGTTGGAATCAACCTCTTATTTATGCTACTTCTTTGACAGAATGTTGGGCTTCTTGGGAGCACCTCCTACTTGTACTTCCTTTCCATTGGTGGCCTAGGAAATCAGCCTCATGTTTATCCTCTATAAAATTTGGTTGGAGAGGAATCATCAAACTTTAAAAAGACATAATTTGATTGACTATAATTCATTAAAAGTTTTAAACTTGATTAAAGAGATTATATCTAAGCTTAGTGTTCTTTAGGTCAATGCCTTGTTTCCTTAGATCTTTTAATTATCAAGAATTTGGATTTGGGTAATTTGACTAGTTCTACTTTAGTTAGATCTAAAATCTAACCTTCTCATAAGGTTTCAAATAGATCTAAACAATGGTCACCTCCTAGACAAATGTGTTTTAAATGAATACTAGTGGCTCATCTATGGGTAATCTGGGGTAGCTAGATTGGTGGTCCTTGACATGATTTTACTAGCTCAGTTGACTTATTTTTGTTTGTTTTTGAGCTATATTTGCTACTAATTTTTAAATGGTAGCTCATGCCCTTCTTGTAGGTTTGGATAAATCTTGTGAATTGATGGATTATTTGTGCAATGTATGATGTGATTCTAGTTTCCCTATTGAACAATATTCTTAGCATTTGGTATCTTTGGTTGAGTAGATTATTTGTTTTCTTGTGTTTTGATATATTTTCCTTTGTTTTGTATTCCTCAAGAATGAAATATTTTGTATGATTCTTTAGCTAAATGGGTGTCAAAGGCTTCTATCAAATATAATGTATTTGATTCAAACTCTTTATCCCCCCACCAAACTACTCAATTTCTTCATCTTTTTCAACATGATATTATTAGAATGATTGATGTTTACATTCGTAGAATTATTTGAGTGTTGTTTTATCCCTCTTAACCTAATTTTGTATTTAGTTTTTTAGAGTAAAAAATTAAATATAAGGATGAAAAATAAATATTTTTTAAAATAAAGATAATCATTAATATAATCTTCAAATCATCAATTATTAAAAAATTATATGAATATATAATTATTAACATTTTTATGAATATAATTATTAATGTTTTTGGTCAAATTTTTATCATAATTTTATGAATTAGTTTTGACAAACTAACATTACAATTACATCACAATGATTAAATGAAATTTAATTTATTTTTATAATAATAATAGTAAATGTATTTATTGTAGATAACATTCCTTCAAGATTAATGATCCTCATTGTTCAATGGAGGATTAATTGCATTGTTTTTAGTGTGAAATGACTAAATGCAAAAAGTCAAAAGACATGGGAAGAGATAAATGTGTCTATCTTTTCATAATTGAAATTATAAAAATTAAAAAAAAACACTTTATTCTAGATTGTGAAACTTACAATGACATCTAATTCTAATTGCATACTAACGTAACATCAATTTCTTTTCAAGATTTAAAAAATATTTGAAAAAATAGAAAAGTTAATTAACAAAATGAATAATATAAAATAAATACTTAAAAAACAAAATCTATATTCTTTAACTTCATGAATCTTAAAATTCTTCTATTTTATTCTATTCAAATCAATTAATAACAAACTAACATGTTGAAGATAGTAAAAAAAAACTAGTGAGTTGAAGAGTGACCTATATCTTTTAAGATTTGGACTATAACGACATTGGTTGAAATCAAACATTATTTTATAATGAGATACAACCAATCTTACATAAATATTGTCTTTCCATCTATACTATCATCCAACTATAAGACTTCACGTTTTGATCATATTTATTAGTTAATTGAAAAGCACAACACAACACTATGACCCCCCACTTGTATTTGTTTTATGAGTGTGAATGGTAGGAACCGCCACGACAAAAGTTTAAAGAGTTCGAGTTTGATTAGGAAACAGATATCTTGGTCTACGACAAAATACAGATGTATATTTTTTAATTTGTCAACATAAATCAGCTGTTCATTTATTGTGAAGCCGTGAATATTGCTTCGGGAACAATGGGTGGAAATTTAAATGGCACGGGCACACCTCAATCGGTTCATATTACCAGATGGCCAGACTTAAAGTTTTGACTTTCTATATGGCTTGTGGGCCTGTTTGTCCCATTTTCCTTCCGCCCACCATTATATTTGCCGCTGTTCTCGTCCTTTCAATCTCCACACTCGCTTTCACCGTAGCATTAAGTTCGAATCTGCATATCCCACCCAAAGGATATATTAAAAGCCCTATCGTGGGAGATTGATCAAGAAATATTACAACTGCTTCAATATTTCTTGTGATTAAAAAACTTGTCTAATATGATAATGAAGCAATATGAAAATACATTGAGGGGGTGCATCATCTCAGCTTAAATCTCAAGGGGTCGTTCATTATATTTAATATGATTGCTTAGAATCCATCAAAAATATATCAGTCATGCAAACACAGTGATTCAATATTCTTGTACATACCTGTGATAAGCAATGCCCGTTTTGGGCAACTTTCAGTAAATATCTCATTCTATTTAATTATATGTATTATGTTAGCAGGTTTTGTGGATATAAATGTGAAAATGTGTGCAGAAGTAGATGAAAAAGGAAGGGCTTTATTTGAGGTGTCCGATAACTTGAAATAAAAAGCTCTTTGTGGGATTTTTGGCATCCAATAGAGAGAGGACGGTTCAAGTTAATGTCACTCTACACATCTGGTGCAGATGTAGCAGAAGAAACAAGAAACTTGAGTTTTGTTGAAGGGGCGAGGCATACCATTGAGTGAGTGCAATATCTTGGCTTCCTTGCTCACAATATTTCTTCAGTCTGCCATCGCTATCCTCTGATTTATCCTGATCTCGTTATTTCTTTCCTGACTTGTCTCCTGAGAAACAACTTTACAGTGCAGAATGGTTGTAGTTCAAACGTATTAAATGTCCTTCTATGTAATTGACAGGATCGAATCCCTCAAAGCCATCATATTTAAGGGATTGATTAGTCCAAAATAAGTAATTTCATGAGTCTATGATTCATTAAATCAAATACTTGACATAGTTTTGATTAACTTTACCTTTAAAACTTCAGAAGAGGAAGACAAGACAAAACTCGAGGAATAAAACATCGTAACTAATTTACAAGTCTAATTCCAAAGATAAGTAATCAATAATAAACAAGAGCTGGAGTGCAGCATAGTTCCTGCCAAGTGCACTCAGGGCAGGGTTGATTTAATAGGAATAATGTATCAGATTCGAAAGGACAAAATTATCAATCATCCTATCAATCAAGTTTGACAAAAATATTTATATTAAAAGCATATTTTAAAATAAGGTGAGCCTTGTATGGCACAATAATATACAATATACAAGTGCAATGCACTCATGATAGCATTGTCCAAAAACCTTACATACAGAATAAGACACCTAATGTTGTAATGGATTCATATTAATAATAGGTGTTTGATGATCTAAACTGAGCTCAAAAGATAACAAAAACCCTTATAGATTTGTCTCTTCCATTGAAAGGCTTTCATCCTGCATTTATAAAATGACTATAGTTCATTTTGTATATGCACTTGACATCAAAGATGTTGGATATAACAAACCAAGGAAAAAATGAATGCCAGATTCTACTTGGGAAAACATGTCAGTACAAATCATTTTGAGTAAGAAGTTGAGGATCTGGTTTGAAACAAACATACATACTACATTCCCAAAAACATCTTCATCACCATCTCCATATATAACCAATACAAAGTGCAAAATCTTTGTTTGTCAAATGAATAGCTAGGGCTTATAGCCATTAAAGTTTAATTTTATTGAATTAATCTAAAGATAAAAATACACCAGAGTTAGATACAAGGATTTTAGCATTGTAAAATAGCACTAAAACATTCCTTGTTAAAATAAAATGAAAAAGCTTAATATTGATTCAAAACAATTGGAGCTAGATACAAGAAATTACAGTCAATTATTTAGCAATTTTGGAAGGTATTGATCCCTGAGATATGGTCAAGTAAACCAAGTCAAGCCTAGCAAAAAAAAATATCGACTACAAAATCATAGCTTGAACTCTTACTCAACTAAATATAATTTATGTTATCATTTGAAAAGGGACATTTCATATATGGAAAACATTATGTATTTTTCCAACAATACCAGAGATCATTTATATTCACATTTGAGTAAAAATAGCTTATTGAACAAATGTATTATCTCTGCCACTGTGTATTATCTTCACTAAATAATACTCCTTGTGAAAATAAATTTTCTAGAACTTCACTTATCCTCTTGAATATATTTTCATATCTATTGAACCTCTTGGTTTGAGTGAAAATAATGACTCAATCTGAATAATGTTTCATTGTCACCTAATGAAAATAATTAGTTAGAATGTTGCACTTTCATTTTCCTTCAAAAACACTCCTTTCAAAAATCACCCAATGTCTCTCTGATTAACCAAAATATATATTCTACAAGCAAATTTACTAAATATTCCAACCATGATGTTTGACAAAATCTCCACAAAAATATTTGAAAACTGTCCATACTTTGTTTATATAACCATGAGACCACACTTATTTGGGGCATCTACTAAAAAATAGTTCACAGGCTTGTGTAAGCTTTCACATTTTGCAATCATACCCAATACGAAACACTTCAAATAATAATCTTTGGCACGAAACCCTATTTTCTTCATACTTTCTGTTATACACTAAGTTTGTGCCTTTGTCTCAAGCTCTCGTAGTCTTGATAACCTAGTATAACATGGGAATCATCTCCAGGTTGTGGGACCTATGCTAACTGAGATGAGACCTCCAAATTCTAGGCTGGGTCCTCTTGGATAATCACCCTAATTTGCTTCTAGACATGAAAGTAAAACTTTTGAAGGAAAGGGATAGAAGGAGTGCTTAAAAAGGGAAATGACTGAAAGCAAACTACCTACTAGGTTAGAAGGGTCTGAACATAAGACACAATTTATGACCTACAAGCAGACATTCACTTCTGCAACTCAGTGTAGGATTGAAACAAGACTGTTAGGGGGCTGAAGTATACCCACAAAAGCATCTAAATCAGATCAAACACAATAACACACACAGTTACAGAAAGTAATAGGGATCAGGAACCCTAAGATACCACTAAAAGCATCATATACTTCAATTCAATAAGAGATAAACTCAGACAAGGAAGTATAGGGACATGAAGAATTGTCACAAAATACCTCTGCAATGTTTGAATTCATCAATGGGAGAAATACAACTGTATAAGCCAGAGGGTAGAGATGATACCACAGATGACCCTTAAGAAAAATGAAATTCTTCTACAAATTGTCCAACTCTAAGCTCTAAAGCTCTCAAAAAAAACAATATATACATCTCAACTGCACGCAAGCAGGAGCAAAACCTAACTAGGGTTACAAGAGATTTTCATTAAAATAATAGCTAACCCTAACTCAAATAAGTCTGATCATAAAAGTATTTATGCAACATCATGGTCGATCAGATATTTGTTTACGTGCCCATCTCTGTACTATAATTGCCTGCAGACAAGCAACCTCGACTCATCTACCCACCTGCAACTCCACTAAGCCATGAATGCATCCAATTTGATCTTATAGATATTTGGGTTTAAAAAGATTAATTCTGCAAAGGTGGCGCCAAGCTCATTAAAGCTTCAACACGACACGGTACTCTGTGAAATCCATGGCGCTGACGATCAGATTGTCTATTATCATCTTTCCAACCATCCCTGTCCTGAAGAAATAAATTCCAACAACTCAAACTGTCGTGCATGGCCGCAAAATGCAAACCCTAGCCAAAAACCCTGCAGAGAAATATTTAAATTTGAATATAACGGCTAGTAGGTCAAATTTTAAAACCTGACCGTCGATGAATAACCTTCCCGATAGATGAATGGCCCAGATGTGCCTTTTAAAATAGTTTAAAACCCTTCTGACAAGTCAATCACCACCGTGGAAGTCAGCAACCAATCACAAGCGAGCAAGTCAGCATCTCTGACAGACATGAACCCACAATCCTGAGAAGCACCATCGGACGGCTGTCGCTATACTGCTGAGATTAACAATCGAATGCTTTGGATCCGCGGTATAATGACAGCCATGAGATTTGATCGTGTTTTAACCCCTTTAGAAACCCCGGACCCCACGGGTCCACTGACATCGGCCACGTTGCATTTTCCTATTCACCCTAACCGCCTCATTGGCAAACACCTCGACAACCTTCTGACATCAGACCCACTAGAAATCTTCATCAGCACTTGGCAACCAATTATATTTGAGCACATCAGCACACCGAGGACCACTTGACAGAGCCCGAAGATAAAGCAAGATCAACGGCTGTCGCATGATCGCATGTTCTAACACAAAGCCTCACGAACATACGACAGTCATCGATCCTCTGCAGATGTCAGAGCCTCTGACCACTAAAAGAACTTGGTCCTACTGACAAATAAGCTGACTCAGCACATGTGGACCAATCAGAATACGCCAACTGTGCACACCTAGCACTAGACCCACAAAAACTCGGCATCTAATTGGACGGTTGTCTTGAGATCACATGGCTCTGACAGATTCTTTGTGAAATTATGAGAGCCGTCGGATTTACTTGACTGGGACCCCATTCTAACAAATCTCCCTGATACCAAATCTATGGCTAGTCTCATCTCCTCATGACCTTAAAAGATTCCATGAGATTATCAGACAACCATCGGATTAGAATCTTCACTGCTGCCTGCAGAAATAACCCCGCTTTGACCTGGTGATTCAGCGAACAAAGGCATTCTCGTGTTCGCTTAATGATTTGATGAGCTGTGGTTAAGTCAAATGAATACGCGAACAAAGGGATTTCACTAATTCATTGAATCATGCATAAACTCAGGGTTACAATAAGCGAATGCCTGACTGAAGGAAGTTAACCGTTTCATTGGGTCACTAACTGTGAAGGACTTAACCACCTAGATTAAGAGATTATGCGAACCACTGCAGTTGCGTAGTCGGGGAATGAAAGGTCCAACCCGCCGAGGATTAGGAGAACTTGTGACTAAAAGGAAAGAATTACGCACATGGGAAATTTGGGGACTTAAGTTGCCGATAAAGGTAACGACCAAATAGAATGAAGGCTAGGGTTTGCAGGGTTTATTTGACATAATGGCTACTTTTATGAATTTTTTAGACTGCAAACCAGGGAGTGAAACAAATTGCAGAGACCAAAAGACATGGCATAAAATCATGAAAATTTCAGAGATGCCTAGCAAGGTGAAAACAGAGACTTGGAATAGGTTTTAGCCAAATTTGCATGTACATGGAAATTAGGGTAACACTTTCAATTTATAATTGCATACTTTGTGATCGTTGTCCAGGAGCTTCACAAGACTTTCACCAAATATACCTTTTGAAGATCTTGTCATCCATCCATTCCATGAGATGACAAAAACCTTGAGGCAACTCATCATCAGCATGCCCTACTAATTTTTAAGTAGGTGTCCATATCTGTTCCAAAACTATACCAGACACCCAAACATGACTGAACTTACTGCTATAGATCACGACACTTCACATGACTTCATTTTCTATAGAAATCATTATGCTTGACTATTCCTTGATGGGTGTCCACACTCTGTATTCTATTCATTATTGACCACCATTTTAAAATACAAATCTTGAATAGAAATCACTGATTTGCCTCTAACTTGAATCAAAATCCAATAGCCGCCATTATTCTTCCCTGACCATTCTAAAAAGAAAACCTTGACTACAAGTCCTACACTTCATTGTAATGCATTCAATATTTTATCTCCACCATGATTCATTCTAACCATGATCATGCCAATATACACAAATAAAAATAAGTTGCAACTAATATTAGCCTTGTCTCATAGCTTTATTAATCTTGAAATTGATAAGCACAATAGATTGCACACAAGAAACCCCCATTTCTACGCAAATAAAATACTATAATCTTGCATAAAATACACCAATTCTATCCCAAAAGATGTTTCCATTGCATTTATTTTATACAGTGTTGTGAAATCACAAGTGGATGACCAAGAGAAAGCTTCTCATAGGGTTTGGCAAACAAACACTATGTAAGTCTCACAGCTACATTTGAAAGAAAAACATACTCACCTTGAGCGGAAACCAACAGATGCATAATTGATTTCTTAATTTGTTCTATAATCATTGACAGCATAAATCCTAATTTCACATGAGAGACACCTATCTTTGATAACCTGACTCAGTAAACGCCACGTACAACACCCTAATGGCCAAATATTCAACACCCTTGCTATATGTCCAAACCATTCATTACTCTTGCATGGGAGATCTAGAGTGTTGCAAGTTCGAGCACCATGATACATGTATTGTAGGTCCAGGGCTTTGAAGGATGTACCTTCTCTTATCTTGATTTGTGCAAAATCATCTTCCCACCATTTTCAATGTGAATCAACAATCGCCAAAATACCTTGCATAAAAGTTTTTCTTAAAAAATATCTAAGTTCCTGATATCACATAAGGGAAAATAAACTTATGGAGAAGTTGCTTATAAATTGATTGGTTCAAAGGAAAGAGTTTAATCATTGTTTAATAGCTATTCCTCTTCAATAGTTTCATGTCCTAGAAGGAACTAATAATCATTACTCTAAATTAATTAAAGTTGAGATTGAAATGTTTAATTTCAAATAAAAGTGAGTAGGTTTAGAGGATTAATGTGTGATAGACGTTTAGATCTAATATTGGAATTGTAAAATCTAACAAGACCTAAGAGATAAAATGAAGCACAAGAAAACAATGAGAAAAATTCAAGATCATTTCATTGATTGGAGAAGTACATATAGATGTGAGTGATTGGGTTGAATCAAAAGTTGACTCCAACACTCAATGAGTGGTGGAAAGTTTCCTCCCACAAACCTAGGATGAGGTGTCAAAATAGAATTGACACCTTTCTAGACACCTCTTTAAACAACTCCTAAATAATCACAACTTGTGTAGACAAGTGTCTAATGGACATGGATGATGAAGTAGAATTAAAAAGTCTAACTAAAATTAAATTAAATAGTTACACTAACACCCCCCTTAAGCATAACTTATGAGGACAAGATATATTAAAAAAAATGAGTCCCAACTACTAGCTTGGTGAGGTACCCATGAACAATGCAATCTCTCATAAAAGGAGAAAGAAAAAAAACCTAGTGGGAAGAAAACTATCCTCTAAAAAAGAGATAACAAGAGAAGAAGCTTATAAGGCCTCCCCAAAGGATGATGATGCTATTGTAGAATCTTCCTAAATATGATTTTAATCTACGAAATCATTTGAATTATGATGACTAGAATCAGGATCTCAATGAGAGCCCATATGGTTTGTAGCACCAAAATATGTAATTGCTTGAGTAAATAAGACCATGCCTTTCAATTTCTCTTTCTCCTTAGTAATTTCCTGATTTGAAGAAGCTGCTTTGACATAATTAGTTACCTCAATATTATTCTTATTGAGTAGAAAAATGAAGTGATCAATTTCCTTTTTCATGCATTGATGTTCTTCATGACCAATTTTGTTACAAAAGGAACATTTAACTCTCTCGGTAGTTGATTTACTTTGTTGAGAAGAGTCATCCTTTTTGAAGTTATCAGTTTTGTCTTCTTTCTTCCCTTTTTTGTCCTTTTTCTCTCCTTTAGCATTTTGATGCTTTTCATTTTTTGCAATTAGAACTTGTGCCTTAGTAGACTTCAAAGTACCTATTTGAATTAACTTTTCTTGTTCCCTTGTAAGATCAATGATAAAGTTATCAAGTGAGGTCATAGTCCATGACATACCAAAGGCTCTTTTAGTAGAATAGAAGGCAGAGGCAAATACAAAATATTAAGAACCTAGTTTGGAAAGTATAGAAAGGATTAATTGATCCTCTTTCTTGTCAATTCCACAATCTTTTAATTGCTACTACAAATATTTAAATTTAGTGAATAAATCCTCTAAAGTTGAGAAAATAGAAGGACTAAGACCTAGAAGTTGATTTTCCAACTCATGACTTCTAAGTTCATCAATTGTCCCAAATAGTGTTTTGAGAGCTTCCACAACTTGGTTGGGTGTTTTCAAGTTCTCAACATGAAATACTAATTCACGAGATAGGTTTAAACATAAGAAGCCAAATGCTTGGTCACACTTAAATTAAAAAACTTTTCTTTGTCCTTAGTTGCATTAGGTTCCTTTTTTGTTCACAATGTTACCCTATATTTAAGCCTTTATTCTTTAGTACAAGAAATGACTTTTAACTTCCAATCATGATAATTGAAAGGTGTTAGAGGTTCTATAGTCACATTATAATCCATCTTGCTAGACTTAGATTGTTGCTCAAGTAGAATACATAAATGAAGAGCACTTCGTGAGGAAGCGTGAAAAATAGAAAACTCACAATAGCCCCTTGATTATCTTTCCCCCCTTATTTTGGTACTTTATAGAAGGGGTAATTTTCAACCAAACCCTAAAAATAATATTGAAAATAAAACTTTATAATGACAATGCGCGAGTGTATTTCTTGGATTCATGGCAAAAAAAATGCAGTGTGACCCCACAATACTGGGTTACACTTTTTTGGACATGCTGATTTTTGCTGAAATAACACATTTTAAAGAAAATTATGATGATTTAAGTCTTGAGAGGTACCATTTCAAGGAATTGATTAAAAATGGTTGGATCAAAGCCTCTTACTTCAAAAACTCTTTGATATAACCTCTCTATTCATCATTCATACCTGCAATAGAGTCTCCTTCACACCTATTAAAATGCTAACAGAAAATCACTTGACTTTAGCTTTTGATAGATCAAATGAATCTATTTGACAAAACTATCTATGCAGTATGGTTCTACTCAAAAAATCCTTTTCAATGAATATAATGTTAATATATATTAAGTTTATTATGACTTTGTATTTTTAATTTTACTAAACATAGATATTTTACCGTATATCAACCTCTATGTTCAACACTTATGGAAAAATAGTAAATAAGAGAAATAAAATTCTAAAAATTATCTATGCACTAGGTATTTAAATCTTCTTTTTATCAAAATAGTAATAATAATTCAAATTGGACAAATACACAACATGTTACAAGCTATGAAGTGAATGTATGTCAAAATTATGGTTAACTCAGCTTAAAACATTAATAAAATATGAAATGTTGAGGATAGAGTCATGAAACCAATTGAAGACACTACATATGGATATTATAAAACTAAATTTGAAAGAATCAACTTGATATAATTTATTTTAGAAAAAAAATTATGCTCTATGAAGTGAGTGTCACTCTTTAAAAATATTGTTTTCAGCAATATACTAATTTTCGTGGGAGATAGAAGAATTTATTCAAATCAATTCTAAAAAAAATTTAAAAATATATTTAGAATCTAGACAAAGAATCCTAAAAGACTCTAATTTACTACATCTTCCAATTTGTAATGGTTTAGTGACAATATGCATCCAAAAGTTATAAGAAAAATCATTTTTCCCTTGTTACAAAAGTATTTCTCCTTCCAAAATACTTTTATGGTAAAAAAATATTAACTTCACCAAAAAAATTGCCAAAATAAAAAATAGAAGGCTCAAAGTTATGCCCCCTGGGGTTGGAAAGAACTAGGGGCTAAACTCTCAAAAAAGTGCACCCTCTCCCCCCTCCCCCCTGAAGTTTATGTCATCATATGAGACTAAAGCACTTTTGGGATGAATAGTACCATAAATTGTTGCATTTAACTTGATGACCGTAGTGGGCTTTTGGAGCCAAAAAAGACTTTTTAAATAAAATACCAGCAGCCCTGAATTCAAAATGATGGGTGTTAGGGGCCAAACCCCTATGTGCGGAGATCAACACAACTTTTCCCAATGCTCTAATGTGTATGAGAGTCTAGCAGATGAGGGCCAATCAATGGGGATGGGAGTTCATCGAATGAGCATGGACATGTGCCACTCCTCGCTACATAAATGACATGCAATTTTTTTCCTCATTAAGCATGTACCATCTACGTACCTTCGCTACAAAAATTGTATGTCTCTCTCACGACATAGGTTGCATGTAGTTGCACCTATCATAGGGGAAACACCAAGGCGCAAGCTTGACTATGCACACACAATCTAGAGCTGACAACCCACCAATAAAGGAACACTAAAAAGGCCATAAACAGGGTGCAATGATTTTTCACTTCAACACCCTTGCCCAGATGATGAAGATGTCTCATATAGGCTTTAGAAAATATCAAAACCACTATGATACCATGTAAAATCTAACAAGATCTAAGAGATAAAATGAAGCACAATAACACAATGAGAAAACTCAATCATTTCATTGATTGGAGAAGTAAGTACATATAGATGTGAGTGATTGGGTTGAATCAGAAGTTGACTCCAACACTATATAAGTAGTGGAAAATTACCTCCCATGAACCTAGGATGAGGTGTCGAAATGGAATTGACACCTCTTTAAACAACTTCGGAACAATGACAAATTGTGTAGACAAGTGTTGAATGGACATTGATGACTAAGTAGGATTAAAAAAATTAAGTGAAATTAAATTAAAGAATTACACTAACAGGAATTTAATATTTATAAGGTAGTCTAATGTTATTATTTATGCATAGTCTAAGTAATGACTATAATATAATCCATTTCAAAATATTGTCTTTTGTATGTGGATTTATCCACATTATTGCTTATCCCTTTATTTAACTTGGGTGAACTTGTATCTAGGACAAATGAGTGTCAAAAGCACCTTGTGGAGATATTTTATGAGAAAATTAAATTGTGGAACTCTTGTAATATATTATCTAGGGATTTTTCAATGTGTACAATATTGAAGACATACAAGACAATGACACAGAATGTCTATGATGAGTTAGTATTTGTTTAGATGACAAAATTGAGCTTGTAGTCGAATCCAAAAGGGTATAAACCCTAAAAATATATACTAATCCAATTGTATGTGCACTTGACATCAAAGATGTTGGTTATAACAAACCAAGGAAAAAAGGAACGCTAGATTCTACTCGGGAAAACATGTCAATACAAATCATTTTGAGTAAGAAGTTGAGGATCTGCTTTGAAAAAAACATACATACTACATTCCCAGAAAAATCTTCATCGCAATCTCCATATATAACCAATGCAAAGTGCAAAATCTTCGTTTCTCAAATGAATAGCTAGGGCTTATAGCCATTAAAGTTTAATTTTATTGAATTAATCTAAAGATAAAAATACGCTAGAGTTAGATAAAAGGATTTTAGCATTGTAAAATAGCACTAAAACATTCCTTGTTAAAATAAAATGAAAAACCTTAATATTGATTCAAAACAATTAGAGCCATCTATACAAGAAATTACAATCAATTATTTAGCAGTTTTGGAAGGTATTGGTCCCTAAGATATGGTCAAGTAAACCAAGTCAAGCCCAACAAAAAAAAATATCGACTACAAAATCATAGCTTGAACTCTTACTCAACTAAATATTTATGTTATCCTTTGAAAAGGGACATTTCATATATGGAAAAATTTTGTATTTTCCCAACAATACCTAAGATCATTTATAGTCACATTTGAGTGAAAATAGCTTATTGAACAAATGTATTATCTCTGCCACTATTTATTATCTTCACTTAATAATACTCCTTGTGAATTTTTTTTTTCTAGATCTTCACTTGTTCTCTTGAATATGTTTTCATGTCTATTGAACCTCTTAATGACTCAAACTGAATAATGTTTCATTGTCACCTTATGAAAATAATCAGTTAGAATGTTGCACTTTAATTTTCCTTCAAAAACACTCCTCTCAAAAATCACCAAATGCCTCTCTGATTAATTGAAATATATATTCTGCGAGAAAATTTATTAAATATTACAACCATGATGTTGACAAAATCTCTACAAAATATTTGAAAATTGTCCATACTCTGTTTATGTAACCATGAGACCACACTTATTTGGGGCATCTACTAAAACATGGTTCACAGGCTTGTGTAAGCTTTCACATTTTGCAATCATACCCAATACGAAGCACTTCAAATAATAATCTTTCACAAGAAACCCTCTTTTCTTCATACTTGATTTATAATCTCATACTTTGTGATCATTGTTTGGGAGCTTCACAAGCCTTTTAGCAAATATACCTTTTGAAGATCCTATCATCCATCCATTCCATGAGATGACAAAAACCTTGAGGCAACTCACCATCAACATGCCCTACCAATTTTTAAGTAGGTGTCCATACATGTTCCAAAACTATACCACACACCCAACCATGACTAAACTTACTGCTACAGATCACGAGACTTCACATGACTTCTTTTGCTACAAAAATCATTGTGCTTGATTGTTCCTTGATGGGTGTCCAGACTCTCTATTCTAGTCATTATTGACCACCATTTTAAAATGCAAATCTTGAATATAAACCACTAATTTACTCTAACTTGAATCAAAATCCAATAGCCACCATTATTCTTCTTTGACCATTCTAAAAAGCAAACCCTGACTACAAATCCTACACTTCATTCTAATAGATTCAATATTTTATCTCCACCATGATCATGCCAATATAGACAAATAAAAATAAGTTGCAACTAATATTATAATCCTTGTCTCATAGCTTTCTTAGTCTTGAAATTGATAAGAACAACAGATTGCACACAAGAAACCCCCATTTCTATGCAAACAAAACACTATAATCTTGCATAAAATACACCAATTCTATCCCAAAAGATGTTGCCATTGCAATTATTCTATACAGTGTTGTAAAATCACAAGTGGATGACCAAGATAAAGCTTCTCAAGGGGTTTGGCAAATAAACACTACGTAAGTCTAGCAACTACATTTGAAAGAAAGGCATACTCACCTTGAGCGGAAACCAATGGATACATAATTAATTTCTCAATTTGGTCTATAATTGTTGACAACATAAATCCTAATTTCACATGATAGACACCTATCTTTGATAACTTGACTCAGTAAATGCCACGTAAAACACCCTAATGGCCAAATATTCAACACCCTTGCTATCTATCCAAACCATTCATTACTCTTGCATGGGAGATCCAGAGTGTTGCAGATTCGAACACCCTAATACATGTATTGCGGGCCCAGGGATTTGAAGGATGTACCTTCTCTTATCTTGATTTGTGCAAAAGCATCTACCCACCATTTTCAATGTGAATCAACAATAGCCAAAATACCTTGCATAAAATTTTTTCTTAAAAAATATCCAAGTTCCTCATATCACATAAGGGAAAATAAACTTATGGAGAATTTTCTTATAAATTGATTGGTTGAAAGGAAAGAGTTTAATCATTGGTTAATAGCTATGCCTCTTCAATAGTTTCATGTCCTCGAAGGAACTAATAATCATCACTCTAAATTGATTAAAGTTGAGATTAAAATATTTAATTTCAAATAAAAGTGAGTAGGTTTGGAGGATTAATGTGTGATAGAATTTTAGATCTAATATTGGAATTGTAAAATCTAACAAGATCTAAGAGATAAAATGAAGCACAATAAAACAATGAGAAAATTTGACCATTTCATTAATTGGAGAAGTACATATAGATGTGAGTGATTGGGCTGAATCAAAAGTTTCCTCCAACACTCAATGAGTGGTGGAAAGTTACCTCCCACGAACCTAGGATGATTTGTCAAAATAGAATTGACACCTCTCTAGACACCTCTTTAAACAACTTCTAAACAATGAAAACTTGTGTAGACAAGTGTCGAATGGACATGGATGATGAAGTAGGATTAAAAAGTCTAACTAAAATTAAATAAAATAGTTACACTAACACCCCCCCCCCCCTTAAGCATAACTTAGGAGGACAAGGTAGATAAAAAAAAATGAGTCCCGACTACTAGCTTGGTGAGGTACCCATGAACAATGCAATCTCTCATAAAAGGAGAAAGATAAATAACCCAATGGGAAGAAAACTATCCTCTAAAAAGGAGATAACAAGAGAAGAAGCCTATAAGGCCTCCCTAAAGGATGATGATGCTATTGTAGAATCTTCTTGAATATGATTTTCATCTACTGAATTGTCTGAATTATGATGACTGGAATCAGGGTCTAAATGAGAGCCCATATGGTTTGTAGCACCAAAATATGTAATTGCTTGAGTAAATAAGACCCTACCTTTCAATTTCTCTTTATCCTTAGTAATTTTCTGATTTGAAGAAGATGCTTTGACATAATCAATTACCTCAATATTATTCTTATTGAGTAGAAAAATGAAGTGATTAATTTCCTTATTCGTGCATTGATGTTCTTCATGACCAATTTTCTTACAAAAGGAACATTTAACTCTCTCAATAATTGATTTACTTTGTTGAGAAGAGTTATCCTTTTTGAAGTTATCAATTTTGTCTTCTTTCTTCCCTTTTTTGTCCTTTTTCCTATTCTTTTTCTCTCCTTTAGCATTTTGATGCTTTTTATTTTCTGCACTTAGAACTTGTGCCTTAGTAGATTTTAAAGTACCCATTTGAATTAACTTTTCTCATTCCCTTGTAAGATCAACAATAAATTTATCAAGTGAGGTGATTGTCCATGATGTACCAAAGGCTCTTTTAGTAGAATAGAAGGTAGAGACAAATGCAAAATATTAAGAACCTAGTTTGGAAAGTACATAAATGATTAATTGATCCTCTTTCTTTTCAATTCTATGATCTTTTAATTGCAACTACAAAGATTTAAATTTAGTAAATAAATCCTCTAAAGTTGAAAAAATAAAAGGACTGAGACCTAGAAGTTGATTTTCCAACTCTTGACTTCTAAGTTCATCAATTGTCCCAAATAGTATTTTGAGAGCTTCCCAAACTTGGTTGGGTGTTTTCAAGTTCTCAACATGAAATACTAATTCACGAGATAGGTTTAAACATAAGAAGCCAAATGCTTGGTCACGCTTATTAAAAAACTTTTCTTTGTCCTTAGTTGCGTTAGGTTCCTTTTTTGTTCCCATTGTTACCCTATATAAGCCTGTATTCTTTAGTACAAGAAATTACTTTTAACTTCCAATCATCATAATTGAAAGCTATTAGAGATTCTATAGTCACATTAGGATCCATGTTGCTGGACTTAGATTTTTTCTCAAGTAGAATGCAGAAATGAAGAGCATTTCGTGAGGAAGCGTGAAAAATAGAAAACCCACAACAACCCCTTGATTATCTTTCCCCCTTATTTTGGTACTTTATAGAAGGGACCATGATTTTCAACCAAACCCCAAAAAAATACTGAAAATAGAAGTTTATAATGATAGTGCGCAAGTGTATTTTGGATTCATGGCAAAAAAAAATGTAGTGTGACCCCACAATACTGGGTTACACTTTTTTGGACATGTTGATTTTTGCTGAAATAACACATTTTTATGAAAAATATGATGATTTAAGTCTTGAGAGGTACCATTTCAATGAATTAATTAAAAATGGTTGGATTAAAGCCTCTTACATCAAAAACTCTTTGATATAACCTCTTTATTCGTCATTCATACCTACAATAGAGTCTCCTTCACACCTATTAAAATGCTAACTGAAAAACACTTTGACTTTAGCTTTTGGCAGATCAAATGAATCTATTTGACAAACCTATCTATGTAGTATGGTTCTACTCAAAAAAATCTTTTCAATGAATATAATGTTAATATATATTAATTTTATTATGACTTCATATTTTTAATTTTACTAAACATAGATATTTCACCATTTATCAACCTCTATGTTCAACACTTATGGAAAAATAGTAAATGAGAGAAACAAAATTCTAAAAATTATCTATGCACTATGTATTTAAGTCTTCTTTTTATCAAAATAATAATAATAATTGAAATTGGACAAATACACAACAAGTTACAAGCTATGAAGTGAATGTATGTCAAAATTACGATTAACTCAGCTTAAAACATTAATAAAATATTAAATATTGAGGATAGAGTCATGAAACCAATTGAAGACACTACATATGGATATTAGAAAACTAAATTCGAAAGAATCAACTTGATATTTATTTTAGGAAAAAAATTATGCTCTATGAAGTGAGTGTCACTCTTTAAAAATATTGTTTTCAGCAACATACTAGTTTTTGTGGGAGATAGAAGAATTTATTCAAATCAATTCTTTAAAAAAATTAAAAAACATATTGAGAATCTAGACAAAGAATCCTAAAAGACTCTAATTTACTACATCTTCCAATTTGTAATGGTTTAGCAGCAATATGCATCCAAAATTTATAAGAAAAATAATTTTTTCCCTTGTTACAAAAGTATTTCTCCTTCCAAAATACTTTTATGGTAAAAAAATATTAACTTCACCAAAAAAAATTTGCCAAAATAAAAAATAGAAGGCTCAAAGTTATGCCCCTAGGGTTGGAAAGAACTAGGGACTAAACTCCCAAAAAAGTGCACCCTCTGCCCCCCCCTCAAAGTTTATGTCATCATATGACACTAAAGCACTTTTGGGATGAATAGTACCATAAATTGTTGCATTTAACTTGATGACCGTCCCGGGCTTTTGGAGCCAAAAAAAGACTTTTTAAATAAAATACCAACAACCCTGAATTCAAAATGATGGGTGTTAGGGGCCAAACCCCTATGTGCATAGATCAACACAACTTTTCCCAATGCTTTAATGTGTACGAGGGTCCAGCAGATGAGGGCCAATCAATGGGGATGGGAGTTCATCGGATGAACGTGGACATGTGCCACTCCTTGCTACACAAATGACATGCAATTGTTTTCCTCTCTAAGCATGTACCATCTACATCCCTTCGCTACAAAAACTGAATGTAGCTCTCGCTACACATACCACATGTAGTTGCACCTATCATAGGTGAAACACCAAGGCGCAAGCCTGACTATGCACACACAATCTAGAGATGACAACCCACCAATAAAGGAACACTAAAAAGGCCATAAATGGGGTGTAATTATTTTCATTTCAACACCCTTGCCCAAATGATGAAGATGTCTCATATAGGCTTTAGAAAATATCAAAACCACTATGATACCATGTAAAATCTAACAAGATCTAAGAGATCAAATGAAGGACAATAATAAAATGAGAAAACTTAATCATTTCATTGATTGGAGAACTAAGTACATATATAGATGTGATTGATTGGGTTGAATCAGAAGTTGACTCCAACACTATATAAGTGGTGGAAAGTTGCCTCCCATGAACCTAGGATGAGGTGTAAAAATGGAATTGATACCTCTTTAAACAACTTTGAAACAATGACAACTTGTGTAGACAAGTGTCGAATGGACATGGATGACTAAGTAGGATTAAAAATCCTAAGTGAAATTAAATTAAAGAATTACATTAACAGGAATTTAATATTTATAAGGTAGTCTAATATTATTATTCATGCATAGTCTAAGTAATGACTACAATATAATCCATTTTAGAAGATTGTCTTTTTTATGTGGATTTATCCACATTATTGCTTATCCCTTTATTTAACTTGGGTGAACTTGTATCTAGGACAAATGAGTGTCAAAAACACCTTGTGGAGATATGTTATGAGAAAATTAAATTGTGGAACTCTTGCAATATTATCTAGGTATTTTTCAATGTGTACAATATTGAAGACATACAAGTCAATGACACAGAATGTCTATGATGAGTTAGTATTTGTTTAGATGACAAAATTGAGCTTGTAGTCGAATCCAAAAGGGTATAAACCTTAAAAATATATATACTAATCCATTTGTATGATGAGAATATTAAAATTAAGAGTGGTAAATGTATGCATATAGTCATCTTATATGTAGAACATGTAAAGTTTATTAGGAAAATGAATTTATGATAAGACCAAAAGTGAGTGCAAAATAAGAGATGTGTTTCCTTACGTTCTCCCTACTTTGATGTTTACACGATCTATGTTAATCATGCATGTTGAGGAAAATAATAGTAACTATAGTATGAAAGCATGTAAAATTATTTATTTTGGTCTCTTGACAATTTTAGTAGCATTACGTCTTCAAAATTACATATAATGATAAATCAATAGCGATACCAACAGAAAATACTAATAGAACAAAGTCATGATCATAGTTGTTTGCATTTCAATAAGATTGAATTTTATCAAATCCAAAAGGTTAATTGGTTTAGTGTTTAATTTTGAGAGAAAAAGTGGCATGGATGTAATTGTGTTAGCTCCTACAAAATAATGTTTATTCCTAAAGAAATAAAAGGTGTCGTGTTGTATTGTGTTGTTAAAGACTTGGAATTAAGGTGGCACCTTTGATCTATCTAAGCATGAGCTAAACTAGACATTATGGTGCATATTATTTGTAAGGAGTGAATTAACTTATCATTTAATCTAACAAAACATGTGGTTATTTGTGGAGCTCCCTTATAGAGATCTAAATGAGTATAGTATTAATCACATTTGGAGATGTAGGGTTTAATAGTGTAGATGTAGAAGAGTTTAAAATTTACTAGGTGAAGAATGTGACTTGGTATATAGATGAAATCTAATACCTAATCTAGTATGTCAATTTCATCTTTAGAAAATATTTTATTATAGTTATTAAAGTTTTAAAGAAATAAATCTAGCATTGGAAAATTTATGATAAAAGAAGAATAAGAGTGTAGAATGCTAGGTTCACCAAAACATAGTGTAGGAAAAATAAGTAACCAATAAATGGGTTGTATTTTCTATGCTAATTTTTTTTTAACTTCATGTTGCGATAAAAATATTTTTGAAATGATTTTTTTTTCATTAGATAAGGTGGGAAAAGGGTCTCACGGCTAAAGTTATAACATCGGTTCATAGAAAGTTCAATAAAATAACACTTGTTGTTGCACTAGCGCAACACCAAAGTAAATAGTAAATCTAGACCCAATAAAAATTAAGCACCAAAAGCCATAGTAGAGTAGTTGGAGTTTAAATTGTGGATGCTCATTGACGCATTCCATGAATAGGATTAATCTATATTATGCTTATTCAGGACAATTCTCTAATTTATTTTTTCATCTCCTAGATCTTCTTTAATTATTTTTCAATTTATGTCTCTTCTCTACCAATATTACCTTCTTCTTATTATGATCCTCCTATAAATAATCCATAGATTCCATAAATCAATCCAATGAGGTCTTTAGTGATTGAAAGAAACCTAGATAGAGTTTCCTAAAATTGAGAAATTTTGGTATCCTAAAATCTAAAGTTTTCCTTAGTTACATTGCATTATATCTCCTTTTGGAATTCTTCACTACTCTCCTCATCATTGTTCCCAATTCTCTTGATTCTCTATGAATGTTTTGATGGGAAGATGGAGTCTAATACCATGGAAGTTGAGTTGGTTTCCAATGCACCCTCCTTACTGGGTTCATAGTAGGTGCCAAGTATGTCTTTAAGGGACATGTCAATAGAGTCTATGTAGGTGATCTTTGATTCTTCACCTTAGCTATATTTAGCTCAGAATCTAGAATTAGTTCCACAATGCTAGTTCCCAAATCCTAAAAACCTTATCATTACTTAATCTTTTTTTCATAGCTAGTAGCAACCACAATTCTCATTGACCTTCTCTTCTTGATTTCATTTTAGATGTCCCTATTCTCTCCATCATCGTCATCCTCCATATCCTTTATCTTTTTGAGTCTTACATTTTTCTTTCCCTTCTTTTCTAAGTGTTTCAAGTTTTCACATTTGTTTTTTCCTGTACTTCATAGCTAGAATCTCGGAGAAGAGTGCAATACTAGAGGCCTCCTTAAATTAATATTAGCTTCTTCTAAAGAAATTGTCGGTTCCTTATCTAGTCCCTTACCTTTTTTATCCTTGTTAGGTTGGAGACCTTATTTTATCAATTAACAATGGGATGGTTTAAAATCACTTTTCTACTAGGGGAATTAGATGGAGAATCAAATTCTAGACAACTACAAATTATAAGGGGTTTCTTGGTAGAAGGGTAAGGAATCTTAAGTGGAAAATGTAGTAGATTATACTTGATGTAAGGGAGAAATTTCCCCATTGATAATGGGGGCTTTGAGAGAAGATAAAATAGAAAGAAAATTGTATTATCTTCCTAAACTTTAAATTGCAAGTTAACTATAGTGGAAAATGGCGACTATGGTTAACCCAAAATGAACTTCTAAACTAAAGTATTCAATTATGTATCATCTTACCTTGTCTCAAGGCTTGGGAAAACCTCCTCTCTTGTAGCCATTCTAAAAATAAACTAGCTTCTCTCCCTTTTTTATGAAACCATCAATGAATTCCTTGTATTGGTATTTCTACTAGCTCTTGACCTCGTGACCTTGGATGTTGATCCTAAGTGTAATGCACTGCTAGGATTCCCAAGAGAGATTAGCCTAAAACATGCTACTAAATTTACAGAATAATGTTTTTCTTAAGATTTTACACAACAACAATGTATAACAATGTGATGCAGGAGCATCCTAGGATTCTTGGCAATCCTGTATCAACCAAAAATATGTTTGTCTTTGAAGGTAGATTGTTAGTTTTGATCTTGGTTTGGTAGAGTTCTTTCTCAGTTTGGGAGACTGGTTGCTCGGTTTATGTGGTTACCAGGGTGCTCGGTCTCTGAAGAATGCTCGGTGACTAAAGGCATTGGTTCACTAATGCTCGGTGATAACTATGTCGTTCGGTCATGCTTGGCATGGTCGGTCGACTGGTGCTCAGTTATTTCTTTTGTTGCTCAGTGTTCTTGCTTACCAACTGGATTGTTTGGATAGATCAGCTTGGCCAACTGGTGCATTTAATTTGGGTCACACTCCTTGTGTTATGGATTGACAATTGGATGTGTGGGGACCTATATCTGGCATGTTGCATTCTTCTATGCGGATCTAATGACCATTTGGGGCCCTCTTTGAGAGTTTATTTATTTTGTAAGGCTATGTGAGAGCCGACTGATGTTTTAGCATTTAATATTTTGTAAGGGTTTATTGTTTCATCAGCCGACTTATGGTTGGGAATCAATATTTATATGATGCTTGGGTAGTTGTTTAGGGGAGGAGACTATTGGAAGGAAGGTTAGTAGCCTGCGAGCTTAGGAGTAGGAAGATTGCTTGGAAGTTTGAGTACAAGTTTAGATCTTTCCTGGGTGCCTACCAGTCTACTGTGTGTTACAGACCTGGGCTAGTTGAATGTTGATGTTGTGGAAAAGATTTGGATCCTGCGAGATCTTGTAGACTGTTACTTGCATTGTAATTGGCTATAATTGGGAAGGCCTTACAACCTGACACATTGCATGTAATCGATAATTTGATGAATAAAGACTTCTATTTCATTTCAGATCTGTTATTGTTATTGTGTATTTCCGCTGCATATTGGATCCACTAGCCTTGACTACATTACAATTCATAAGTAATATAATATAATACAACTCATACACACAAGTGTGACTCAAACATAGATTACAAAGCTCAAGGGTTCCTTGATGTAGATTACGTAAATGTTAATTAATCTACTTAATAAAATAACCATACAAAGTCTCCACATAATGTAAATAAGTATATCTTATACATAAAATCCAGATACAACCGACACAACAAGGTATCCATAAAGAAAATACATCTTCTGCACATGTCTCAAGGTATGTAACAAAATAAAACACAAAGTAAAATATGATATCTCTGGAGTAACTGAAACAATGATATGAGAACATAAAATAAGAAAGATAAGAACACATCTCCAATAGTGATGAACAAGAGGATACAACTGTTACAAGGATCATCCAGCACTAGTACATGAATGTTAGAATCTCAAATCGTAAAAGAATCACTACCACCTGACCTTGTGGAACCTAAATGGTCCACTCCCACTGTGTTGAGGAGATAACAATAAACTCCACTCGAATATCAAACACCAAAATCAACCACAATACAGACTAAGAAAGGGATCTTGAAATCTCTCTATCTCAAAAGGTACAACAAAATGGAAAAAGGTAATACATACTCAACCAAAAGTAACTAACACATGTAGGAAACCTAAGATGCATGTATGGGGAAGTGTCATCACATAAGTCAACTCTAGAGTTATCTTGGAAGTCTCTCAAGACCTCATCTCCCTAGTGAATCTATGTAGTATCAGTAATCCTCTCATACATATGAGCTACCAACTATGCTATATCCAAGTCCACGCAGGCGGCAAGCATCATCTCACAAACAATCCTAGCCTATATTAGTGCTCAAGGCATGGGTGAGGAACACATACATCTTATTAATATTTCTATCATAATAGATTTTATTATGTTATCACTTGATTAAGTCACTTACAATAAGGTATCCTGGTGTATGCACCCTAAAATGGTCGCCTAGACTTTGGGCCCCCGTTCAGCAATTTATCAAATCCCTAAATCAAGATTTTCAAAAATCAACATTTTATCAATTATATCAATTTCCTTGATCAAATCCTTTTCATCATTTTTTATTATTTGCCTTGGCCTAACCATTTTATCCTAAAGTCTTTATTTATTCAAAAGGAATATTTCCTCCCCTTTTAATAAATAAAAAGCCCTCACTTTTCCTCTTAGCCTAAGTTGCACAAATAAAGTATTATTCTTATTTTATAAAAAGAAGAAAATTATTTTTTGTCTCATATGGACACAAAAGTCAACTCTTATTTTCTCATTGGAGGATATTTGTGCACATGGATTGCTCCTCTTTGATGCTCCACTATTGATTAAGTCTTTTACCTCTTAATCTCCATGGTCCATTTCTCCTCATTCCCTATAAAAGGAGAGCTCTCCTCCTCATTTTGCATCCATTCATGTTTCATGCTAATGTTATGCTGCAGGTTTTCTAGGTCATTTGGAGCTCTTTGAAGACATTCTTGCATTCAAGCTTTGAAGACATTATTGTTGCATCTCATTTAGTTTGCTTTCATAGTTGCATAATCATGGCATTCATAGCTTAGATTTCCTTTATGCAATAGATTAATCTCATCTAGCTTAATTAGGAGAGATTGTAACACTTGCAATTTCCTTTTCATAGTATAGTTTGCATTTTCCTTTCATAGACTAGATTTCCTTTCAAGCATTGCATTGTTATCATTTAGCTTAGCTTGCATCTTCATTTTTAGTTTACTTGCATTGAATTTCATTTGGATTCATTGGAGATATTGGCATTCTTGCCCTTGTCCTCAACCTTGAATCTCTCATTATCTGGTTGATTAGCAAGGTCATTAGCTTCATAGCTCTAGCTGAGAGCAACTCTACATCTTGCAACTCCATACATAGAGAGCTATGGATTGATTTTTGAGGCCTCATTTTTTAGTGTTCTTGATTGTAAGGATCCATCGAAGTGCACTACTTTTGTGTGTACATTTCTGGCACCCACCGTGGGGCAAGACATTAGCTTTGTCCCTTCATTTTCTGCGTTTTCATCAATTTCTGCTAATTTTTCATCAATTTTTAGCATTGTTTTCGGTCTCTGGTTTTTCTGTCTCAGAGTGTCGTGCGACACTTTTCACCAGTGTTGTATGATATTCTACTATATGACAGCATGACACTTCACCAATTAATAGTGTCGCTCTTTTTGGCAGAAACTGTCGCCCTGTTTGTTGTGTTCTGTCACCTGCAGGTTTTGAAGTCTGTCGCCCCGAGAAGAATTGTCGCACTAGTATACAGAGAAGTGGCACATGATAGTTCTGGTGACTGTACTATCACCTGTACCTGACAGTGAGTTTTTTAGACCCTTTTAGCCGAGTTTAGATTGATTTGTTTTTTAGTTTGATTTGCTATAGCTAAATAGATTGCATTTCCATATTTCAGTTGGTTTACTTGCTTTCATAGGCACATCTCTTTTGGGTTAATAAAAGAACATAGATTTGCTTTTGATAGTTTGTGAATGCTCTTTGGTTTCCAATATCAAACATCTCATTTGAGTGATTGAGGGCATGGATTCATTCCTTGTTTGCATAGGGGGTTAAATGTTCCACTTTTTGGACTCACCCTATGTTTGCTTGGAAAGTTAAATATTCCATTGATTCAACCCCTTTTTCATTTGTGGGTAGTGTTGATAAGAAACTTTAGATTACTTTTGATTGAGCTTGTTAGCTAAATTGGGTGTTGGACTCGCTTATTTCTAATCGCCCCTCGTTATTTTCCCTTTGGGTGCAAGGTCAGCATTCATACATAGGGGAGGGGTCTACTTGAAAAGAGCGTTAAATGTTCCACAAAATTCTCCCTTTTATGCTTTCTTGATCTCATTAGTTTTCTAAGGTGTGGACTCACTTTGAATTCGTGTGAAGAGTTAAATGTTCCACTTTTGGACTCACTTTGAGTTTGTGTGAGGAGTTAAATGTTTCACTTTTGGACTCACTTTGAGTTTGTGTGAGGAGTTAAATGTTCCACTTTTGGACTCACTTTGAGTTTGTGTGAGGAGTTAAATGTTCCACCTTGTGGACTCACTTCACATTCACTTAAAGAGTTAAATGTTCCACTTTTGGACTCACTTCATATTCACTTGAAGAGTTAAATGTTCCACTTTTAGACTCACTTCACATTCACTTGAAGAGTTAAATGTTCCACTTTTGGACTCACTTCACATTCACTTGAAGGGTTAAGTGATCCACCTTTAGTGCTTTAAATACTTTTTGATAGTGGATTGCTTGGAGCTAATTGGATTTTAGGATTGTTCTAACCATTGTGAAGCTAACAAGTTGCTTTATAGGTACTCTTGCTTGAAAAAATTGATACATTGCATGTTAAAAGGGCTACTAACGATTTTTGTAGGGCTGCCCAAAGCATAGGAAAACAAATCAAGTGCTTTTTAATTGCTTTCTTTATTTATTGAGTACGACATATACTAGTTGTTTCATTTCATAGGCACTTAATATCTTGTGGAAGGAATTTTGAGGTGGTAGGAGAAGTATGCTCTTCACCCTTGTGGTGAACCAAAAAATCTTGACCCATCTTAGGATTTTGGAAGCAAGAGGGTAATTGAACTTTGCTTGGTGTGTTTGGGAGAAAGCTTTGGGATAAGGGGAGTATGCTCTTCACCCTTGTGGGGAAACAAAATCCTTGAATCTCATAAGTTGATCCATTTTTGTTTAGATTGTTAGAATCCTTTAGCGGGCCTGCTCTTGAGCAATCAAGAGGAACGACCCAAGTGGGGACAAGCTAATACCGAGCTATTCCAACCCACTATAATCTCAAGGCTATCGAGGACACAAAACCTTGGTAGACATAGTTCTTGTCTTCGCTTGATGTGAGTACTTGTGGGATTGTGACCATGAGGAAAATGTTGAGCAAGAATGCTTAAGGTACTCTTGAGGCCGTGAGGTCCTAGTCCTTTACGAGGAGCAAGAGGGGTACTACAAACAAAAGCCCTTACTAAGAACCATAGATAGAGGCCACCCTATTTTGCCTCTTAGCTTCTTGGTGCAAGGATTGATCCAAGTGGAATAACCCAAATCACCCCAAGATTACCCACCATCTGTGTTCCTTTGGTTGTGTCTTTGGCACTTCCACGACAAAGCCAATATCTATTGTGGGCAACCACTTTGTGTGAGGCAAGGGAGCATCAAGTGTGGGCCAAGTTGTTAAGTACTGAGCCTTGACCTTTTAAGATAGATATTGCTTGAAGTGCTTTCAATTGTGCTATACCAGTGTAAATGTTCTCAACATTCAAACAATCAGTAGCATTCATAGGGTGTTTTTTTCCATTTTTGATATCACAATTATTTGTCTTGGCAAGGTTGCTTTTGCCCTTTTTCTAAGTGCTTGGAGACACGTTTGATCCCATACTATTTGCAAACCTGTCGAATTACTATTGTCATTGTGATTGGAATCAAAAAATCAACCCTCAAACTGAAAATTTTGAATGAACAAGCCTTAAAATTGAGATTTTGACACTCACTGATCAAAGAGTTGTGCGACATTGAAAGACTGTCGCCCCTTGTTCTAAGAACTGTCGTGCACCAGTTCACCCCAGAAACACTGTCGCCTCTCTTACCTGGAAATTATTGCTCTATCTGCCTGGACTATGTCTCGTCACATTACGTGAAGTGGCGCATGACCTTAAAGTGGCGCGCTATTTTCCTGGAGACTATCGCCTGAGATTTTGCTATTGTATACTTGGTTTCACTTGCTTTTAGTTGGTTGGGTCTTTAGGAAGGTTACTTATCTTGCCGCTGCAAGCCTGTTTTGACCTTGAGTTTCTGGTTTTAGCCCTTTAGAGTTAGTATCATTTGATTTACAGCATCACCTTGGGAAGGATTGCCAAGTTAGAAGACTATTCATGTTGAGAAAGAACATCTCTAGAATTATTAGCTACATTCTTGGAGAATTTTAGTGCTCCTTTTGTCCAAATCATTTTCACCAAATCTCAAATTCAATTATATTTTGGCCTAGTCCAACCTCATGATTCAAAAGTGCAAGGATATTCATCCTTTGATTTGAGGCACCTCTTTGACAGTGTTGGTAAAGCCCCTTTTATTTCTATCTTTCCATCTCTTTTTGGACATTAGAGAACTTCAATTATCCTAGTTTGGTGTTGACACTTTGTGAGGTCACCTTATCATTAAGAATCTTTTTCTTTTATGTCAGTTACAACTCAGTACCAAGTAAATCAAGGGAAGCGACCCCAAGTTGTCTTCAATCAGTTACCCTTGGTTAAGACTCGTCAACAGTGAAAGGGAAAGGAACCTATTTTTGACCAATCCCCAAAGAGTGAGTCTGAGGTCTATTTCAATCCAAAGAGTAATCCTAATGAAGTGAGTACCTCTATGGCACCACTTTCATCGAATATGGATATGAGTTATACTTTCACAAGAGAACAAAGGGAAGCAATGAATCAAACTCTTAATGACATTTTCCAACAACATAGGGGTGACACGATGTTTGCTGGGTCTTCTTCTAATAGTCCACCTGGATCACCTCCTATCAATGACAAGTATTTGGATGCTCACCAACGAGCAGAGAAACACTATAGGAGAGCTCACCCGAATGCACGGTCACAACCCGATAACCAAAACAACGAGTCAGGTGATGCTCACATCAATGCAGCTAATATATTCAGACATTCAAGAAAGTCTTCTCCTCTTAGAGATGCCTCACAATATACAAGTGATAGGTTAAAGAGGATTGAAAGAGAAAAACAAGCTTTCTTAGATGAAAAAGCTGCTAAGAAAGAAAGGTTCAAACAATTGGAGGATGAGGAACGAGCTTTGCTAGACATAAGGAGAAGAGCCGCACAAGAAGAACATGATAGGCTCCTAGCGCAACAACTTCATAATCAATTCAACAATAGGGGTACCCATAGTGGAACCAACTCTCCACCATCTACTCCCTCAGCAAGTCCAAGGACCAGGAGAAGGTCAAGGACTCCTTCGAGATCACCTAGTCCTAGAGGAAGATGAACTTCTTGACATAACCATCATAGGAGACAATCACCTCCCAGATATTCAAGACAACCCTCCCAACAAGCTCATCATGGCTCTCAACATGGAGGAAGTTATGCCAACTTTGATCATATGGATTTTATGACTATGCAACAAGAACCGTCTTTTCAAGCATATGTAGAAAGATATGTGGAGCAAAACAAGGATCAGTTCCTAGAAAGTCTCATCAACAAAGGTGCTAAGGTCCCATATGATTTTGATGTGCACCAAAAGATTAAGAAACAAAATCCTTCAACCAATGAAGTGATCATGCAAATGCAAAGGGACATAGAGAAAATGAGAGCTCCTAAGAGTACATTTAATTTAGACTCCATATGTCCCAACCCTATAGACAAAATTTTGGTGATGATTGAATTTCCTAAGAAGGTTGAGTTCCCAACTTATGACAAATATGATGGTATTGGTGACCCTCATGACCATGTTAGACAATTTTACATAACGAGCTTTGCTTTTCATCATGAAGACTCCTATTTAATGAGATTATTCCCAAGGAGTCTAAAAGGTCAAGCTATGGAGTGGTTCACCAACCTTACTCCTCCAATGAAGATGTTTAAAGAACTTGTTCAAAGATTTGTCCAACATTTTTCTTACAATCTATCAAGGTCAGTCACAATGCTTGATTTGTGCAAACTCAAACAAAATCAAGGAGAACCTTTTGTCACCTTCTTGCAAAGATGGAGATAGTTGTGCTTGAAGTATCCTAGAATGATTCCTGAGGAAGAAAGAATAGACATAATTGTGAGCAATTTAATACCAAAGCTAAGGTATGAAGTGAGGAAAATGGTTTTTATCTCTTTTGATACCATGGTAGAGACTGCATGTCATATAGAAGATGTCCTAAAAGAACAAGGCATTTTGGCCAAAACAACTAATAACAACAATGGCCAAAACAACAATCATAATGGTAATAAGGACAAAAAGAACTCTTATTGGAATAAGAATAAGCAAGTGGTTAATGATGGGTTTGTTGACTTGTCACAACCTAAGAATGAAGGAGTTCTTAATCTCTCTAACACAGTCCAAGCCATGAAGCTGCAAACATCTTCAGAACAACAAGAGAATAAACCCAAGTATCAAGGGAGACCTAAAACAGAAAAGAGACAATTTACCAAGCTTGGGGACTCATATGCAGACATTTTCAAGACGTTAATTGCTCATAATTTGGCACAACCTCAGGATCCTGCCAAGCACTGCATACCAGATCCTAAGCCTCATTGGTGGAATGAGAAGGCTTTTTGTGTCTTTCACAATGGAATTGGACACGATATAGAAAATTGTTTTAGACTTAAGGATCTTGTCCAAGATCTTATTGAAAGTGGAAGATTACAAGTTGATGGGTTGACCACAAAGCTTTTAAAGAACCCTTGCCCAAATATGAAAAAGGAGAGAACTCTAAGAGTAAGAATGGCAAGGCCGCTATCAACTACACTTATACAACCACTAAAAATGTCATTAATATGCTCAAATTTGTGGACAATGATGTCAATGTGATCACTAGGAGAGATCCCTATGGTTATAAAGAAAACTCATCCCCCATTTTTTATGAAGGACCTGTTGTGGTGCTTAGAGGCCCTCGTTCTCAAGGATTGTCTCAACCTCTTAATGCTGTCACTAGGAGTTAGTCCCAAGGTCCTGTTGTCATTCGAGGTCCTAATTCTAGCAAGTCAAAACAACCAGTGTCAAAGAGTGTTCCTCCTAAGTCTGTTTTTGGTCCAAATGTAAGTTATAACCTCATCAATCAGTTATAGAGAACGCCAGCATAGATTTCTATTTTTGAGCTCCTTGATTTGTCTCCTAAACACAGGCATGTTCTTGAGGATACCTTGCGAGCAGCCAATGTCCCTAATGACATAGATGTTGACCAATTCCAAAACATGGTCAGTCACCTTGCTAGCCCTTATTACCTTACATTTTCTGAAGAAGATGACAAAGCACTAAGTCACCTGCATAACTTGGCCCTCCATATTGAAGTCATGATCCATAAAACCCATGTCAAGTGCGTGTTGATAGATGGGGGTGCCAAGCTTAATATTTTCTCTTTGAGTCTACTGAAAGCCTTGGGATATTCTGAGCAAATTATTGACACTAGGAAGAAGATCACCATCAAGGCCTATGATGAAGCAGAGCAAAGCTCTAAAGGATTGGCTGTTCTTCCTGTCAGAATTGGTCCTGTGGAAAAGGACATTTTGTTTCAGATTGTTGATGTCGGACCTTTGGCATACAATATTTTGTTAGGTAGACCATGGATTCATGACATGCAAGCGGTGTCATCTACCTACCACCAATGTGTTAAATTCCCTTACAATGGTGTTGAAGTTTTCATACCAGGGGATAGCACATTATCTATCAATGTAGTTTCAGCTGGTTCACATGTTCCCTTAAATAGAGAAGCTGACAATTTTGATGCTGCTCTTGAGTAGTGTAAGAATAAATTTAAGTCCGTTGACCTTGGCATGGGAGATTACAAAATGGATTCCTTCATAAAAATGCCAATCTCACCTAGGTCTTATGGAAAACCTTCACTCGAGAGGAAACCTTCATCCTCCACGATGACTTTGTTTGGGAAATTTGTAGAGTCCTTAGTGCCTATTCAGGAAGAGAAAGAGGAAGTAGCCGTCAGAGATTGGATTTACAGAGAAGAAAAATACCAACATAACGAGAATTTTGCACCTTCTCCTAAGACCTATGGGAGAGGATATACTCTGGTTAAAAACATGGGCTACCTAGGTCATGGACCTCTCAATCATAGGTTAGATGCTAAAGTAGAACCTCTTGATCATTCTCTCTTTGGCCGGAGAATTAAAACAACAGTGGGCCTAGGTCTTGAAAGCAAAAATGAAAAAGCTGCTCCTATCCTAGCTGATATGAATAGTGATGATGAGTCTAATTATGTGCCGAATTTGTAGAACCAGCAAGATGAGTGTGAAGATTGGATCCCTTCCACTAATCTCCTTTGGGGAGACCTAGATGCTTCCACAATTGATCCAACAAGTTTTGAATAGGAACAATCCTCTGTTACAACTCATGGTGAAGAATCTACTCAATCTTAAAATGATATCCATGAAGGTTTCACCCTTGGTGACCCAGGTGCCTCTACCTCGAGGCCTAAAAAATATGGTTGGTGCAAACATCCTAGCAGGGATTCTGACACAGACTCGCATGAGTATGAGTGGGAGACCCTCTCAGATTGTTCCACTATTGATCTGGACATTGCTGTTGTCCACACATTTGAGTCCCAACTTGAGGTAGCTAACAAGTCTAGTGTAGGGCTAGAGGATTGGATTCCTTGAATTGCCTTAGTGGATGATACTTCGTTTGGGGAGACAAACCCTAATTCAGGTACCTTAGAGGGAGACTTGATGAATCCTAACTATATGATCACCAGAGATAATACCTACCATATCAATAATATTGAACCAGTTGTTGACCTCCCCCTTGTCCACCGCCATCTGATTGACTGGTCACAACTTTATCAAGAGTCTCAACTCCTTACTTTCCATAATGACTATGAGATAGCCTGTTATTTAAACACTCTTGAACCCGCAGTCTCTTCCACTAGCGAGCCTACAACAAGTATGACGAAGCTTGATATTAAGTACCTCAGTCATAAAATAAAAGAAAAGAAAAATAAAAGAGATGGTTTTGATGGTGAAAACCACTTTGTAGCGGTGTTAGAACCCAAAATAGTAAAAACAAAAGACATATCTGAAGGTGAAAACCTCTTTGAGGCACCTAAGGATGGGGTACTTAATAACTTGCCAAGTTATTTTCAGGAAAGATCATCAGTTCTCATTGAGCCTACACAGCCAGTGAATCTGAATACAAAGGAGGCTCCACAAATGATTCATCTAGCTCAGTCTCTATCAGAACAAGAAAATGAGGCACATACAAGATTCTTATAGAAAAAGAAAATCAATTTTGCTTGGACATATGTAGATATGCCAGGGCTTGACACTAATCTTATTATGCATCATCTATCTATAGCTCTAGAAAAGCTCTTAGGAGTAGGATTTATTAGAGCTATTGACTATGCTGAATGGATCTCCAATATTGTTCCAGTTTCAAAACATGATGGGTCCATTCATGTATGCACAGACTTCAGAGACCTTAACAAATCTTTCCCAAAGGATGACTTTCCACTCCCTAATATAGATATGATAGTGGATATGACTGTGGGCTATGAAATATACTCTTTAATGGATAGTTTCTCTGGATATAAACAAATAAAAATAGCTCCTAAAGATCAAGAAAAGATAGCCTTCACATGTGTATGGGGAACCTATTGTTGGAACATCATGCCATTTGGATTGAAAAATGCAGGAGCTACATATCAAAGAGCTATGACAACAATCTTTCATGACATGATGCATAAAAATATGGAAGATTATGTGGATGATACCTTGGCTAAATCTAAGAAAAGGGATACACACCTCAAAGATTTGGAAGTAATTCTAGATCAAATGGAACAATTTCAATTAAGATTGAATCCAAAAAAGTGTGCATTTGGGGTTACCTCAGGTAAACTTCTAGGATTCATAATTTCAGCCAAAGGAATAGAGGTGGATCCTGAAAAGGTTCAAGCGATATTAGATATGCAGCCTCCTAAGAACATTAGTCAAATGAGAAGTCTCCAAGGATGACTCCAATCTATATGGAGGTTCATTTCACAGCTTGTAGATAGAGCACATCCATTCAATAAGACATTGCATAAGGGAGTCTCATGTACTTAGAATGAGGATTGCCAAAATAGCCTAGACCAAATAAAATAGTACTTGGCTAATCCCCCAATTTTAATGCCTCCTATCCCAGGAAAATCATTGATTTTGTATATATCAGTGACAAAATCTTCTCTAGGGGCACTGTTGGCTCAACTTGATGATACTAGGAAAGAAAGAGCCATTTACTACATCATTTGTACACTTGTCTCCTATGAGGTCAATTATACTAGTATTGAAAAATCTTGCCTTGTTGTGGTGTTTGCTTCCCATAAGTTGCGTCACTACATGCTTGCACATACAATACACCTCATAGCTAAAATTGATCCTCTCAAATACTTCCTTGGTAAGGTTGCTCTCACGGGTAGACTTACTAAATGGATGATGATTCTTTTAGAATTTGACATTGCGTATGTTGAGCGTAAAGCCATAAAAGGACAAGCTATTGCAGATCAACTAGCTGATTTTCTAATAAAAGACAAAACACCAATGCAAGTTGAATTCTGAGATGAGCACATCATGTACATGACTACAAGAACTTGGAAGATGTTCTTTGATGGTTCAAATATGCAAAATGGATCAGGAGCCAGACTGTTGTTTGTTTCCCCTCATGGGTATACTATTCCAAAATCCTATAAATTATTGTTCCCATGCACAAACAACATTGCTGAATATGAAGCCTTAACTAATGGATTGAAAATGGCCATTGAATGGGGAATTACAGATCTGCATGTCTTTGGGGATTCACAACTGATTATCAACCAAGTAAATGAAGAATACCAAACTAAGGATGACAAGTTGATCCCTTATAAGAAGATGGTTGATTCATTGCAATGCTATTTCACATTTGTAACATTTCAACAAATCCCTAGAATAGAAAATAAGGCTGCAGATGCTATGGCTACATTGGCTTCACTCCTTCAATTGGAACAACATGAGTCGAGATTTGAATTCTTGGTGGAAGAGCTATGCCATCCCATATTTGACTCCTCTGAAAGCCATGTCATCTATACCTTGGTTGGTCATGACTCTTCCCATTATGGTGCTATCTATTCATACCTTCGTGATGGCACCATTCCCAAAACTTTAACCGCTCAGAAAGAAGAAACCTTGTTCGTAACGCCTCTCGCCATACCCTTATCTTTGGTGATTTATATAGGAGGGGTTTAGATGGGACACTTCTTAGGTGCTTGGAAAAGGATGAGTCCGATCGAGCGTTAGTTGACATCCATGAGGGCATTTGTGGAGGACATTCCAATGGTCTTGCCATGGCCTGAAGGTTGCTTAGGACGGGGTACTATTGGCCCACAATGCAGATGGATGCTATAGCTTTTGCCAAATCATGTGAAAAGTGTCAGAAACATGGAAACCTGATTCATGCTCTAGGTAGGGAGCTCATTCCTTCTATTTCTCATTGGCCCTTTCAGCGCTGGGCCTTTGACCTTGTTGGGCATATTCATCCCAACTCATCAGGTGGACATAAATTCATTATCACGACTACTGATTATTTCACAAAATGGGTAGAAGCTATCCCACTTTCTATTGCCTCAGGCAAGACGGTTTCATTGTTCATCCTGAATCATATCATTTGTTGGTTTGGAGTACCCTCTAAAATCATCACTAACAATGGAGGTCAGTTTAAAAACAAGGACCTTAAACATCTCTGCAAAAAGTTCAAGATAAAACAACATTGGTCCTCCATTTACTTCCCGCAAGGAAATGGGCAAGCATAGGCTTCAAATAAAACCATTCTAAAGTTTATTCATGGAACAGTTCATAAGAATGGTAGAGATTGGCATTTACAGATAAATCTGGCTTTATGGGCCTATAGAATGAGTATTCGCACTCCAACAGGGGCTACTCCTTTTGCCCTTACTTATGGTGTTGAAGCAGTGTTACCTTTAGAGGTAGAGATCCCTTCACTCAGAGTCTCTCTCAAAGGTCTAGTAACAGATGAAGATTACCATGCCCTGAGATTACAGAAATTAGAACTTCTAGATGAGAAGCGCAAAGCATCATTTGATCATATGAGGGTCTATAAAAAATGCATGTCCAAAGCATTCAACAAGAAGGTTCACCCTAGGGAGTTTCAAGTGGGAGATCTTGTCTTACGTGAGAATCCAAAGAATCAATAGAATCGAGAATAGAAGGGTAAATTTGAACCTAATTGGCTTGGTCCATATGTCATCACTGTTGCTTTTGGGATAGGTGCTTACTTGTTAACTGATGAAGAGGGAGAACAACTCCCTGATCCTATCAATGTTTTGCACCTCAAAAAGTTCTATCCTTGATGCCTATTTCTGTCTGGGGGCATCCTTTGTATATATCTTATTGATCCTGAAAAAATTCCAAAAAAATTCATATATGATGCTGAAAAAATCCTTAAAAGTATATAAAGTCCTGAAAAAATACAAAAAAATTGAAAAAAATAAAAAAATCAAGAAATACAAAAAATTCAAAAAAAAAAAATAGAAAAAGTGCCTTGGTGAAAACCTGGAAACAGGCGGCCTGGTAGCAAAAATACAAAAAAAAAGAGAAAAATAAAAAATATTCCAAGTAGTGAAAACCTGGAAACAGGTGCTACTTGAGGCCTTTGCACCCTTGTGTTTTAGCATGCGTCCTCGATACTGAACCTTTCTCCATCATGTCTTGACCTTATTTGACTTGATCTGGAATTGTCCTTGTCTTTGTCTAGGGGGCATACCTATTAGCATAGGTCCTTTAGGTGTGTTTGTCTCTTGGGGCATTTCACAAGTAGGTGTTTTTCAACACCACCCCAGACAGTGTTTTTCAACACTACCCTTGCGTCGAGTGTTTCTTAACACTTATCAGATGTCTTACCCTATAGTCTAGTATGATGCAATATTGCTCATTTGCAGATGTGATACTCAGAATTTGACTCTATGACCAACACACACACACTTAAACAATCAACTCGATTGAGATATGTTTGACTTTATTTATTTTGTGTGCTATCTATGAGGATTTCTTTGATGAGTGGTCTCTCCCTGAGAAGTTTTCGATGATGCATAGCTAGAAGACTGAGGGAATGAGAACATGTTTTCTTTCTTTATCTGCTTGTGGGTATATCTTGTTAGTCCTTATTGTCATTAGCATTTATGCTTGACCTACTTGACATTGAGGACCTACTGGATATTATCCTTGACTGTTATGCGAGTGCATGCTTCTAGTTATCCTGACTTTCATGTGTCTTGATACAAGCATAATCTCGCCATATCAAACTTAGGTAATCTCACTGCACTAGTCATCTTGACCTACATGTCTTTGATGCCTAGGTGAGATTTTCACATTTCTATCTGATAAAGATCATATTCATATTCACATAGTTATGCTAGTGTGCATTGTATGATCTTACTACGCTACCAATAACGTTCAATGATGATAATTAGATGTCTATAAGCATTGTGACCTTGCAAGTCAACCACTTTTCATAGTAGCTTGCATTTTTAGGGTCATGTTAGTTTAGTTTTGCATCTTGCATATGGAGAGAGCTCTCCTTTTCATCTTTCATGGACCTATTAGTCAACTGCACTCATTTCCCTTCTTTCCTTTCTTGATCATGTCTTTCACTCATCTTTTTCATCACATCCTGTTCCTATCATCATAAGGGGTTAATCACATCATCATATCTCTATCCTAAGAGATGTCATTTTCAAAAACATAAGACTGCATCATACACATGAGGATTAAACATACATTTATGAGAGAGAATATACATGATCATTTAACGCATATATTTTTGAGCAAAATAACAAGACAATATATAAACTGATACATCCATCACAAGTGAGACTAATACACAAGATATATCAAAAATCTAGTAATCTCATATATATATGAATGATATAGTACAATGTACAATATGAAATCCCAAAATCTGGATCAATGTCTCATGATATGAACAAAACATCTAAACCTAAACCTAGGACTCGCTGCCACCATCCCTGGGACCTGGTGGTGGAGGAGGTGGTGCGGCAACATGTACTACATCTGATCTACCTACTAATACTGAGTAGGAAGGTGCTCTTTGATCTACGGGGACTGCATGTATATACAATCCATGGTAGTATGTCACCCGCGCTGCCTCTCTCTGCCTCTCTGCTAAGGCAACCTCTAGCTGCCTCTCTCGTCACTCGATCTCAGCCCACTGATTTGTGAGCTACTACTCTCTCACGACTATGGTGATCCTTAGCTGTTGTATCTCCATCTCAAGGGCCTGTATCCTAGCCCTGAGATCCTCTCCTCCTGCAGGCTGATCCTGCTAATCCCCTGCCTGTCGGTGAGTTGGTCTCGCCTCATCCTCCGGAGTAGCTGACCTCCATCTTCATGGCCATTTTCGGCCACCTGCTCCTGACCCCTCTCCTCTCTCTAGCGCTCTCTCTCCTCTGCCTTCTCCATCTCTGCCATCCCCTCTGTCCCCCCTGTGCGGCAGCCTGTACATCTGGTATAGTAAATCTCAAAAATGGGGCCCTCTACCTCTCAGTACGGTATGTTGCATCTGTCCCTGCATCTTCCATGTTTGGCAGGTACTCCCATGGCTCCCTCCTGATGGTAGCCATATCCTGTACTGCCTGCTGGTAGTCCAACATCGATAGCCATCCTTGTCCCTCCTCATCCCAGAATCTGGCATGTGTGGTGGTCTCCACAGATACCCTCTACTGCCGACCAAACTGCCTCCACACTCAAGTAATAGCAAATCTCTCAACAATATTTGAATGTCGACCTACCAATGGTCGACTACAGAGCATGTAGTCTAGCTCTCTCCTGTCAGACCATCCCTTGACTATCCTATAAGGCCTCCATGTGAAGGAGGTCAGCTTGTCCAATACCCTGCGGTAGTATGCAACATCTCCGCTATGTGCTTGGGAGATGAAACTGCTATATCTGTGAATGTAGGGATATCTACATTCCCTAGGCTACACTAGTGGGCACACTACAGCTATGTGCTCCCATGCCCATATCTGCGCGAGTATAGCCCCGCACGCCCAAGTCCTCCCATCCTTGTATATGATCTCATGTAGCTCGTAATACATGTCCGCTAAGATAGCCGGACCCCAAGCCATCCTGCGTGGCTGTGCCACCAAGTCTGCCAATAGTCTCCCCCAGCCCAGTGGGAAGCCCTTTTGACTCCTGTCCAGAATCAGAGCCTGTCTGATCAAAGATGCAATAATGCATGGTACGGGGTAGTCTCTGCCGTATTCATCCATCAGCCGATCCCAGCTGACGTGTCGATCCAAGATGGTAACATCCTAAAACATCCCCTGTATCGCCTATCTACCCTCTATGCGATCTTGATCATAGTAAACCTGTGCCAACAGACAAATCATGTCAGTTTCTATCATATAGAAACTTTACAACTATGACTATCTATAATGTAACGCCCCGCCAGGAGACCCAAGAGAATTACACTAAAATTATACTAAGTTATGCAACATTTTTTTTTTTGTTTACTAATGTTAACAAGCACATTGAATAAAGCATCACATTGTTCTACAAACATCAGTTTAAATGAACACTTCATATGTTTTGTTCCCAAGGGTCCCTGACGTAGAATTACGTTGTCTAACTAACACTACGCTAACATGATCGAATGTTAAAGAACTTTTAAGTACATAGTAGAGTTAAATACATCACTTAAATCAATATTACATTACAACACATGATCACCTACATCCGCTACACATGTCGTAGGGTATGCGGTGATATTTAATACAATTACAAGTATCAAAATACATCATGGATCCACGTAGGGATCATTACTAATCAAATGAAACCTCTTACAAGTACAAGATAATATCTTCTAACAACTGGGTACATAAATCTGCAACAAATGTGATAGACTGATCCAAGTGTTCAATCAGGTGAAAAGGATAATCCGCAAGAGTCTCAATGGAGGAGTACACTACCTCTCAACCATGTGGAACCCAGAGGTCCACCCCACCGTGCTAGGGAGATAATCACCAGGCCCACACACACACTAAGGACCAATCCACAAGTATCACCTAGGAAGATATCTCTAGAACAAGAGGGTATACAGGTTACCAGAGGCACTGACCTACGTAGGATATCTACGGTGTGAGTAGGAAGGTGTCATCACGTAGATCCACCCTTGAGTTTAGTCCTGAAGGTTCCTCACTGAACCGACGGCACTCAAGTGATCATATGTGGCATCGATATCTCTCATGAAGACAAGTATATCGATGATGCATCTAGTATCTTCCCGCATCCATCCTTAGTCTTAACTAGCACTCAAGGCATGGGCGAGGTATCTTAAATTATCTTTTTAATGTTCTCCTAACTAGATCAATTTTTATAATGTTATCACTGGAATTAAGAAACTTGACAATGGATGATCCGTCAGCCACTTGTGGGCCTCGACGATCCATTGCAAGCCACCCCCCTACATCACATCTAGATAACCTACCCTAGTTTCACAACAACACCCATCCTGGTTCGTGGCCACATTTATCATAATAATTCCAAGTAAACAGATAAACAAGGACCAATCATAATCCCATTCAAGGCATAAAACCACTTGGCCACTAATTCACATTTTAATCCACCAGGAGGAAGATACTAACAGGGATCGATTTGACCACCCATCAAGGTCTCACATTGACCCTAATCCAAAACAAGCAAATGAAGATAGCATCCACATAGCATCATAAATACAATCATCAAATAGATAACTGATAACCACAACAAGTACCCGACCTCTGGATTTTAGCCCCTAATCGGTTATCTAATCCCGTATGTAAATCAACTATATCCACAGAGCATTTAACTAGCACCTATGATAAACATAGAAGAGAACATTGTAACCAAGAAATTGATATCCCGCAAAGAAACCAAGACATAATGATCATATCAACAAGTAATTTTCTCACACTAGTTAATCATATCAATCAGAATATCCACGTCTATAATATATTGACCATATTGTTATCATTCACTAATGCCTATTATAGCTTAACTAAAGTGATCGTTTAATCAACTAAAGAACAGATGAAATGCTACCAATATCAAATACGCATTCATAAAGTAAAAATTAAAGGGGTAAAACAATAAGTTTACTAGTTATAACGCTACAACCCTGGTTGATGCCATTCAATTACCCAAGTTAAATTAAATACCAAAACAATAATAAGTTAACTAATAAAATTAATTAATTAAGAAAAACATTCTTATGATAGAACTATTATCCCAATTCAATTAAAATAACAATTCCAAATTATATTGCTATATATATATATAAAAAAAAAAATTAAAAAGAAACAATCCTTATTGATAATCAAATCCTATCTTATCCAATTCTAAACAAAACCTATACTAACCAACCCCTAGGTACTAGTCTACTAGCCACCTCATCATCTTAAGGGATAAAACAATTTAAAATCATGCAAATGGGTGCTAACCCCAAGGTGGGCGCTCATTGTCAAGGAGGTTTGAATATGCAATAAATTTATAAGCATGGGCTAAAGAAAAACCCACGCCACTTTTCATGTGGGGCTGCACAAATATTAATGAGTGGGGAGTACTTGTTCAAAGACCAAGGTAAAGACAAGTGGATGGAAGGGGCGCCAGACTTGGGGAATGTGTCCAAGCAATCAAAGAAACATGTTTAATGCATAAGCAAATAAGGATGGGGCACCAGCATTGGGTTAGGAGCCCAAGGCAAGTAAAAGACAAGTATTTAATGCATAGTCAAGTGGGATGGGCACCATATTTGGGGAATGGACCAAAACAATTAAAAAAATTATGCCTAAAGCCATTAGAGGAAAGGGTGAGGAGACATGTCAAGTACATGTTAGGTGTGGGAAGAAGTAGGAGATTGACATGTGGCGTTGGGGAGTGGGCTTAGCCCCCAAAGCAGATTTAATTACATATACATTTATCTATTTTCAAAAGGGTTTGTCCTCCAAATTTGAAGTGGGTCCCACGCCAAGTTTGAATGAGAGTTGCATTGAATTGAATATACAACTTATTTAATTTAAAGTTTGAATATGCATTATTCATTTTAGAGTTGAATATGCATTTAATCATATTATAAAATACTAGTTGGTAGGAATAATATTAAAATACTAACTGTGTTTTTTTTGAAAGGAATTGGTTTTCCTCATACATTTTCCAGCAAGCTGGAAGTGTATTTTTTGGTTTCAATACTTAGTTTTTTTTTTTTTTTGTGCTTGCTTCTTTTCTTAAGGACTTTAGTTGATTTTGTTATCCAAGCAAATGGTGTTTTGCCTCCAAATTGTTTTCTAAAACAATATATTAGATTCTTAATTTCAGAATGATATATATATATATAATCAATTAAATGAATAAATGGAAAGTAAATGGATCTAAATACAATGATTTCCATTGAGATTATGAAGCATCAAGCTCTCTTGCTTTTCAATTTGGTTTCATCTATGGTTGAATTGAGAGGGTTTATAAGTTGAAACAATGTAATCTCACAAATGTAAACTAAAATTCTGATTAATTTGTTTTCTCACTCCACATTTAGAGAAGGTAAATATGCTCTCTCATTAATGGAAATTTTAAAACTAACATGGAAACATACTAAGGGAAATTTGAAACCTACCTGATTCTCAAAGCAGGTTGATGAAGCCAACCTCTCAACTGTGATCCCAATGTGCTCCACAACTCAATCCTCCTCTTCTTCCTCTCTTCTCCTTCTCCAAAAATTGCATATCAAAAAGTCGTAACAAGTCTCTCTCTTTTTGCCTCTAAATTGGCTTGGAAAGTAGGGAAGAAATATTTTATTATTTTCCCCCTACTATTCAAGTCAACTACCTAAAATGAGACAATTTAAAATTGTAGAATTTCTTTTTCTTTTTATTTCTTCTTCTTGAATTTCATTTCCTTTTTTTTTATTTTCAATTTATCATTTGGTTTAAGTTATATCACTCAATATCTCAATATTATATAGTAAGCTGTGTATATATATAATCATATATATGCAATTAACGTATATACAATTAATAATAGTATAACCATAAGGGACATAGTGTAAGCATATGTATCTGATTATGTCATAACATACTAATAACATAATATTTACCAATGTCAACATAATTTCAATAACTATCAGAGATCAGACATGAGATCCACAGGGTCAAAATGCGACACTGACATGGAGCAACACCTAAGACAATATCATGCTCAACTGGGAAAACATATATCGGATTCGTTCTACCAGAACGAATTCGATTCAGGTAAGTCAAGTAAGGTCCCATCCGTGGTTTTAGGATGGTTAGGTTAGGTTAGGGAATTGGCCTAGGTGCTAACTCCCCTTCTCCGCCATTGAGACATAATGAGGTCACACTCATCCTGTCAAGCCAGGGAAGTCGATGCCCGGTACCTGCAACCTGCATAAGAACCATTGCATGTACATGTGCATATATAACATACTATCAGACAATGGTAGGGATGGCTAGGACGTGTGGACCCGACTAAATGCAGGTAACTACGCCTCCTCCTCTACCATACATGCATGTCAACAGAAAAGAAAACATATATGATAACAAACATGATACCATACACATGCGGGTATGGGGTAAGTACCAAATATAATCATCATCTAATTACTTCAATTTATACATGCATTTGAAACATCATATAAAATCCATCATTACTAGATTTAACCATCACGTAAAGTTTTGTTTCAGGTTCAAACATGACAATTAACATCCAAACTATAATTGTTTAATCACACACCAAAATATAAATATAACATGTGATATATGTCTGATCTAATCAACTAAGATAAAATGGTGTCAAACTAAACATAGTATCAGCAAAAGTAAGATGCGAGGGGTACTACATATAACCATGATTATACTTACAGGATCTCCGTAGCACGGAACCCATAGGATCTGGTAGACGTCCTCCAAAGTGATGGATGCCTCTCTAGTAGGCAAATGGAAGGTGTTGTGCTCACTATGCCATCTCTCGACCAGAGCAGTCAAAAACCCGTGATCATCTCGTATGTGGGGCATCCGTAATAGATATCGAAAGCCCATCGCCCTCAAGTCAGCCTCACCCAGATCATCTAGATCTCGGATGAATCTCAACCCAGTCACCTACAATGGTCTAATGCGTAGCGCCGGGAAGTGCTCTTGCAAGCCATTTAAACCAAGTCAGATGTCAGAGCATATCATGAAGGATGTAAAATATCAGTACAAAGCATTTTAAAATCAAACATTGTCAGGACTCATGTTATTTTTGCTCAAAAACTTAAACATGTAAAAATTTTCTATTGGGCGACACTGTTCTTTTTTTTGGCTAAGTATCATGTGACACTTTGTCATATACCAGTGTGACAGTATTTGTCCGAGTGACACTTCGCATAGTGGCATGTGTCATTTCATCCTATGTCATGCGACACTGGACTCAATGTGCGTGCGACACTATTTTGTCCCACGAAGTGTCGCATGACAATACTTTTCAAAGGTCGCGACACTTCTAAAGTGTCGCATGACTTTTTGCCCTAAGTAAAAATTGAAAATTTGAAAAAATATTTTAAAATGTGTTTAAATGCATTAAATCATCATAAATGACCCAACAAGCGAGTTTTCTCGAAAACATACCGGGGCACCATAGTGTGGAGGCCGGTTATGCAACCGAGTGCGCTCAAATCAGTGTCTGTGGATGGGCACTGCTACTGGCTAGGCCATTTTCTCTCTTTAAGCTTTCAAAATTCTCAAATCAATAAAAGTCAAATGATTTTGAAAATGACATTTTTTACCCCTTTTATGGCATTTTGACTTTTTGACCTAATTTTTCAAATACCTCAAAATTGAATGAAAATTGCACCCCTACCTAATTTTGACGTCCTGGATCCATTTTCAGACTTGAAATTAAAATTTGAGTTAATCTTGATAGTCAAAATTGCATTTCAAATTTTCACCCTCTTCTGCGTAGTTGGCTAAATCTTTTGAGGCTTGATCCTTCGATCTTTGTTGGGGCATCTTCATTTCTTCCTTTTCATGTCTTTCAAACTTCTAGTCTTTCATTCATCTTCATTCAATTCACTCCTTTCTCACATTTGACTGTATCTTTATCCTATATCTTTCTAAGTCAGACTAGGGCATATATTCACTACTCGATGGTTATCCTATCATCTTTTATCTTCAATCATGATTTCATTATGATTTGATCTAATCTTTATCGATTTTTTGTTCTCCTCTACCTGATTTCAATTTCAATTTTGAGGGGGCAGTATCTATGGGATTCGCATCCCTAATTCTCTTGATTCAAACATCTTTTGTGAGCTTTTGCTCAAATTTGAGATTTTTATCTCCTACTTTGGATGTGATCCCGAATCGACCTCATATTCAAAGGCCTTTGTTTATGTTTTGTCCAGATGTGATCCCAAATCGATCTCACATCTGAGTTGTTTGTGATCCCAAATCGATCTCACATTGCAACTTCATTCTTTGACTACATGTGTTCCCAGATCGATCACACATTAGTCAAAAAGGGGCAAATGCATGCACCCTAAAATGGTTGCCTAGACTTTGGGCCCCCGTTCAGCAATTTATCAAATCCCTAAATCAAGATTTTCAAAAATCAACATTTTATCAATTATATCAATTTCCTTGATCAAATCCTTTTCATCATTTTCGATTATTTGCCTTGGCCTAACCATTTTATCCTAAAGTCTTTATTTATTCAAAAGGAATATTTCCTCCCCTTTTAATAAATAAAAAGCCCCCACTTTTCCTCTTATCCTAAGTTGCACAAATAAAGCATTATTCTTATTTTATAAAAAGAAGAAAAGTACTTTTTGTCTCATATGGACACAAAAGTCAACTCTTATTTTCTCATTGGAGGATATTTGTGCACATGGATTGCTCCTCTTTGATGCTCCACTATTGATTAAATCTTTTGCCTCTTAATCTCCATGGTCCATTTCTCCTCATTCCCTATAAAAGGAGAGATCTCCTCCTCATTTGGCATCCATTCATGTTTCATGCTAATGTTACATGCTGCAAGTTTTTTAGGTCATTTGGAGCTCTTTGAAGACATTCTTGCATTCAAGCTTTGAAGACATTATTGTTGCATCTCATTTAGTTTGCTTTCATAGTTGCATAATCATGGCATTCATAGCTTAGATTTCATTTATGCAATAGATTAATCTCATCTAGCTTAATTAGGAGAGATTGTAACACTTGCAATTTCCTTTTCATAGTATAGTTTGCATTTTACTTTCATAGATTAGATTTCCTTTCAAGCATTGCATTGTTATCATTTAGCTTAGCTTGCATCTTCATTCTTAGTTTACTTGCATTGCATTTCATTTGGATTCATTGGAGATATTGGCATTCTTTCCCTTGTCTTCAACCTTGAATCTCTCATTGTGTGGTTGATTAGCAAGGTCATTAGCTTCATAACTCTAGCTGAGAGCAACTCTACATCTTGCAACTCCATACATAGAGAGCTATGGATCAATTTTTGAGGCCTCATTTTTTAGTGTTCTTGATTGTAAGGATCCATAGAAGTGCACTACTTTTGTGTGTACACCTGGCAGCCACTTGCGAGCCTCAAGAACTATTGCAAGCCACTCCCCACCTATTTACTTTGTTAACCTACCTAGGCTCATAAACTAGATAACAAGAAAATGATAATAATAATCCTTAAATGAGCTCCTTAGTACAATAGGAACACATTGGTTCTCACATAACCATAACATCAAAACATACTTCAAAGTACTCTCAAAGTAATAAGCTTCAATAGAACAAGGTTGACAAGTAAAGATCGATACCATATTTCCCCATGAGAAATATGCAACCTAAACACAGTTATACATGACAACCTCCATACCACATGATAAAATTACAAGGTGACCACATATCATATAAAAGATTAATTCAGAATTAAGATCAAAATAATGATTACAAAAAGCAACTCGTGCATACCCAAAAATACCCCAAAGCCTCTCCAGATACAATTTCTAAAAGTCAACCTAAACCCCCAAATAACAATGGTGACTCAATAGAGTATACGCAAAAGTCCATCCACCAAAAATCCAAACATTTGAAACAAATATAATTTCCTCAAGGGATTGTCCCAACTTGATATAAAATAACATTGATTAAATCTCACACACATACACACATATATTTTAAAGCACATAATAACTACAAGTAAATACAATTATTTAAGTCCAATCATAAAAGAAACAAAAACATCCATTAATAATTAACTATCAATTAATAAATATTAATATAAATACTATATTAATATTTATTATTAATAAATATTGAATTAAAGTTAATTTTAAAAATATATTTAAAAATCTCTCTTTTAAAAAAAATATTAAATTTTATTTTATTTTTATTATTTTTTATTTTTTATTTTTTTATAACAAAAATAAACCTTTTGTTTGGGGGGGGGGGGAGCACGACCCCATCCCCTTGTTGTTTTGAATAGAATGAGCTGCCACGACAGCCCTTTGCTGTCACCGATAGCTTATAGTTGTCAGGGGGTTGGGGGAAAAGAACCCCCGCCCCTCCAAAATATATTTTTCTTAAGATATATTTTTAATGCATATTTTTTTTAAATAATAATTTTTTTGTCAAAAAATTCTCTGACATAAAACCAACAAGCAGTCCTCTCCTTTTTTTCTTTCCTCTTCTAAATTCAATTGATTTAATTTTGTTAAATGAAATTGGGGTTTGGACAGTTCTAATTTTTTTTTCAAGAATTCTCAATACAAACAAACAAATAATTCTATTTTCCCAGTTAACCAAAATAATGAAAACCTAGAAAACCATTATTTTCCTCAAGCTCACAGAAAAACCAATTCGTAATCACTCAACACACAAGATTTAAACACAACCTGACAAACATGAAGAAAAAAATCTTTTCAAAAATAAAATAACAAAGGATCTCAAACCCTACCTTGAATTCGCAAGCAAATATGAATTACAATAACCAAATTGAAAACTCAAAGAATTCTAAAATATTCCTAAGCTTTCCCAAATTCCTTCAATCCCCAAAATTTGAAAAAACCTCCCTAAATAATGAACCAATAAATCCTAATAAAGGAAAAACCTAGAAACCCAACAACCTAAAACTCGAACATGCAACTCGCAATTAGAAAATAGAACTAAACTTACCAACCTTATTTTTATCAAAATCCTATTTGCATGATTAATTAATTTTAATTTAAAAAAATAGAAATATGCACTTTCACTTAAATTTCTAATTTAAATTTTATTAAAACAATTGCGCAACTTTAATTACATATTATTAATTTATTATTAATTATTATTTTTAGCATATTAATACTTATGCAATTAATAATTAATTATCAATTTATTAATTATACTTTTTTTAAATTTCAACTTTGGATTTAATAATTAATTAAATCCTCACATTTAGACTATTTAAGAATTAAGTCCTTTTAATTGACAATTGTATTTAATTTATTCTCATAAATTAAATACTCTTATATTTAATCATTTTCATACTTAATAAGATTTAATTATTTAATTACATAATTAATCTTATAAATCACTTTACTAATTTAATACAAAACCAACTCAAACCACGTGACATAAAAAATAGCACGAAGGAAAAATTGATTAAACCCAAAAACATAAAAATCATACTGAAAGAAAGGGTTCACGAATTCATGTCATCTTGACGAATTCAGACATGAAACTCAATCAAATACTTGTCCATTAATTCAGGACAATAAATAGAGTAGGTTGGGATTGGACCTATATGTTATCTCCCCTCTCTTACCATTGAGATATTGCGACAAGGCACTCTCATCCTAAAAATTCAAGGAAGTCAATGTCCAGTACCTAAAATCTTGCATAAAAGATGAGCATGTACATACATGTATAAATATATAACAAACAATGGTGGGGATCAGCCGATCGTGTGGATCTCACAAGCAAGTAACTATGACTATGTCCCTCAACCATATTAGGCACATCAAACAGAAATATAAAACATACGTGCACCAACCATACATGTGCAATTATGGGGTCAGTAAAACTATAAATGTAAATGACATCCTAACATATAGATCACCATCATGAAATAACCATAACATATACATCGTCATATGTATTTAAATTGACATGAGAATAACCATACTCATCTAACTGTAAACACATGATATAACACACTATCCAAAGGCTCATAATAAATCAAATCAATAGTCCAAATATCACTGAAATAATCAACGCACACATAAAAGTGACCTAAAAAAGTTTGGCAAAATAAACTGAAAAGAAAACTATGGGTGGGCACTACAAGTAGTCTCTCCTATCATTTCTCTAATCAACATAAAATCCATCCCACCAATTTTGACTTCCCTCAAATTTTAGGAGCCTATGAACAGTTTTGAGAGAATGACATCATGACCCTACATGGCCATGATGTAATTGGAAACCCTTCCTTCTTTGAAGATCCCTCGTATGTCTATATTTTTCTTTAACAAATTACAAGTGGAAGGCTCAACTCCAATCTTGACACCACTTGCCATTTTCTTTCCTTTTTGTACTGACAAATATTTTTTGGGAAAGACAATCTTTCCTAGAATAAAAAGAAGCAACACATAAAAATTATCATGTATGTGGTTATCCTATCCAAAGTTTTATTTTCTAGAGGATTAACTATAATCATGATTTGGAAAGATGTTCTAATATATGCCTAGATTCCAAGAAATGGCATGAAAAAATTAAGTGCTTAAGTTTGACAATGTAAAGCTAAGGCTAATGCTCATATTCTCGCTTGGAAACCTACACTTCAAGCTACCAATGGGGACATGTTGAAATGTGTGAAGCTACCAATGGGGATAGGTTGAAATGTGTAATGATTTAGCTCATTAAGTGTCCACTTTGTTGGGACAATAGAAGTTTGAAACATATTTTTTTGATATTTTCCACAAGAAAACAAAAACAACAATTGTTATTCATTTTCCTACTATTTTTTAGCATGTTTTATGTTGGAAAGAAGTAATTTGAGGTTCAGATCTTTATATTAATGTTGTGAAAAATTCTATAAGACATACTATTTTGTTTAATATATGAAAAATTAGATACATGTTAGATTTTTCAAATCATATTGTTTATCAAGAAGGAGAAATGCTAGAATTTTACTTTGACATCAATTTTCAAAATGTTTTTAGTATTTTAAATTACAAAAGATTCTCAAAGAACATGTGAAATTAAGAATCATTTGAGTGGGAAATTTCAAACTCTACAACTCTATAAAGATAAGTGGGATTAAATTTCAAAGTCTACGACTCTATAAAGATGATACCCTGTGTTCTACACAGCTGCAACATATGCTAAAGTTTAGAATTCGTCTTTTCTATAATCGAGTTTATGCTATGTTGGTGGAATACAGATTGAAGTTCTTATTGTAAACCTGTTTTGATTTTAAATCTGATTTGATATGACATGTTTGATTTGCAATTATTTCTCTTATCTTCTTAATAAGTGTTGACTACCCTCTGCTATATAATTTCTTGTACATTGTTTCAATAAAAATAAAAAACTTTATGGTGAAGCGACATTAAAATAACATCACACCGGCTATATAATGACTAGCCTGGCATAAAGTAAACCAAAAGAGGATTCGCTGAACTGCATTCACATTCACAAAAAACTAGCTCGCAAGTTGAATCATAAGCGGCAACGTTCAAACCAGCCGCATTATCTTGAAATGAAGTATGAACGCAGCTATTTCCATCTCTGTCGCGCCGAAAAGTCTATCCCTATTGGTCACGCCATTTCCCACTTGTCTTGTATTCCTAATTCCATTTCACACTGGCTTTGTACTTGTAACGTCATTTCACACTTGTTCTGTGTTTCTTTAATGATTCTGAATAGTGGAAGCGCGAGGACATAGGGGCACAGAGGTTAGTCTTGTTGGCAAACAAATCTCTTGATCTATAAGAGGCTGCAGCGATACAATGTCATTTGCCAACGTAAATCAGTAATCTGTATTAATCTGAACCGGGGATTCAATTCCCTTTCATTGTAAAGCCGTGAGTTGAGATTGCTTTTTGAGCAATGGGTGCAGATGGAATGTGTGCGGGAATGCGAGTAGTGGTGGTGCCACTCCCCGCACAGGGACACCTCAATTCGCTCCTTCAATTCTCCAGAGTTATCGCCCAACGAGGAGCAAGCGTATCGTTCGTGACCACTTCCACCCATATTCACCAAGTCCAAAGCCGTGTTGAGGGATGGGATCTTCAGGAGTTCGATATTAGTTTCGAGGAATTGCCCATGCCTCATCTCACGGATGCAGAGCTCGATGCTCAGAGTACTCATTTGTTTCCGCTCCATTTGATTCCTCTATTTGAAGCCGTGGAGGATCAGCTAGGCTCTCATGTTGATCAGCTGCTGCACACAATCTGCTCCGAGAAGAACAACAGAGTGGTCATAGTCTACGACTCGTGTATGGGATGGATTCAGACTATGGCTACGAAGTATTCAATCCCTGCCTATGTCTTCAGACCCACTGGTGCTTATTTCAACCTGTGGATAAAACGGGTATGTGATACGACATGGGATTCACCCCATATTAACATATCACTGAAGCGGTGCTTTCCTGAAAGATTGATAAAATACTTGAGGCGCCAAAGGGCTCTGTCAGCGCCTGCCAAGGGATGTATCATAAACACATTCAGCGCACTGGAATCAGAATTCACTCACCATGGAAGAGAGGAATTGGTCTATGATGGGAAGCCTGTGTGGAGTGTGGGTCCTCTTCTTCCGCAGGAATTCTTAAATGAAGAACGGCTGTTGCAATTGCAGGCGGACACAGAGTGCATGAGATGGTTAGATACACAGGCTCCTGCCTCCGTTCTGTATGTTTCATTTGGCAGTTTATCTTCTCTTTCGGCGACACAGATCAGAGAATTGGCGGACGGATTGGAACGCAGCGGGCAGCCTTTCTTGTGGGTGCTCAGGATTTCCGACGGAGCCCATTCTTCGACAGAAGTGCAGTTCGATTCGACTTGCAAGTTTCTGCAACAAGGGTACGAGAGGCGATTGGAGGGACGGGGTTTTATAGTGAGGAATTGGGCGCCTCAGCTTGATATCCTATTTCACAAGTCGACTGGCGGGTTTTTAACGCACTGTGGATGGAATTCGACAATGGAGAGCATCAGCGCTGGAGTGGGCATGCTGACCTGGCCTCTGCATACCGATCAGTTTGCCAATGCGGGTCTAATCACACGAGAGTTGAAGGCGGGCGTGGAAGTGAAAGAATGGGGAACTGCAGAGGAAAATGAGATGGTGAGTGCGGAGGAGATTGAGAAAGCCGTGAAACGCTTGATGAGGAGTGAGGAGGGAATGCAGGTGAGAAAGAGGGCGCAGGAATTGAGAGGCGAGGCTCGGAAGGCCGTAGGCGATGGAGGGTGTTCGTGGAAGGACATGGATTCTCTTCTCAGTCACGTCTCTCAATCGTTTTCTGAATAGATGAATGGGCTCAGGGGGAGTGTACTTGCCCTTTGTAGAATACGTACTCTCATGAACTCCCACTAATACGACCTATTAAGGAGGCGTCACGGGAAAAGTTATGAGAAGATATTTGTTATGTAGAATATTAGTCGCCACGGAAGTTACACGTGATTGCGGCCTTGTGCAAAATCTTTGAAAATGAAAATCGAGGGTAATCTCGTATGAAAAGTTTTTCTTTCTTTTTTTTACGACTAAATTAAATGTATAGATGTATGCTTCCTAAGAAGTGCTCCACAAAGACAAGATAGTTCGAAGGGTCTTTTACTTTTTAAGTCAATTATCAATAGATTTTAAATATTTCGTTCCAACATTAATTTTCGACTAATATTAGGATGGATAATCTTTATTCTTTTTGAGCATCACCTAACAAAAGCTACAGAGTTTATAGCATATTTTATAGTCTATTATTTTTTATAGCCTATTATTTTTTTATTTAATAATTTTAAAATATATTAGTTATTTTTTATAGAATACTAATGGATTCAACTTTTTTAATAGTTCAATCAATCATTGTATAGAAATTTTTTTGGTAACAATTCTAGTCATTGCAAAAATTAAATTATTATTTATCTTTTTGAATGGCATATGCAATATTATATACATGATAATAAATGTGTGTTGTTGTCTTTGAATGACATTTGTGTTGTCATTCATATCTATCTAATTAAATATACATTTTTTTTTAAATTATCGATAATAGTTGTATATTTTATTTTAAGTAGAAGTTTGTCTATAAATGAAATCTGCAAACCCTGGCTTGCTTTTTAAATCTACAACTGATATCATCATGTCAAATTCCTCTACTAAGTTTTTTTTTTTAAAAAACTTCAAACTACCCCTATACATTTGTTATAATCAGTTCATACACTTTTGAATAAACAAATATAAATGAATTCTATTAAAGAGCTTTACAAATTTGACCCAAAAAAAATTTCAAAATTTGTGAAAACTTTTTTTCTTCTTTTAGCAGGTCATTCACCCAAAAATATTCTCGCTCAAACTACATACTTCAATCCTTGCTTCTCCATCTTTGTCCCTTTCTTCAAATGTTTGGACTCCCTAGCACATAAAAAATCCTTCAGACCCTCCCACTCGATTTGTGCTCCAATCTTGTGCTCCTCTTTGTTATCGATTGCACTCCAAACAATGAAAGGTTGCATTAGTGGTTCAAGCCCACACACCTCAATCCATTCACCATTATGAGCTTGGAAACCCTAGCCTAGTTTTGGCATGGCAAGGAGAGGCTTCATTGGAAACACAAATGCCTCACTGATGGAGCAATACCCTATCACGTGTGTTCATATTAAGGGGTTTAAAATGGGCCAAAAATAGGGCAATATATTTTCTATATTAGATGGGGGAGGGGGTTAGGGAGGGAGGATTAAGAAGGTTTATATAGGAAAAGGGTTGTGGGGTATTGGCTGTGTATTCGAGGAGCCAAAAAAAAGGAGTTTGGGTAATATTTTTTGAAAATAGGGGTAATTTTTAGTATGTTCTAGGATGTTCGCATGTGATATGATCCAGGGTCACTAAGTAAATCTCCCATGATTCTAAAATATGTCACTCTTCCCTCACACATTCTCTCATTACTACCCACAAGACCTCTTAGTTTCTTTCTAATTCCAAAGCCCATCTCATGAACATCGATACAATGTTAATATCATTGTTCAAATGTCATAAACTTCTCTCCTAGTAGTATGTCTACAATCTACCAAAAAATAGGTCTAGTATTCTTTAGTATGCTACAAATGGCGCATGTGATATGGCCCAAGTTTACTAAGTGTTAGTAAACAGATTTGTCCTTCAAAAATAAATAAATAACTTATCTCCAAATGCCCAGAAAGAAGAACAAACAGCACTAACAGTTGGATAGATTATCATTGAATTGATAATCTTCCTCTAAATTGAGAGGTACAGCTCCCTCTTAGAAAGATTTACAATGAATTAAACAACTGGATATGTCTTTAACCAGAAGACACGAAGGCAGTCTAACATTTACCCATCAACATGGGAAAAATGTGATTAACAGATTTAAAAGCTTAGAAAGAAATGAATGAATGACCAAAAGATCTCTCGTCTAATCTCCCTAAAACAAAGAAGTAAAGGAGAATTTAACATCTTGTAATACATTTGTAATTCTGGAAAAGAGAGGCAAAACAACATCTAAGAATGACTAGAATCACCCACAGATTTATTTCAATCAGAAAATCATACACCAAAACCTACAAATCTAGATATACAAAATCTATTTATTCTTAAATGCTTAGTATAATGACCAACTGATCATCATATCTTTGCACAAAAAGACCAGCTCTACAAAAATAAAACTGAAATATCGATTCTCCTTCAATCCTCTGCTGTAAATACAGAATTCAGAAAAATGTTCTCCCTCTCCCTGTTGCCAACTGACTGTTGGAAAAAGAAGAACCCCTGCTTCATCAAGATCTTCCAATAAATAATCTTCAGCCCCTTTCCTAGTTAACTGATTCTTGAAAACTTTCATCTTGTTCTTTCACTTCCTGTAACTTTTCCATTTTTATCCCATAACTGATTCTTGAAACTATTTTCGATTCACTTCTAATGTTTTTCTTTTGATAATTTGATATCATTATAAACTATTGATTTTGAAGTTTATAATGATATAACTTAACATGTCAAATAAAATTTAGACAAGTGGCATTTGATTATGTCAACCAAGAATAAAAATATTTGTTATGTTGGGCGGACTGAAAATATCTCTGACAGAAAAAATGGGTCTCCATGCGGGGGGCATAACTTTTTGTTCAACCGTTGGATCGAGCTCATTCTTGGATATGTTATTTGAAACCTAGCTATTTGAATTCTGACCAGAGGGATTTTAAAAATAATATCCCAGTCAAAAGTTACAAGCTTCTTTGTGAGGGTATATATGACTGTCATAAAATCAGACTTGTTGAAAAATTATTCTCAGTGACTTTCACATCTTCTGCTCTCAAATACACTGCACCAAAATTTGAACTATTCATACTTCTCAAATGTCTATATTGCATATGCAACCTCCTACTTGATCAAGTTTCACCATCTATTTGAGATGGATTTAAATGGTAGGCATTTCATCAAGTAATTCGCATGCAGTCCACTCTGCTTCAAACTTGGCACTTTGTGACCATTCTTCACTGACTAGGAATTAATTAATGCTTTCTCCCTTCAACTTTAACCTCCATGACAATACATATGAGATTGGAAGGTCAATCATGAGAGATTTATAAACTTTTGGATATGCCTCTGTACTGCAGGAATGAGAACATATTCTCTCATGCTATTAATTGAGAAAGAGATAACTCAAATCAGATTCAGAATGAGAATGGGCCCTACAATTTGATAAGCCCATGCATATATTCCTTCAATAAGATTTATGAATATCTCTATATCCTCAAGTTATTGCTGCATATTCAATTCCTTTGAATTAGTTATCTATAAAGTCATTGTCACTTAGATGAGACCTAGTGATCTCGAGAATGAGGAAAACCTCCACTCTACAATTTTCCACATTAAGTAGCATCTTTCAACTATTTGCCTCACTGTTCTGAACTTCTAAATTTATGTTTTGACTTCAAACTCAAACTCAAATTTGTACTTTGACCTTGGATATTTAAACTCTAGTGCTCAAACTTGAAATTGCAGTGTTGAAAGATAAATTTGTGTTTCGAATTCTGAACCTGACACCTTGAATCATTTTGGATGCCTTAAATTGAAGCACTGCCCCTTATCATAGTTACAAAGAAATGAAGCATCATAAAGGCACAGATTGGCTACCACCCAAGGCTTGTTACAATTTACACCCGACGGTTGAACCTTGAACTTTGAACTAAAATAGTTCAAGATTTGTAGTTCAACGGGAGGACCAACTTTGCAACACATGCATTTACTTCACATAACTTTCACAAAATATTTAAAAATTATGCAACACTTGCATTTAATGGAATGGGGGCTTGATTTAAAAGTTTAAAATAGGGGTGCTAAAAGCATGCCAACACTAAGTAAAGCCCTTGTGATTCTAAAACATGTCACTCTTCCCTCACACATTCTCTCATTACCCAAAAGAGGTATCTTCTTTGCTTTCTAATTCTAAAGCACACGTCACATGAACATCGATGCAATGTCAATATTTGTGAGATATCATTATCCAAATCTCATAAACTCTTCTCTGAGTAAATGACTATGATCTACTAGAAAATAGGTCCATGAATTGTAAATACACCCCTCAATATTTTCTTTGAGGTCCTACCAAGGAAAGAGAGTTGTTGCTTCTAAGTGATGAGAGTAAAGTTTTCCAACATCATTCTCTTCCAAACCACCACCTAGTCCCTATGTGCTTCTTGATGTTTCTCCAAGTGTTTTCAAAACAAATTTAGCTTTAATTTTTAAATGTCATCAACAACTCTCATCATGTTTCCCAACTATTGCAAATCATTATGTTTTTTTAATTAGGTTGTGTGCAAGGCCTCTACATGCTCAGGACAAAGATCTTGGAAATCTTACACCAACTCTTCAAAATGAGCACCATTTAATGATATTCATGGTTTAATAGGGTACTTGTTAACTTATTGCCACCACTTAGTGTATGTGTCAACCTAAAATCTCTAGAGGAGGATAAAATATTTTTAATTATTATAATATATTTATTCAAATTCCATCCTATAGTTTCACCCTTTATTATTGGATTAATACTTAATAATGAATCCCCTCCAAATGAATTTTTGAAATAAATAATTTTTGTGCCAACTTGACAATGAGAAAAGTTGCTTGCACTTCAACCTTGTTATTTGCACCCTTTGAAAGATTCTTTGCACCAAATGTCAATATGCTACCAGCTCAGTCCCTCACTAGGAATCCTACCCCTAAGAGTTTTGGATTGTCTTTCAAGTCTCAGGATTAAAGTTGATCTTATTTTTCTAATTTGTTTAGTTGTTAATTGGAGATGTTTTATGTTGTTTGCAATGAGTTTTAATATTTAAGTTTTAATTATGATGGTAGTTTGAACTTTACCCTATATAGTGTGCAAATAAATATGATTTTTGAACTTGAAATGCAAAAATATAAGGGACTGATAAGAAATATGAGAATTCTAATTTATTATGAACAAAAATGCATGTCCTCGAAATGAGATAACTAAAACACCACAACAAGAATGGGCATACCTGAAAGCCCATCGCTCACTCCAAGAATGATTTTTATTGCTAAAATCACAATAAGATTGGCATCCAACTAACTAGGTGGCACCAATGTGTTTTATTTGCAATGTTGATAATTACTAAAAAAAATATGCAAGAAACTCTAAACTCTACATCTGAAAACAAGATTATCCTATCAACTAACAACCCTCATTGTACAGTAAATGGATCCATCATAATCCTTTGTTATCTGAATTAATCTCATAGTTGATATGATGATAAATCTGATCTGGTAGTTGTTGCACAAATTCCAATGCCTAGTTTAGGGTGTACATCTACTAGAGAATGAAATTGACCCCAAGAAAATGTATGACTTGTGTAGAGGAAGGAGCATTGGTAAAGATGAACTCAACCTTCTCAAATCTGCCCAAATCACCCTCTAATTGTTGCAATCCAATCAATCTAACCAATGGTGAATCCTAATTGAATTCACCTCCCAAGGAAAGCTAGGGTTTTGTCCCATTTCATCTTCAAGGAGTTTTTGTTCCCAGAAGCTTCAATATACTGCTTAAACTCTTCCTACAAGCTCAAACTCAATTCTTAGTTGTCAAAATGAATGAATGGTTACTCAAATGAAACCTCACAATGTTCTTTTATTGGCCTCCAACCCTAGCCACCCAATTTAGTGTTGCTATCTTATTTTTTAATAAAGTTTACTTAAGTTCTTTATTTCCTCCTAAATGGTTCGACCCATTTGAGTGTCATATTCATCATCGATGTCATGCCCACTTTTTAAAAAAAAAACTTAATCCTTATGACTCTTGTTGGAAAAATGGTCAGCGCTCCCCTCGGGATTTGTGACATGGTTTAACCGCCTCCTGTGTCTTCTGTAAGTCTAGTGGTTGTATCAAGCATTAAAAGGTTGATCTTTTGGTGCAACGACAACCACTACTTGTAACAAGTGGTATTGGAGCTTGGTCACAGGTTTGAATCCCCTCGGATAACGTTGAGGGGGAGATTGTTGGAAAAATGGTCAGCGCTCCCCTTGAGATTTGTGACATGGCTTAACCACCTCCTGTGTCTTCTATAAGTCTAGTGGTTGTATCGAGCATTAACAGGTTGATCTTTTGGTACAACAACAACCACTACTTGTAACAACTCTTAGGGGTGTGTGGCATGAGGGGCACTTTATAACACTATATTATATTATAAAGAGATGTAACTAAATCACTTTATTTTTATTTAAATTAAAACATCAAGGAATAACTTAATTATTCTAAATTTATTCATAAATTCATCATTTGGACTCCAAATTTTAAAATTGTTGATGCTCATGATATCCTAGTGATGTCTAAATATAACATGTGAATTGAGCACTTTGTTGACCTATGGGAACCCCTGATTATAGGTCAACCTCTAATGTAGTATGAACTGCTCAAGGAAGGGACATTACAGTCCTTTCTTCCCATGATTGCTTTACCTTAAGCAACCTGCACCTTCTTTTTGAAACCAAATGCCTGTATACCATATCGACCTCAAGAATGTTGTTTCATGCTAATCTAACAATATTAGGCCAAATTTTTTGAAGCAACTAATCAAGATTAATAAAAAACAATGCACCATCCATGACAATACTTGAATCCCAAATAAAAATATAGAACCTATTGTAAGAGATGTCGAAGAAGTATCTCAACCAATCACCATAAAGTAACTATCCATGTATGTAGAACATCAAGACAATGTTGAACTACAACTGATTTGGAATTTGATTGAAGAATCTGTGATTAAAGATCACTGAGAAGTTGCTGATTAGAAATGTAATATGATTAAATCAGTATTATGTTGTCATTTATGTCAACTAGTTTGACAACACTTATCTGGTAAGTTACTATACCAAGACATCTGAAGAAAGGTGAAAAAGATGAAGAATAGAGAAATCTACATGAGGAAAGATGAACATGACAGATGAGGATAAAGAACACATTGAGTAACTTGTTGATGAGTCTATGACTTGATGATATTGACTTTATTATGTTGCATTCATCTATGATGAAGTATAGAGCTGATAGACACAAAGCAGTGTTGTTGGTAAATGAAGCATCTCTAGTATACACCGACGGAGTATAGTGTATACCAATCATAGTATTAACCGAGTAGTGTTCACCGATGCATTTCTTTGTTAACCGAGTGAAATAGAATGAATTAAATGATTAGTTTAGTCGATAAGATTGATGAGCTGGCAAGAGTATAACATCGAGGTAACAGATAATGTTTATTACACAGATCGACAGCTGACGAAATTCATGAAAGATCTAAAGGATGAAAATCAAATGTATTATTGACATAAGTACTGAGAAAGTTTGAAGCGACAAAATCTATGAATGTGGTTAAGTGGCAAAATCTGATGGTGGAGAAGAAAACGTTTTACTCGTCTATATAAGAGAACAAAATTTCTTATTAAAAATGTCAGAAGAAGTAGAAACTATAGGAATATCGCGTGACCAAGGTTTTCATGCATTCTGATCATACTGGTTAAGTAAGAATCGAACTGCAAAATAATTACCGAGCTAAAGAGAGTAATTACCGACGGACAGTAAGTTGATACAGTATTGAATCTGAAGTGAAATATTGATCAGAAGGATTTGTATGGAGTAAATATTGATCTGTAATCTACAATTGAAGTTGTATTAAGGCAGGTCATTTATTGTTACATATTTAACCATTGTATACAGTCAAAATCTCTTAACCGAGTGGACTCTGAAAGTTTTATGATGTATCATTCATAGAATGAACATTGTTATCCTATCAACCCCATAGTGAATGCTGGTTGGATGATAACTTCTAGTCTAAAATCCTCTAACAAGTCCACACTTGACAGTGTGTTTGTAAACCTTTAACAAGGTTGGGTCTTAACCGACCTCACTTTAGAAGAGTGAACAATTTTTGGGTTGTCGGTCCCAGGTGGTTTTTCCCTTTACAGGGTTTCCACGTTAAATCTCTTGTGTTATGTGTTGATTGTGATATCCGTGTGTTATTATTCTTTACATGTTACATGTTAGATTTGATCGGTAAACTGTTATAGTATTAGATTGGTAATCGGTAAAAGCACAAACAGTGAAAGTTTTATTGTTTACCGACGAGCAAAAATTAGAGAAGTTGTTTTGAATTATACATTTTGTTTTGGGACACTGGATAACTGATTCACCCCCCCTCTCAGTTATTCTAACAACCAAATGCGTGTATACCATATCGACCTCAAGAATGTTGTTTCATGCTACTCTAACAATATTAGGCCAAAAATTTTGAAGCAACTAATCAAGATCAATAAGAAACAATGCACCATCCATGACAATACCTGAATCCCAAATAAAAATATAGAACCTATTGTAAGAGATGTCGAAGAAGTATCTCAACCAATCACCATAAAGTAACTATCCATGTATCTAGAACATCAAGACAATGTGAAAATAAACTCCCACATGCCAAGAAACCAACAAAAATGACCACCAAACCCTACTATCACAACTTAAACCAGCAACATATGTGATGTCATCTAACCAAAGCAAATCAACATTATGCATCTCATACCTTATGTCCCTCTAACAAACTTCAAGCCACACACTCCCAAGTGACTCAATAGATGATGTGGACCATGCTAAATCTGAAAGTGCAATAAAAACCCAAGTAGGATAGCCACTAGTCTGTGAAGTATCAAATAAAATGAAGTCACCTACCAACAAATATATCACTACCATATCATAGATAAGGTGACTCAATGATGATGGCAGACCCGAACAATGGCAAGAGATAGTGGTGTTCTGTGTGTCGGCTAGGGCCCATGCCCTAGCCCATTTTCTTTACTGCCAAAGCTACATTTTGGCATTGTGGAGTTGCATTTTGGGCTTGGGTGTGGGGGTATTTATTTTTTGCCAATTTGGGGGGGGGGGGGGGGTTTGTTCATACTATGGGTGCGCGGATGTAGTGGGCCGATCACGGGTATTATTGCTTATTTTTGCAGTTAGATGGGTTTTTTGTTGTGTGTTTCCTTTCCATAAGTGTTTGGTGGTTGGTTTTTGTGCAGGCAAGCTTATCTTGTTTGGACCCTTGTTTGATAGGGTTTGAGCTTTTATCTGCTATAGAGGAGAGTGGGGCTTCTCCAAAGACTTTGGTATTTAGAAGTATTGGAACAACTGAGCCATATTCATCTCTTCATGTAGAGGCTATCAGTCATTCAAGTACAATTTCACCAAGGGTTGGCTCTTACTTGGAGATGGGAAGCCAAATATTAAGAAAGTTAATGGATGTTTGCAGAGAAGTCATGATCAACCTATCCTGGTTATCCAATATATATATCTCCTACTTCTAAAATTCAATGTTGTTAATAAATTTTAAGTGATATCCTTTAAAGCTTAAAATTCAAACTTTTTAATGAATTTTAAGTGATATCTTTTGAGGCTTAAATACAAGCTTAGTCACCATTCCTCATGGTTACAATAGGTGTATCCCCAATATAATGTCTATACATGAACCAAAATTCACGTGATTAGACAATTTATTTGTATTTATTAATCAAATTAAAAATCACAATACAATTATTTTATAAATTTTAATTTATTTAACAAATGAAAACAAATTGTCTAACCAAATGCATTTTAGCTCTTATGTAGCCATTCACTTATCCCCATATCTTCATAACTATCTCTTGTGATTAATGAAGTGTACTTATAACTCTCCATCTCAATACTCTTTGGCATGGGAATTGCCTAGATGAAGTGGGCCCCCCTGGTCATCACAAGCACTTTTTTCCCACAATGATGGAAAATGGGGGTTTAACTTGATTTTCCATGCTCAACTTGAGCTATAAATATAATGATGGCCCAAACATTTTGGCTTTGCATTAAGCCGGGGTTGGAACTAAATATTTGTTGAGGAAGGTGAAAGAAACAAGAAATGGAGGAGACCAATCCAAATTCTATCAATAATTTGACACCCAAGCCGACGAAGGCGGTCACGCCACCAGCAGGGGGAGGAGCAAGCGCAAGCCCAAGTGCAGCATCAGCAGTAGCGCGTAAGAGGCGAAAAACTGGTGCTTCAGAGAGCATTTACTTCTACGACTCCAAGTATGCTCAAATCCGTACTACGCTCAGAGAATTACGTCCTGCCTTCATTGAGGTAGGTTTTTTGGATTTTAACCCTCTTGTATAACCCTTTTTCAGGCGATCAGGGTTTGATGTTTTATTCGAGTGTCAATTTAAGCGCCTCTAATTTTTGCTTCGAATATTATCAGAGAGAATCTTTGAGTTTTGGCGTTAGAAATTTAACGTGTCTTTCAAATAATGTTGTTTGATCACGCTGCTAGTCTTTTCAGAAAGACTTCCAGAATGGTCACGCAAAAGAAGTAATTTTCTGACGGGGTAAAATATACGTAATTTTTTTTTAACTGGCGAATTTTTGTGTGTGGTGAGCATAATATAGATGTCTTTATCGGCGTATCATTATGGTCAAATTCATCCCGGGCTTGCACCTGGCCTTCTCAGAACTATAATTCGCTGGGATTCTAGCCGAGGCACACCCAGTTAGTACTCGCAAATTTAACGAATTTCAAGGCTTTTATCACGTCTTTAAGTGATTTCAATCTTCTCATTACATTGATAAAATTTCATTCCTTTGTTTAAATGGTGAATTTTTCTTGCGACTTAAGTGCCACACAATCGTATGTTTCTTTTCAATCAAATTTACCTGGGACATGTACCTTCCTTTTTCCCTCGGGTACACCATCCCCGGTGAGTTGTGCTTGGAATTTTAGCCAATTTCATCGCTTTATAGCGTCTTCCAATGATTTAAAATTCTGGTCTCCACTTTGGAAACCCCAATATTTTGGAGCCTGTGTTATTTTAACAAGTTCTGAAACAGCGTTGAATGAAAGTTAAAATCTGGTATCCTGAATGGCTACAATACCATACTAAATCACCTTGCTTGCTTGATTGGAATGGAGGTATACTTGTAAATACAGATATAATATTGCCTTATCTCCTCTGCTTTCTAAATAGTGTTGGTGCTGTTTAAAGAATGATAGTAATCGGCGATATATATGTAGCCATTTGCTTGCATCTTTTCTATGTGGACCATGTAAGGCTAGAATGGAGAGTTTTTGCATTCCATATCAGCTGTCCTCCCAGGCTAAAATTTTTCTCTGTCCCTTTCTTGAATCTTACCTGCCTGTTGTGGGTTGGCTGAGGAGCGCCATGTATTTATTGATATGTTTAGCTGTGCTTGGTATAGAATGTTCCAAGAAGCAGCTATTATCTCTTCTTAATGGGTGATCGCAAATTTACCTCTGATTATAGTACTCCGTGATGTTGCAGGGGCTTTGCCTTAGCCTCAAAGCAGCTTTCATGGTTAGTGTCTTATCTAATAGTATGATGTTCTTGATGTTGACTCAATTGGATCTACTAAGTGTTTCTATTCTTCATATTTTAGGTGATCTGAAAAATTGTTGGGATTAGATTGTCGATAAGCTTTGATTTTCTGTTTTGTTCTTACGTTGTGATGTTAACTTGGACTATCAGCCATGGGGGTGAATTGAATTGGTTCCTTAGCGCTCTTCCGCTGTTGGCCTTATGTTGTGTTCTGTGCATGAGGCTGATTGTGTTTCAGCTGATTTTCCAAATTAGGAGAGATGCAGTCCTGAATTTCCTGGATCCCTTCCATCTGTTCAATTTCTGTTTCAGCCAAGGACTCTAAAAAGGGTTTGTAAAAGGTGTTTACTTGGCTGGCTATGGTGCTTCCTTTGCTTTCATTTCATATTCCATTTGGAATTTGTCTTTTTCCTTGTTTTCTTCAGCTCTATGCTGTATGTATTAGTTTCTTTAATGTTCATTTTAGTTAATTTTTAGTTTATTAGGTAGTTTCTATTTCCGTCTTTAGTTCACGATTGTTTCTTTTAGAAACATCGTCTTTGTAAATCTATATAAGGAGCTTTCATCTCCTCTGTTTAATACAACATCAACATTGATTTACCATAACATGGTATCAGAGCAGGGATTTCATAAAATTTGGCGAATTTTTTAAGAAAAATTCAAGCCTCTTCTGATTTGGAAGTTTTCCTAGAATTTCTTTTTTCCGATTTTTTAAAATAAAAATCATTGGAGTTATTTTATGAAAATTTTGTGGTTTGTCTTCGAAGATTTTTGCTGAGAATCACAAGCCTAGTTGAGGATTTTGATCGTGCTATTTCCTGGTTTGAGCAAAAGTCTCTGATTTTCGAACGTTGCACGTACTTGCATGTGCTTTTTGTGAGTTGCACGTTCTTGCATGTGCTGTTTTACCATGCGAAGTCTCGTGTTTTGCCGCATGAAGGTTTCTATGATAGGTATTAATAATTTTTTCCTCAAAAATTATCTATTGGGTTTATAATTTTTTCCTCGAAAATTATCTGGTGGGTTTATAATTTTTTTCTTCAAAAATTATCAATTGGGTTTTACCGTTTTTTCCTCAAAAATGAAGTTTTGTATTCTTTGATCCGTGTCTTGGATTTTGTTCTTTGGGTTTTGATCAATTTGTCACCTCAAAAATTGTTTTGGGTTTTCATCGATTTTTCTCCTCAAAAATCGTTTCTGGTTTCTGTAATACGTAAGTTTGCGTGGGATGTTATTTCTCAGGGCTTTTATCGTTTTAACCGAAAAATGATGCTTTGTGCTCTTTAGTCGGTTTTGGGGCATCCTTCTCATCTACAATAGTTTTGAGGGTTTGGCAGTTGTTCTCAGTGTGTCTTTGTCTATAGAGAAGGGCAGCTCAATTATCCAACATCAGGTTGGATGTTTTGTGATGATTTTTGTTCAACAATTTTGTAGATTCAGGGAGGGTCAGTGGAAGAGTCCATGGCAGGCTCTACTCTCTTGTTGCAGACCATTTTGAAGAAGGGGACAGCCTTCTCTGATTTTTCTTTGGCTATTCTTGGTCATTAACATTTTGCAGATCAAAGGAGGGTCACAACCACAACAGAATGTTCTGAAAAATCTATGACCAAAAGACAACAATCAGACGATGACCATTAAGGGAGGGTATTAGAATATTGTAATGTTTCTTTAATGGTCATCTTAGTTAATCTTTAGTTTATTAGGTAGTTTCTATTTCCATCTTTAGTTCACGATCGTTTCTTTTAGAAACATCGTCTTTGTAAATCTATATAAGGAGCTTTCATCTCCTCTGTTTAATACAACATCAACATCGATTTACCATAACAATATGATACAACATTATAAGGCTTCTTGTACCTTGTTTCACTAAGGCTATTGGGACTAAAGTGTCTCTCAACCTTATGGTCCTTGAATTCAATATTTGGGTTATATTTGATGTATATTGAATGATATCCTAAGTTGCTAACTTAATAGGTTGTCATATTACTTTGTGGGATTTGTATGGGAGGATATTCCTACATGCATAGTGAGAAGAGCATGATTGAGTGCCATTTGTCTCTCGGGTGCTCATTTGGAGAGAGGAATTTGTAAAATCTTTTCAAAGGTGTGCTATGGTGACACATGTCTTGGTATTTATGTGTTGACTATGACAAAGTTGGCACCCACTTGGAAGAGTCAATTTTGGAATTTGCTATTGTGAATTGAGTTACACATGGATGCAATTTCTATTTCCTTATTGAGTCTATATGGAATGTGGATGCCTTTGGAGGCGTAGTTAGTATTGGTAGGTGTTGGTTACATGTGCAGTTGCATGCGGCATCTTCATGATTGGGTGTTGTATATGAAAATTGCTTCTTTATGCACTGTAAGCTCTGTAAGTACAAGTGTTGCTAGAGGAGTTTTAAGAGGAGAAATTGATTTACCGAGGTTATGTTGCTGGATTTCTTCTAGAAATGGAATAGGATGTAAATTTCCATGTAAAGGCTTAGAGACTAAAAATGTATTGTAATTGTGATTGTTCAATCTCAGTCTACAAACTTTCATTTTTCTCTTGCAGTTGCTCACTTTCATCTTGATGATGGATCACATAGTGTGATCTGAAATGTTGACGCAAAAAATTACACCTTGTTGAATCCAGAAACATTTTATCTATCGTTCATGGATTGTGGAAATCTAATGAGTTTAATTGTAATTATTGTTGAATAATATATTGGCTCTGTGTTTTGGAGTGTGGGGTTTTTAACTTGAAAGGGTTATCCCCACGTAAGTCTATGTTTTGTGCTTCTATCTTATTCTTTTTGTTTATGATTTTGTTCTTTGAATTTGAATGCTGTAATGTTTTGAAACTTCTTATTTGCAACTACTTTAGGGATTTATTCGTGGGAAATAAACTATGTTTGATTCCGTTTTTATGGCATACTAGTATGTGTTTGTATCAACATGTTGAAATGTTTGTATAGACATGTTGAAATCTGTATATAATAAATAAGCATAAGATACTGGATGTGCATGCTAATCTCAGATGGTTTTTTGGGATGCCCTCATTTCCCTTTGAATTGGTATTAGAGCTTAGTTTTGTGGTTTGCATGTGCTTGCATGCACATGTATGTGAGTTGCATGTACTTGCACGTGGATTGCCTAGGCTTCAATGTTGCTCGCATGTCATTGCATGTGAAGATCCATGGTATTTAAGGTTTTGGGTATTTCTTCTGTTGTGATTTCTTAGCCTGGCAAGCTTGAGGAAATCTGTTCTAAAAGAATTGGTTGATGATTAACCCTTTAATAAGTGGATATCTTGCAGCTAGAAAGAACATACATTTTGAAGAATGGTGAGACAAAGAAGATGAAGTTTGGAGCTCTTGTTTGACATCGGAATAATCGTGATGCATGGGGTGTTGTTACACTTTGTGGTTGTGTGCAACATAGTTTGTCATATTGGGTGTCTATTTGAGGCCCCTTGGTACTATGGAGAAACTTGGGTTGTCTTAACTATGCTATGATGTGCTTATATTGGGTGCTAGTTTTAGTACTTGGTATTGGAAGGCACCGTTCCATAAGTCCCAAATGCATGTAGGCTATGGAGTTGATCATTAGATGATCTAGAAACTTTTGAAATAGCGTATCTCCCTTGCATCCATGTACATGTTGGTGGTTGTGGAGTTGGTCTACAAATGGGCCTAGAATCCTTGAACCTCTTCTTCCTTATGGATGGTTGTTCTTGCATGTCTCAGATTCAAGGGTTTCATAGATTTTCCATTTAAAATCTGTGATGATGCTCATCTATGTTATTTACTTGTTTTAGTTTAACCAATTTGGTGCTTTTTAGACTTTTGACTCTTCTAGATGATAATGGATATGGATGTGTATGTGTGTTCTTGAACATGGTAGTTTTGTAAGTTTTACGTTATTGATCAAAACTTGTGGTTTTATGGATATGCAAATGAGCTATTTTCTAGATCTTGATTCTTTTGGGGTGATTTTGGATGAGATAGTTGCAGCTCTGCATGCGTGCTTCATGCATATTTTGAGGAGGTGTGTGACCTTTGTATGAAGATGCTGGTACAAGATCAGTGACTCAACATTTATATAGTGTTTGCTCAATGGGTTCATGGACTATGGGGCTCAGTGTGGACATGTTTTGCAAGTTGGATCTATGTTTTATCTGGTGCTTGAGTCTTTATTATCTTACATAGTAGCAAAAATTGTTTGGGGAAAATATAGGAAAATTAAAAGCATAATTTTTTTTTTAAAAAAATGGGGCTCTCAAAAAAATGCAAAGAATTGTAGAAAAAGAGAAACTATTTTTTCAAAACTTAATGTCATTTACCTAGCATAGAGATACATGAGAACTAAAATAAGAGTTTAACAATGAACTATAGAAAATAGATTTTTGTTGTTCATATTCATATTGCTGATTACATAGGCAAATATTTAGTTAAATTTTTAAGAGGGTAGTCACCAAATAGTTGTCTAAGTCCGAGATCAAATATTAGCCAAGTCTATGAAGTAACCGAGATCAAAATTTATCAGTCAACCATCTAGCAACTGTTAGGAATTTAGTAAAAGTGGAAGCTATTTTGGAGATCCAAGACTTTCATTGTGATTGAAGCGAGGAGTTTGTTGGGGTTGTTCAATATTTTAGAAATCTTATCTAATCATATTTCACAATTCAAATGCTTTATATTCCATAATGGCGATTTGTAAGTCCTTTATATGGGGTAGAATTCAATAAAAGACTTTTTTTTTGTTGAAGTAAAAAATTAGCTAACCATTGGTTTTGGTAATACCTAGCTTACAACTACTATTTTAGATGGAGACAAATGTTAATAATTTTATGTTGGAGGTTGTTTTATTACAAGTATGTATACTTGTTTGTTGCCATTCAAATTTATTTCATGGAGCACTTTGGATATATTGCTCATATAAAGAATTGTATGTCTTTGATTTAACAAAAAATAAATATATTAATTACATATTAAAATTAAATAAATACATTATAATTGTACTGTTTTACATTATTTATAATTTATAATTTTTATATAACTATTATTATATATTAACAGTCAATAATAGTTTAAATTTTAAAACTACTATATAATATTAATTATAAACTATAGGGGTTAGCTCCTTCCCCATCAAAGTGCCATCTACAAATGTGCATAATTGTTATAAATATAAAATAAGTGTAATTAGCCGATAGGCTTTATATTGCGGACTTCACTGTCCACAATTGCTTGCTAAACCTGTCTCACATTTCAAAACCACCTTAGTCTCTTGTTAAACCATTTTCAAATCAACTTTTCGGTTGGAAAATCTCTCAAACAAATTTTACTGATCAAAAGCAATTGTAATGATTTTGCATTGCTAAAAAATTAAAAAAACATAGATATTTAAATATTATTACTAAGAAAAAGAATACACAATGTTATTCCTAACCGGTTACTGAGAGGGGGGGTGAATCAGTAAATACTATTTCTATCTCAATTAAACCTTGCATATAGATTCTTTCAGAGTAGACATAATGTAATCAATCATTCATAAACAGAAATAGAAATACTCAGATCAACACAACATATATACGTGGAAACCCTCGGTTAGAAGGAAAAAACCATGGTAAGACAGAGCTCACAACTTCACTACTGCAGTGATAAAGATGCCCTGTTAAGAGCTTACAAATCACTTGTAAGAGTGCTACCTGGTAAAGGGATTTGATAAAAGACTTGTTAAGATCTTGACTCTTTTAGGAGTCGCCTTGAAAAAGGACTTTCAACACCAATTAAGATGCTACCCGGTTAAGGGATTTATACAACGAACCTGTTAGGGTTCACCCTGATAGAGGGATTTTAAATATGCCTTAACAATGTAAAAGCAATGATCTCTAATGACACAACCTGTCTGATTAGATCATACCTGATACCTTTTTCACTCTGCTTGGCTGTTGAACCTCTCTACCTTTCACCTCTTGTGACCATAGCTTCTCTCATAGAAGATATCTTTCTCCTGCTCTGTATATTCAACAACACTTCTTCTGTGTCCTATAACCTGTATTTATAAGAAATTAATCTTAATAAAAGCTCAACTCATAGTTTCGCCAAGCTGTAAACTCACCCATAAATCATGTAGCAAAAAAGCTTTGTGAAATGATCTTGAGTTTACCTTGAAACATTTGTGTAGAAATAAAACTAGCTCTTGTTAAAAAGCTAACTCTAGTTCTAAACGGTGGAAGCTTCATATTATCCGGTTTTAACTCAAACAGCTCCGCATAATCCGGTGCAGATTGACATGCTGTCGATTGGTATCAATCTTATACCCGGTTGTTCATACATCCCCTTTATGGTCTAAAAGACCGGTTGTAGACACTCTGTTTGGGCTACCAATACATATACTTTGTTAGGTCTACCGGTGCCTATCAAGGAGTATGAGTGGTCTACCGGTTTACCAGTGGGAATGATGTTTGCGTCTAACTTAACCAATGACAACTTAAATATGTCAACAATCTTCCCCTTTGGCATTGGTGGCAAAACATCATATTTAATTCCTTGTCATGTAGACTTCCCCTGTGCAAGTGCTTCTGTTCTGTAGCTGAATCTACTCTGTATTTTGACCTTTACCTTCTTCTAGTTCGTCCTGAAGATATTCTGATCTCTTCGTCTGATCTTCTTCGTCTCTAATCATCTTCCCCTTTTTGCCTCCATAGGACAAAGGGTAGATATTCCATTGTTTATATCTGTAGCTTTGTGAATATGTCCTTATACAATTCCTTTGCTGTATGTAGAAAAGGATTCCATTGACCGGTGACATGTTCCAGATTTTTCTGTGCTGCTTGCAGTGATACAATTATATTCGCCATATCTTCTACAGTCTTGTAGTCCGGTTCCTTGATCAGATTTTCAGCCTTTGTTGCATTAGATCAAAAGTTGGGGCCAGAAATAATTGGAATCCAATGAGATCTTGGATTCTCTTTGTCTTCTCTTCTAAAGCTTTTCTCAAAATGAGAGAAAGACTGGTCATCTGTCTGCTGTACTCTGTTGCAGAGGAATTCTTTATATCAAATTGAGAAGGAAGAACTCTTATATCTTCTGAAGTTTTAGATGACTTTTCAGTGATATCTTGAACAAAGTCATCAAAATTGGAAGTTCTTGTCATTAAATTTCCTGCAACCTGTATCTGTTGATGAAGTACCTTTGTGTTGGTAGATACTATAACTTTTATCTCTTCAACTGTTTATGGAGAATTTCTATTCTCTTCTTCTCAGAATGATCAATGGCCACTGTTTCTGGATTAGTGACATCTCCGATTGCTTGTGCCAGAATCTCCAATTGATCAATCACAAGTTCTTCTTCATCAATATTTGCATTCGGTACAAAGTTGTACAAGATGCTTCTGACACTAGTGAGGACCATGTCCTGCTTCCTCTTAGTGAGCTCCTTAAGCTGTCTAGTTGACATCTTGCTTATGTCAACCATAGTGTCGCTAACTTTGCTTTTCTTGGCTTCTGACTCAGTTGCAAAGGTTAGCTTCCTCTTAGATGAGGACGAGCTTGGAATATCGACTGGTTCCTTCTGATTCTTTTCTTGCTCCGGTTGCACTTCCTCAGGCTTTTCCTGTTCAGTGTTGACAAGTACTTCTTGTTCTTGTTTGGTCCGTTCTTCTTGATTTTCTTCTCTTCCCAGTTGCACTTCTTCCTCCAGGTGGACTTCCTCTTCCGGTGGAACTTTCTGTTTCAGTGGTGGTTTTGTGTGTTGCTCCTCAGCTGTATGTAGCTCACCCATAGCAATTTCTTCTTCACCCGTTGTATTGTCAGTAGTCATCTTGACTGATGACTCTCCCAGTATTTGTTCCTCTGGTAGAACTTGTTCTCCCAGATGCACCTGTTCATTGGACATGAACTGTTCCTTAGGAACTTCCTGCTCATCGATTGTTGGTTCTTCACGAGTAGTGAATTGAACCGGTGGTTCTTGTACTGTCTCAGGTTCTTCTTGTGGACCTATTGTCCTGAGAACACTAAAGTCATATTGTTGCTAGAAGTCTAGTGTCTCTTGATAGACTTCCTTTACATAACCATTTACTATCTTGGCAACCCTATTTCTAGTATCCAAATTCATTGATACTTCTTCCATTAGAAGTTTAATAGTATCTTCACTGAGACCAGGTTGTACTAGTGATAATGTCTCCTTAATAATTTTAGTGTTGGAGCCTAGATTGGTTTTCCACTTATTCATAAGTCTAGTATTTAGTTCAGGAGGAAATTTAGACCTATAGTCTCTTGGACTTCTGTTGAAGTCTAAGAAGGTTTCCAACAAAGCCACTATTACCGCTTGTTTATCTTCCTCTCCTAACACACTAAACCATTTAGCCGCATTGGCTACTTCACCAAAATCCATGACTTCATCTACAATATCATTTACAGTCATTGTACGAGCCTTACCTTTTTTTGGAGATACCAGTATGGTTGGCGGAGCCAGATCGCCACCATTGTCGTCAGTGATATCGACGATGATCGGTTTAGTTGATACCTTTGCTTTGACTTGAGCCTCGACTCCCATAATTCCCTTTCCTTTACCGGTATCTTTGATCAGTGGCTCAGTGTTCTTCTGGCATGCTTCTTCTGCCCATTGTTGGGTTTGAAGAAGTTTTGTCCATGTTGCCACACCTTCCTCGTGAACCTTGTCAACTTCTCCAACAAGCATTTGACTTATCCTTCTTATCAGGAAATTTTGCCTGTGCAATTCTGCTTGATGAGTTGCCTCGTCCAAAGTTAAGTAATTCTGAACTTCAAGCAGAGCCCTAATCCTTAGCTTCTTTTCTCTTTCCATTGAAGCTTTCCATCTTGCTTCAAGAATCTCTTGGAGATCGTCAGGGATGACCTTATGAAGTTCGGTAGGAGTAAGATTGAACTTATGAATGCAATAGACTACCGCTTCTTTTATTTTCCTCTTGTCTTCTTTTGTGGCAAGATTATATCGCCTTCCAATTGATGCCATACCTCTTGAATTCTTTAACCCTGTCACAAATTCATCAATTGTGGGTTTTCTTCCTCTCGGTACATCCTCCTTCACTGGTCTAGCAGATTTCTACTTTCGCAAAAGAGGAATGTGTCCTCAGTCTCTGTTTCTTCAGTTTCTTCCCCTGGAGTGCTGGGTGCTTCTTTTGCTATCTTCTTTTGAATTTTGGGTTGATTTGCTGCTGGTTTCTTCTTCGGTGTAGGAGTCCTCTTCATATATACCTTCTTTGGTTCTTTCACTGAGGACTTCTTCAAATTTTCCATTATCTCCTCATATGTTCCGAACCGGTATGCAAAGATATCTAGGTCACCCTCTTGTAAGGCATCTGCATATGCCTTGGCTGTTTTTGAGGAGATCTCATAATCGAGTTCCGGTGCGTACTCGGTTTTTGGTTCTACAACTTGAAGGATGCAGTATTCGTTGGTTACTAGGAAACACACCTCATCTTTGTAGGATTCAACGATAGTTGAGGGAATTCTTTCCCTGGCGTGCATCCTCAGTTGGAATGCCTCACAAAAGTCATTCATGACTTTACTAAATTGGTTTCCCAGTTTGTTGGCCATGTCACTGATTTGTATCATCACCGGTCTATCGGTTCCCCATGTAACCTTGCCTATTCCCGGAAAGTAATTTTGATAGTAGAAGAATAGACATACCAGTAGGGTTCCGTATTCCAGGAACTTCTTTACGACACCGAGCATCTTCAAATTTTCAAAAATCTGTCCTCCAAGCATGGCGCAAAGGTCATACTGCTCGTTGTCATGCATGATCCGGTACCCGGCATGAATGGCTCTCTTGGCACACTGTTCAAGTTGCTTGATTGATAGGTTTTATAACCTATCACTGCAAATGCGAACCAAACTCCCTCATCTTCAATGTCATTGATGGTCATCAGCCGACTGTCAGATTTTGATTTTGTCAGTTTAGTGACAACGACATTGGAGATGGTTTTGAGAGTGAGGGCTTCCCCTTTGTTGCTATACCCGATTACTCTATGCAGGTCTTCCTTGGTGATTTGGGTGCATGCGCCCTTCGCAAGCCAGAAACTAGGTTCATGCATGTGACTGAGAACTAGTCGTATCCAATCTGGTCGAAAGACGGTTGGATAGCAGACTCTGTTAATCAGCCCTGAAGATACCAGCTTTGCGTATTTATCTTGAAGCTTTCCGTCTTGGCATAGCAAGAGGTACTCGCTCTGGATGAAGGTTTCACCCAGTTCATCTTGCTTAGCATGAATAAAGACTGTGACATCTTCAGTCATGAGAACTCTATTTGGCACAGATGGAAGTGCACCAGACATGTCGTTCTCCTTGTTTTGTTCTGCCATAATATCGTAAACAAGTCGGTCGACAAGATTTCCTTTGATCAGTTTGACAATAGAAGATGATGATGCCATTGCTATGGATCGGTTTACTCAGAAAATCACTGATCATCCTTAAGAAAATGACTTAATAGTGATCTTGAATCAAAGCACATGAAAATTACTCAAGCATAAAAATCATAAATCACAAATCACAAAGTAGAGTGATATGAGTAATCCTCCTTCCTTTATATAGATCTAGGGTTTAACGGTAATTACCAAACGGTAACTATTTATTAACGGCTACAACAGTAATTACTTTACCTAATCTTTCTTTCCTTTTTCGTCAACCGGTATTCAGGGTTTTACCTGTTGATCAAACCTTGGTTGATCAATACTCACCTGTCCGGTTCAAATGATAGACCGGTAACCTCTTCCTGTTTTACTTACTGACTTAGTGAGTTTATTGCTCACTAGTCTTATCGGGAATAGTAGACGGGCTACCGGTTCCCTCTAAGCCTTTTAGGCTCAGTTTGCTGAAGAGATATCACCATCAGCAGATGATGATCTTCCCTCTGTCTTCTCCTCAACAGAGCTCTTTGATTCCTTCTTGAACCAAATCTTCTTGACTTCTTTCTCGGTCTCTTTTCCCTTGTTGTCCTTTTGATTGGGAGACAGGGTCTTCTTCACCGGTTTGACCGATCCTTTTCTTTGGTTCACTGGCCGGTTCCTACATTCTTTGGCCAGATGTCCAACTTTGTTGCAGGTGTAACAGATTATCCCGGTTGCCTTCCATGGATTTACCCTTCTTTTCTTGGGTGAATGACACCATGAGTCATTATAGCTGTGCATGCTACAGTTAGCACAATTGGTTGTGCTTCATTTCTCATTCCTCTTAGGGAATATCGGTCTCGATGGGGATCTGAATGCCATTGTTTTGGATCTGCATTCTTCAGCCTTGTGTCCAAACTTGTTGCATGAGTAGCAATAGCCCTTGAAGCTTCCATTGCTTCCACTGGACACACTGTTGGGACAAGACCTACATTCAGAGGTCTTGTGGCCATATTTGTAACAGTTTTTGCAGTAGTTGTTGGCTGGCTTTACCGGTGCATTTCTGCAGTTACTTGTTTTATGGCCTGGTTTGCCACAGTGATTGCAAGAAGTGTTGAAGGTTTTTTTACCCTTTTGTTCCAGCGGTTTCTTTTTTTCCTTGCTTTTCTTGACTCTAGATGACTCACCGGTTTCCTTGGTGTTTTGACTGGTGAACCCAAGTCTTGTGGGGTCTTTGTGCTTTCTTTGAGCCTTTAGTTGCTCATCAAGCTTTACTGAGCTTTCATTGTATCTTCTGAGTGTTTCATTTCTTTTTTCAAGAGCTTTCATTTGTTCCTTCAGTTGATACAACTCAATTGCCAACCTCTTGCATGCATCATCTTTATCATGCTAATTCTTTTGCATGTTGGCATTTTCTGGAGTGACTATCTGCATGTCTTCTTGAAGTTGCAGAACAACAAGACCACTTTCTCTTATTGCTTCCTCTGCCAGATTTCTTGCCCTTTCAGAGGCTGTTAGTGATTTCTCTGCAGTGTTTCTTTCATCTTCAGCTTTCCTCTTTTTCTCAATTAATTCAGTCATTCTTAGGGCATTGTCCTCCTGCTCCCTTTTCAGGTTGGAGATTTGATCGGTTAGGATCCGAGTCTTTTCCATAAGCTCAGAGACTGCCTCCTCAACTTCATATGATCCACTTTGCCCAAAGAGTTCCTCAATTGTTTCATTGCTCTCACTTAACTGCAAAGCCAACTCCTTTCTTTTAGCAAGGGATCTTCTTAGCCTATTCTCAAGAGAGGCAATGATGTCATTGGCTTCCTCAGCTGCTTCTGATACCTGTAACCCTCCATGATCTTTTACTCAAGTAGTTAAGCTTTTTATCTTTGAGAACCAAAGGGCTCTGATACCAATTGTTATTCCTCACCGGTTACTGAGAGGGGGGGTGAATCAGTAAATACTAGTTCTATCTCAATTAAACCTTGCATATAGATTCTTTCAGTGTAGACAGAATGTAATCAATCATTCTTAAACAGAAATAGAAATACTCAGATCAACACAACATATATATGTGGAAACCCTTGGTTAGAAGGAAAAAACCACGGTGAGATAGAGCTCACAACTTCACTACTGCAGTAATAAAGATGCTCTGTTAAGAGCTTACAAAGCACTTGTAAGAGTGCGCTACCCGGTAAAGGGATTTGATAGAAGACCTGTTAAGATCTTCACTCTGTTAGGAGTCGCTTTACAAAAAGACTTTCAACACCAATTAAGATGCTGCTCGGTTAAGGGATTTATAAAACGAACCTGTTAGGGTTCACCCTGATAGAGGGATTTTAAATATGCCTTAACAATGTAAAAATAATGATCTCTAATGACGCACCCTGTAGGATTAGATCATACCTAATACCCTTTTCACTCTGCTTGGTTGTTGAACCTTTCTACCTTTCACCTCTTGTGACTGTAGCTTCTCTCACAGAAGATATCTTTCTCTTGCTCTGTATATTCAACAACACTTCTTTTGTGTCCTATAACCTGTATTTATAAGAAATTAATCTTAATAAAAGCTCAACTCATAGTTCCACCAAGCTATAAACTCACCCATAAATCATGCAGCAAAAAAGCTTTGCGAAATGATCTTGAGTTTACCTTGAAACATTCGTGTAGAAATAAAACTAACTCCTGTTAAAAAGCTAACTCTAGTTCTAAACAGTAGATGCTCCGTATTGTCCGGTTTTAACTTAGACAGCTCCGCATAATCCGGTGCAGATTGACATGCCGTCGACTGGTATCAATCTTATACCCAGTTGTTCATAGATCCCCTATATCGTCTAAAGGACCGGTTGTAGACACTCTGTTTGGGCTACCGGTACATATACTTTGTTAGGTCTACTGATGCCTATTAGGGAGTATGAGTGGTCTACCGGTTTACTGGTGGGAATGATGTTTGCATCTAACTTAACCAATGACAACTTAAATATCTCAACACATAAAGGAAAAATTCTATATTTTATTACTTCGTCTTTTCATAAGAATATCTTTCCATATTATCTTCTTTTATTAGCATATTCTATCTTTTTTAATATTTCAAAAAAGGGAAAAGAAAAATTATTAAAAAAGAAGATAAATACTAATAAAATTATCAATCAAAAAACTCTTCCGAGGATTGACAAGACAATTCTCTACTAAAATGGATGAGGAGCAAAGGTTTTAATGGATTTGAGAAAGGTGAAGGCTCCTCTGCCCTTGTTAACATATCATGCCCCTTTGTTGCTGCGCAAGGCTTGGCAATGGTCCATCCCGTGATAAGCGGTAAAGAAAATATGGGAGCAAATGTGAGCAGTAGGAAATCAAGGGTTTGTAGGGTAACAATGCAACTACGACTAGATTATATGCAACAACTATCAAGAAGGCTTGCAATGGGGGAGGTGGAGTGACCAGTACAAAATGGATAGAACCCCTTGTAGATAGGCTCACTGTCAGGATGGACAAAGAGACTAAAGAAGAAATAGAAGAGAATGAAAAGTTTTTTATAGAGTCAGGGTTGATTGGTGTGTTTAAGGGTTTTTGGTCAATTTTGAGAGATCCACATCTCATATCATTAGAGTCATTTTCTGGATGCTGATATTAAGATCTATCCAGGAATATAGGTTTTTTTTGTACTCAAGTTTGATAGTGTGTAAGATAGGCAGAAAGTTCAGTTAGCACAATGGAGTTGGGAGGATAACCATATGTTGCTACTGAAACCCTAGTATCCTGCTTTCAACTTGGCAATTGAATCCTTTGACAAAATTCCTATTTGGGTAAGATTACCGAACCTACCACTCCACTTTTGGTTTAAGTCATGTTTTGAAGCTATAGGCAAAACCCTAGGCAGATTTTTGGAGGTGGACAAGGGTTCATTGGATTATTTTCACACTACCTTTGCTAGCATTCTTGTTGAAATGGACATGTCAAAAGCTCCTCTGGCAGAATTATCTTTGAATATGGCTAGTGGTATGCGGGTGCAACCAGTATGAAGGCATCCCTTTTAGATGTAGAAAATGCTTCCAGACCAAACATGTAGCAGCTAATTGTTCAAAGAAGAGGGTACATAAACATGCCTCTTGGTGGAAGGAGTCTTCCTTGACACTTTATTCAATTGCAATAAGGGGGAGTGAAGAATCAGAAGATGAAAAAGATGATTTGGAACAAAGATTAGAGCCCAATGTAATGAGGGATCCAAAGATGGTGAAAAATTTGGCCTAAACAAGGGAAATCAAACTCGCAATGTGCTGAGAAGACATTGTGTGGGAAAAAGACAAATAATTCCTCATATATAGATGTGAGCACAATAGGAAAAAAGATCATCACTAGATAGGAAACCATGTCTCAATTTTGGAGAAGTAGGACTATTCTTGAGCACTCTAGACATTCTGAGTCTTTCAGCACTAGTGCCACGAGTAGCTATGGTCTTGAGAAAATTGGCATGGATTAGGGGGGTGCCATGACAACAGAGAAGGTGAGTCTTTGATTTCACCAACGTGGACTAAGGAGGTTGCTAAATTGGAAGAAGGTTTGCAAGTAGTTAAAGGTAAGAGGGAAAAGAAATCTAGGAAAGTAGGGGGCTTTGATATGATTCTCCTCTCTCATTCGAAGAGTGAGACTACTTGTAATGCTTGATGTGAAGGCCTCTTAAGGGGTCTCATCTTGTGTTGGTTTATTGGGGCGGTGGAACCGTGCTTGTATTCACCCTTGGTTTGGGTCCAGTCAAAACCTTGTTATTAATAAAAATTCTTTATCATTGATTAAAAAAGATAAATGAACAAAATGAAAAAAATTCTTATCATTTTTTTCTTTTAAAACTATAATTTGAGATTCACATAAACTTACAATAATTGTGTTTTTTGCTTTTAAAATAGCAATTTGAGATTCACGTACACTTCACAACAAGGTCTTTGTACTTCAAATCTTCAATCCTATCAATTATGCATTTTGCACATTTTGTTTTATTGTTTTTTAAACTCAAATCTTTCCATTTTTGCAAATATAAGTTTCTATTGATATGCAGTAGGCATAAACTAGAGTCTGAGTATTCAATGTCACTTTCAAAAGTGGATCAAACATGCATTAGCAAACTAGAGACTTGATCAGGTATACATAGCCATTTCTTTTTTATTTCACTACATTACACACTGTGTTGCTATTTTGGTAAAGTTTTTGATTAGAAGTGCATATCCTTATTGATGGTTATCCAAAATTTCGAAGACCATTCATTCTAATTTGTTGAAATATTGGATGAATAGTAGAGAAGATTGTAGTAGATGACTTGCATTTCTTTATTGGACCATAAATGGAGATAGGTATTCAACTAGCCTTAATCTCTCTACATTCTGCAAACTTTGAGGAAAGAAATTAACTAACATTCTGCAAACTTTGAGGAAAGAAATTAACTAACCCTTGTATGTGAGGATCGATTAGAGGAAACACACGATCTCAAAAATTTTCACTCTCAATCCACAAACCATGATTGCGGCTTAATTGCATGCCTCATCTTTGTTTTCAAGTTTAAACATATTGCACTTTCTTGAATGTTTCTAATTGGAGTTGAGGTTTTGTAAAATCCTTTCTAACAAATTATAAATGTTCAACCACTAAATTATTGTATTCCATGAAATAACATCCAATTATATCATAGCACCTTGTTTGATGTCTGCACATTTTGCATGTAAGTCTACTGAAGATTTCACAATTGCATTATCTACAACTCATCAAACCTTCCTTATCTTGACAAATGCTTATGCTTTGAATCTTCCTACTCAAGTCTCTCATAATGGTTGAGGACATTTGATGTGGATTTTTAAATCTATTTTGTGCATAGCCTCTAATTATTTTTATGAAATGATAAATACTAATAAAGATATTAGTTTTTATATAAAAATCTTATTTTTAATTTTTTGACATTTAAATTCTTTCTATAATTTTCTATCAGCTTATTTCTTGAACCTCCTTAGGTGCAAGTACTAGTAATAGTTATATACTTGTTCGCATTAGAATCCATGGGGCAGGGTGTGTAGAGAGCTCGGGTGGGGAAGCAAATGGGGAAGAAGGCTAAGAAAGCCAGATCAGAAAACGGAGGAAAGTACACCTCTTATGAGTTTACAGCTTATTGCAAAGAGGTAGTGATAGAAAGAGTGCTCACACGTGCTTATGAGAGCTCACACGTGCTTATAATGCGGAACACAATGGTGCAGCCAAAAGAAAGAATCTCTTTGGGCTGAAGCATGTAATACTGTTATCTACATCTTGAATATTTGTCAACATGTAGAATATTAAAAGACAGAACATCAGAGAAGGCCTTCACAAGTGAGAATCTAGAAATGATTAAGTTTTGAGTTATTGGTTGCCCTATTTACATGCATTTGTTTGTAGACAAAAAGGCAAAACAGAAACCTTAAAGCATTAAAAGTATCTTTTTTTTGGCTATTGTGCAACATCTTAGACCTTCTATATCTATCTTCTAGGCCGAGGAAGACAATGATAAGCAAGATATAAAATTTATTGAGTGATGTTCCACAAGTTTGCAGTAGTGACTGAAGAGGACAAAGTACCTACCTTCTAAATCTATCTTCTAGGCCGAGGAAGACAATGATAAGCAAGATATAAAATTTATTGAGTGATGGTCCACAAGCTTGCAGTAGTGACTGAAGAGGACAAAGTACCTAGTGTACCAAATGAAGCTTAGAAATCCTATTCTTATTTAATTGATTCCAGCCAAAAAGGAGAGGTTTAACGACCCTTTGACTTCAATGTGAAAACCAAGAGGGCTTCTTCAGGCCTTATAAGATGTAGAGGAGCACACTGGCAGTCTAGTACAACTGATTCCAAAACCTAGATCTTGTCTAGTAGTAGTAAGATAAATCAAACTACCAACTAATGATTGATACATTTTTTCATTGATGAGTGATGAAACAATGTTGGTTGAGATCTTGATCCCAACTTCCATTTGTGTAGATGTAGGATTACGTTCAATCATTCAGATTTTTTGTAGAAGAGGTTTGGCTTAGTTTGTGATACAAAAATTTGGTGATTAGTTTGCCAAAAGCCTACACCTAAACAATATCAAAGTAGGCATAGATTTATCATTGAAGAAACAAAACATATATCGTGTTTCACCCATTCAATAAAAATAAATCTACATTCAGTCATGGCAAGATCATCAACATAGACAATTAGGATATTATGTTGCCACCATCGGTTTTGTCATAGAGGTTGAGAATGGCTTTTTCTAAAACCAAAATCTCTAAGATATTGATCACTTCTAGAATACCAGGTTCAAGGAACCTCCTTTAATTCATACAAGGACTTTACCAACCTGCAAACCCAATATTCTTGCATGGATCTTGGAACCCTAGTGGCTGAGTCAGGTTGACCTTTTCTCCAATTCTCCGTATAAGAAGCTATTTTTGACATGCATCTGATATGTCTTCCATCCAAATTGAGCAGCAATAGAGATAACAATTGAAAAGTTACTGTTTTTACAGTAGGGGCTAATGTCTCTTCATAATGCACTCGTTCCTGTGCATATCCTGTAGCAACATGATGAGCTTTATACTTGTCTAAAGAACCATCTAATTTACACTTTATAAGTCCATTTGTATACAACAAAATTCTTCTTTGGAGACAATGACAACATCTGCTATTTTTTTATCAAGGCATCATATTTCACCTTCACCGCAGCTTCCTGTTCAGACTTCTCTTTGCTCTCTGCAAATGTACTTGGTTCAAATATTTGTGAAATGGAAAAAGTTAGAGCAAACTTTACCTACTCAACACCTTGGACAAGATGTTTTCTTAAACATGTAGATCCACCTTCCATCACCTTTGGCAATTCAACCTCCCAAACACCCATCATCATGTTATAGTACCACTTTGGTCTCTTTTGTTGGCCCTCTTCATTGTATTGTTGACATGGAGTATCCCTCTCTTCTGCAATTGATCCCACCTTGGAAGTTGATTTTTCTAATGTTTCTTGTTTGATTTCAACATTATAACTTGTTTCAAAACCAAGAGTAATTATCCATTCACCACTATTTGTAGAATTACCATTAATTGAAGAGAATAGTCATTTCTCATCTACAATAACATCTCGATTAACTTCAATTTTATTTCTAGAGACATCTTGTAGTTTGTATGCTTTGGATTGTTCACTACATCCAACAACCATATGTGGTTTTCTTTTTGCATCTACATTTCTTATCTTTTCTTTAGGGTTATGTGCAAAAGCAGTACAACTAGAAACTCAAATTAGTTACAAAAAGGTTTTCTTAGGAGTGACATTTTGTAAGGTTTTACAAAAACTTCTATCTACGAAGTAGACTATTGTATTCGCAACTAATGCCCAGTACCTATATGGAACATTTCAACTATGCAACATACACTTTGCCATCGATTCGGAGTAGTATACAGTTGATGGTTACTTTATGGAAAAATTCCTCAAATTGGTCAGAGATGAACTCACCTCTATTACTCAATCCAAGTGTTTTGACTTGTTTACTTTCTTTTTTTCAACAAAAGTTTCTCACACTAGAAAGTTTGAAAAACATTCTGACGTGTTCTTCAGAAAACAAACCCATATTTTTTTAGAAAAGTCATCAACAAGTAACAGGAAATGCTTTGCACTAGACATTGTATGAGTCATCATAGAACCATGTGAATAAACATGTACCACTATTAAAATCCCTTTGGCTTGCTATGCCTTATCAATATCAAATTGATGTTGACTTTGTTTTGTAATGTTCCCTTTATGAAATAGGATTTAATAATTTTTAATAATAATAAAATTAAAATATACAAATAAATGATAATAAATATAATACAATTTTAAAACAACTGAATATCTCAATTTTGTGAAGTCTTTGAGAGAGACAAAATTGAGATAATAAATCTAAAGATTTAGAAGGATCGTTATATCAACCATATAGTCTCCAATTAATAACAAATACAATCAGAAGACCTATTGATAGCTTCGTGCTTACAGTAATGTTCCTTCCAAGCAAAGAATTAAGTGATGGGGAACATAGCTATTGTTTGAAACAATCATTATAAGTACGTGATTATTACTTATCCATAATAAACCACTATAGAAGACTGTCAAAAACTATTAAAAAGTAGCAAGTGGTGCAAAAATAATTACTGAGGTCAGCGAACAATGAGTGATATTACTGACAAAGGCAGCGATGTTAATATGATGAATGTGAGATAGTAGTTCCAAACATTCCAGGAGGAGCAAACTATGTTGAGTGTTTATTATAACTACTATCATATTAAAGAAGAATGACGCCTTGGAAGTAGAGTTATGAGGCCATGTTAAATAAACTTTCATATATTCACGGCTATGTTATATCAATGAATATCTGTCCGTAATTATCACACATAGGAAGGAAAGCCAATATGATTAATGAGTCAATATGATTAATGAATACATTTGGGTGAGGAGTTTATTATAAAATACCGATTACTAAGGGATTATGGTTACTAAGTCAAAACCCGATACAAAGGGAATAAATATGAAAGGTGTGACTTATAGAATAAAGTATAAACAGATCTGTTATGAATAGATGTGTTTGAGAAAAGACGTATCTCTTAAACATCTAAAGGTTGCTACCATTCAACTTTGCAAGGTATATAATGGATCAAACTCATTCTACCTAGGATCATGGAAGGATCAATAAGGAAATGGGATCATGGCCGAGATGATCAGAGATTTATTAATTATTACTGATGAAAGAATCAAAGCTTATAAAATATATTGAAATTTATTATCAGGAAGAGATCATTATACTAAGTAACACCAAATCAGTATGTTGTGGATTATCTATGAATCAAATACTTATTTACATAATATTATACTTGAATTCTGATTCCCTAATAGGAAGAAGATCCTCAAAAAATGTGACAAGATTGCCTTCATAGTTTAGGCATAACTCAGATTATAACATTGAAGTACAAACCCTAACCAAACTAGGGTTAGGTTGCAAAGAGAACTAATCAGTTGATCAGATCTAGAGATCTGATCTTTTGGCGTGCATGTTGATCTCTTGAAGTGAAAGAAGATGACCACAATGAATGCATCCCTGGGATTGATGAAGGAAGAACCCCTGTAATAAGACGGTTTTGAGGATAGACATGGCATGATTGTTCTTTTGTCAGAGTAAAACTGCCTACAAGTCATCAATAAGCATGGAGAATGTCCTTGGGTCGTGTATGTAGAGTCTAGGAGTAACAACAACATCTTGAAGTGTTTGAAGCAGATTCGGATTTGATTTGGTCCATCGAATAGAGAGCATTCAATTTTGACCTGCTAGTTGGCAACCACTCTCTGTTTGGCTTTCAAATTGTCTTTGCACCCGAGCCGTTGATGAAGATCCTTGCGTGAAAACAAATGGCTAAGATCCCCTTGAGAAGTTCCCGCGAAAAGCACCAATCCATTGGGGATATCCATCAAAGATTGAGGAGACCAAAGAATTGTCCCTTCGATGGCCGATGTCTTTATGTATCCCTACTCCCATCGGAGATTAGGGAGACCAAAAAGTTTTCTCCTCAATGCTTGATGGGCACCCACCAACTAGCTTGCACTGTGATGATCAGGGGTCAAAGAGACCCAGAAGATGTCTCTTCAACACCCGAAGTCCTTTTTCCAACATTCGTGATATCCTTTATCGAAGGTCAAAGAGACCCAAAACTTGTCTACCTGATGCCCGATCAACTGTGTTCCATTGGAGATCGGGAAGACCGAAACATGATATCCCCATTGCCAATACGTCTTCAACCTTGTTTGACCACTTGACTATTTGCTACGTGGCAATCAACCATTAGGGATCGAGGAAATCAAAATAGGGTCTCTTCGATGCTTGACCCGCTTGCAATAAAAGGAGAAACTGCCAAGAAGATTGCTTGATCACAGGGTTGGGGTTATTTGAGATGAGCTAAGGGAGGCATAAAATGCCAACAATAACATCAAAATTTAAGTTTAGACATTTATAATTTAGGGATTCATAAAATGTATCAAAAGAATTAGCAACAACTTCATTCACGGATCCAAGTATAGCACCAAGAAAATACAATTATTTGATTTCCAATGTTTCATTGCTCAATATCAAAAGGAAAGCTCAATATCAAAATGAAAATGCACAACTGCCTTTGACTCTAAGTCACTTTTGTATATTAAGTTGTGATTCATTCAATGGAAATCCAATCGATCCCATTTGCATCTATGCATCAATGTATCTCGCACTTTTAGGGTCAACATCCTCGCACATCAATTATTCTCGCACTTTCAGAGTTAACATCCCTACGCATCAATTTTCTTGGAATTTGGTGCCAAGATATGTTTTAGGGTAGCGAGTCTAGTTAAGTGTTTAGGGATGCATAAGGGGTATGTGAGGGCTTTTGGGCTCCCCACACCTTAAAAAAATCTAACCTTTCATTAGTATTTTTTGCTGATGGGAATGTTTGACTACTCTTGAGATGGTTGAGTAACGTCTCTGGCTATCCTAGAGATGGTCAAACATGTTGCTCTCGAGTACAGTTTCTCAAGAAAATGCCTGTTGTCTCATTGAGATGGGGGACATTCCTTGCCGTATTGCTGTCCTAAAGGGGAGAGGTTTTGATTACTTCTATTGGAGTATTTTTTGCCAATACTATAATGTTCCTTCTGCTCATGGTGTCTCCCTTGTTGGAGATCTATTGCATTCAAAGCAAAGTTATGAGACTCGAACTTGGCTTGGACTCAACAAGCATGACTCAGTGAAGACTCGACAAAGACTCGCAAAGTGAAAAACTCAAGAAATTTAGAGATTTTTAAGGATTTAAAGCTTGTTTCATGCACTCTTCATTTAATAAACCTTAAAGACAGTAACATCATCAAATAGAAGCTATTTTGATTATATACATGAGTATACATTGATTGCATAAGTATAAGTGCAAATTGTAGTTGAAGGAAATAGCACACTTAGATAAATAAATATTGGCAAACATATACAAAACTCATGAAATATCAAGTTGATGACATCAATTGTTCCAAACAAATATCAAAACAATAATTAGAAGTCTGTGGCTCAAAGGAGCGTGCATCCTTCCTATGAAGGCATCTGAGGTAGGTTTGTGGTGGGGCAACAATCATAATCTTTGCTTGTGACTCAATGCCAGCCACACCAACATCACTTGTGCTCTATCCTCCTTCTGCCATTGCTAGAACTTAAGCCTCTCTATTTGCCTGGTCAACCCAATCAAGTTCCTCTTCACTAAAGATAGCATTCTCAACCTTAGTGATCCTCTTAGATTTTGGATGGACCTCTAGCGTGATAGGGGTGGAGTCATGGTCCAAAACTTGTTTGTATCTAATTAACGTGGTAATGAACATGGAGTAGATCATTCAACCTCTCCATAGATGGTCTATTGCGTGTCTTGGATTGTATGTGCTCAAACATGCTTCAATTTTGCTCACAACTCGAATTACTGCATGGTTGGCTCAATATGCGAGTAGTGATCCTATGAAGATTTTGCACTTTAGCACCAGACATTTTCCACCATCTATTTGAGTTGAGAAAAAGGATAAAAATCAATCTCATGATCCAACTTTATGTTTTCGACATTTAATAATAATATATTACATTTTTGAACTTAAATTATGCCCTTAAATATATTTTTAGTTGGCCCCAATATCTTCTAGCTTTCTTTGCACATATGCCGAGATAAGAGCTCTTCATGTGCATGAGTTAAGGTCTCTAGCTTGTGGACTATATGCTTCATGTCACTAGGTGGCATCCACTTTATCACTAAGTAGAACCCATTTAGAACCTCGTCTTTTGCTTTGAAATCAAGTCGGTATTGGAATGCTAGATTGAAGAAATAAGCGGCTACATGGAGGGGCTTGTGAAGATGGAGGTGCCATCTCTTATCAATGATCTCCCAAATCGCATTCCAATTGCCTCTTAATCTCTTTAATCCTCCATATCTTCACACCTACTTTTCAATTCTATTCACTCTCCTAGCACCTCTTAACCCTAGCTCTTGTTTTTCATGAGACTTTTTATAAAAGATCATTTTCTTCTCACATTTGAACCCATGTGTGATTGTATACAAATTTATGAATATTTTTGGCTGATTCCGCACGTTTTGATCCATGGAAGCTCCTCCAATATGAGGTCAAGACAATGGGCAACACATGGAGTGATCAATAGTCTACCTACAACAACATAATTTGCTACATTATCCATCACCATTTGCACCACAACCTCCTCGCCTACCTCAATTAGGACTTCCTCTAAAGCTTCACAAATGTTTGTGGCATTTTTTGCATGTGAAGCATCAATTGATTTGATGAACACAAAGCCACTTGAAAAATGAACAAATCAATGATTCAATAAAGTATGAATTAAAAATTATAATCACTTAATAAATGCATTGAGGGAAGTACACCTAAGGAAGAAACCATAAAATACAATAGTGTCCCATTTCTTCTATCAGTCCAACTATTGGTCATGATGGTGCAACCCTTGTTCCTCCATATCAAGCATTGCTCCTCTATTGTGGTTTTTACATTAGCCACCTTTTGTGTCAAAATTGGGCCTAAGTCATCTTCATTAAGGGCTTTGAACCCCGCAGTACAAATAGTTATTGCATTGTAGACACCTAAAAATGTCCTCGTGAAATCAAAAAATTCATCTATTAATTAAATAGACATTCTTGTTTATTTAATTAATTCATTAGCCTCTTCCTCTATTATTTAAATAAATAATCCTATTTATTTATCTAATTCACTTAGCCTTTTCTATCATGAAATTAAATAAATTCCTATTTGTTTAATTAACTCATTTACCATCTCCCCTTTCTCTTATTTATGAAATAAATACCTTTATTTATTTTATAAATTAACACTAATGCCTTTCTTTTCATCTCCTCTAATCACCTTCAATCACATTGATAAACTCCCAAATTTTGAGCTTGTAACAAGTGTCAAACGTCTCTTCATTTGACTTCTATTCTTAGAGTCAATATCCTTTACCTACCACTCCTACCACCGGTTAATCTCAACCACTCATTTTAATTGCCTCTTAATCGCTTTAATCCCCCTTATCTTCTCACCTACTCTTCAATCCTATTCACTCTCCTAGCCCCTCTTAATCCTAGCCCTTGATTATCATGAAACTTCTATAAAGATCATTTTCTCCTCACATTTGAACCCCTATGCAATTTGAGCTATCTTATACAATCTTGTGAACTTGAGCTTTTGGAGAGAACTTGTGCCCTTGCACACTAGTGATCTTTGAGAGCCCATAGCTACCCTATTATAACCAATCTATCACCATTATCATCATCATTAGCATAGCCTTTCATCAATCAACCATCTCCATTCTATCATAGCCTTTTGTGCATGTGCTAACAAAATTGAGAGCACCCACATTCCATTCACACAAGATCTTGAAGATAGGAGGACAAAGAAATCAAGCGTTTCATGAAGGCATAATGTTGTGATTTGTGTTTATTTGTTTTGTTTATGCTTTTGTGAAGAAGTGTTCCATTGATATGATGATTGAATGCCTTTGTGATACTTTGCTTATGGTTGGGCTAGATTAGGGTTTCACAAATATTTGGTTCATTTCGATTGTCATCAGACATCAAGACTATTTTGTTAGAAAGGAGACCTAACACATGTCACAAATAAATTAGATAAGATTAGTATTATAAAATGGAGTGTTTAAATTTGAATTCAACATACATCTAAATATAAAAATTCACAATACAAAGAATCAAACTATAAATTTTAAATCAATCAAATAAAAAAGAATTACCTAGCTGCACAAAATGGAATAGTGCAATAGTACCCAAAGTCTACAATGACACGTTTAGCTGCATCATTGTTCCAAACCATGCTCTCAAGTGACGGTTGGGAACCAAGAGTAGTGCATGGCAAAAAACAATGAGTCCATCCTAGATTTACGAATATTAGGATCAAGGTTAACACTCGCACTAGCACGAGCACATGAATGAGCTTAAGCACAAGCACTAGCACTAGGATAAAATGGAGGTATGGAAGAAACCTCTTCAATATCAACAATGCAAGCCAACTCTTCCCTTTGCTTCTTTTTCTTTTTTTTTTGCATCTCAAATGTTTTTAATTGCATTTGCACCTCATGGACAATCTCAAGAGGTGCCTTTCCGCATTCCACAACATCATGGGCAGGTATGTGTGCAAGATAGTATTTCAATCTATTAATGTCTCCATAATAAATTGTTTTACAATAGGCACATTTTACCTCTCCTTTTTTTGCCTAGGAAAAGTTTCAGCACGTTTTAAGCTGGGTCCTTACTAATTGGGGTTTTAGACATTGTGGAAAAAATGTTTAGAAAGGCTCAAGGCTGCTTCAGTAACACATAAATACAAAAGATGAAAATCTGTGAGTTATCATTTATAATTATTAAAGTAGTACAAAAAAAATCTAGGGTTTGTGCTTTCTTTGATCTAGTAAAATAAAATAGAATTAAAAATTGAAATGTAAAGAAACAGTGCAATTTTTGGTTGAAAAAACACAAAAAAACCAAAAGAAAAAGCTTACCTCTTGTATAATGAGAAAAGGTAAGCAATGTGGATTGTTCCCCTTTTCCTTGATGCACACTCAAAAGGAAGATGTCCCAATAGGCTCAAGTAGGACTCGAGCACCAAGTGGGTCAATGATCCTTCGTTACTAATGATATTGAAATGATTAGGATTATATGAAGATGTAAGGTAGAAGGCTAAATAAGAAAAATTGACAAGATTAAGAAAATATAGACTAACAAAAAATAGACAAACGATTGCAATGACTTGAAACGAGATCTAGAAGATTGTACTAACCTACAGTTTGAATTTGGAGTGAATTTGTAGGGAACAAAACGCTCTAGGCATTTGGTTATAGGGAATTGTTTGCAAAAATTCACTGTGCTCCCTGTAATGCTGCCCAAAACTTTCACAATTGGTCTGACAGATCCCAAACTTTCTGGATTAGTCTCGACAACTGCACCACTTGTACCGACACAAAAAAAAAGGAAGAAGGTTGGATGAAGGGGTTTGCCTCGGTCAAACCCTTGTTTGGAATCAACCTAGGAGATGAAATAAAGGAAATGAAAGCATGCTATCATATGGCATAGGCTAGATTTGGAAAATGAAATATTTCATACCTTGGCAATGCAAATGCTTCTTTGAGTGTGATCAAATATGTTGATGCAATAGCTTTGACTCAACACAAAAACCCAAAAGGAAATCATGAAAGACAAAACCTTATGTGATAGATGTTGGAGTTCACCACAATGCTTGAGAAGAAGAAAGAAGATTTGGATGGATGTAGATGTATGTGTAACTCCCTCCTTGATAGAAAACGCCTTTGCTTGGCTTTCAATGAGGGAAAAAAGCTTGATCCATGGAGAAGAACACCTTGAATGCTTGAGAAGAAGTCTAGATCTTGAATGCATGGATGCTTGCCTTGAAACTTTTATCATGAATATGAATGCTTGAGAGTGATGTGATGATCCCAAATGAGGGGAGATAGGGTGTTTATATACCTCTCATAACATCTTGGGGGTTAAAAATCAGAAAAACTGACCATAAATCCAAATACCCCACTAAATCATTGAGATAGGGCCTCGGTTCCAATTTCACCCTAATTTTCAGGGAATGCCTTGGGTGTTAACAATGTTCCCAGGAACACAACGCCCAGGGCGTTATGTTCCACCCCATCAAAACTCAAGTCAGGACCACAGATTCCGGATAATTAGGGGATGTCAAATTATAAGGCACAACTGAATTGGAGGCCAAGACAGAACACAAAGGCCGCAAATGGTAACATAGAGCGTAGGTGATGAAATAAATAATTGGATTGGAGGAATAATAGAGGAGCACACTTAGAAATATGGGCTTACCTAGACTTCGAACAAAATTGAATTGCTAGAGGAGTTATATTTGAATTTAGGTGTCTATTAAGTGCCATACGAAGTCCTACTATGAAAGCATGCTAAGGTGGGTGCTAAACAATCATGAAATTGTACACACATGTCAGGTGCTTACAATTTACGGTGGTACATTTCTTAAATCAAACTTGAAATGATTTAAATGAAAAATCTTTCCAATCATTGGTAGACACCTTTTGATGCACCAAAGTTAGTATGAAGCTGCTCAAATGCGATTCTATGATGAATTTTTCTTCTACCTCCTTGCTGGTTACCCTACAATGTACTCCAACTTTTTCTCACGACTCTCTTTTCTCCTATTTTTTCAACAAAATGAAATGAAAATGCTTTTAGGGTAGAGGAGCAAACATAAATGACAATAAAAAGCAACTTAAACACTTCAATTTTATGTTTTGTTTTGTTACTTTAAGCTGCTTGATGCTGGCCGAGTTTAAGTGACAGGACTCGCACATAATCAGTGAGTTTGGTGAGTTCGTCCAACTTGGTGAGTCCAATTCCGAATCCAAGTTCAAGGTCAAAGGACTTACTGGGCTTGACTCAACTCGTGGCTCGCCGAGTCTGTGCAAGTCTAGTTGCTTTGATTCGAAGTATGTCTAAGGTACAAAATTGTATTGAGTCATGAATAGGTTATCACGTGGCTAAGGGGGACAACAACCAGTCATTTAGTTATAGTTGTTGAGGTAAACTAGTCTTTGCATGTGCATCAATGGAATCTTTATATTTTATTGCAATCTGATTTTTGGTGTTTCACAATTTTTTTCTAGGATGCATACTATTGTGGAACTATGAAAATTACAAGTAGCGATTTCCAATTCTTTTGTATTTATGAAGATGCCAAACCGATCTGGGTACATTTTTCCGAGTACTCTTATTTGATAGATCTATTTTTACTTGATATAAGACAGAGTTTCCTCTATTGTATAATTGGGATAAGGAGTTAATTGCTAACAATTCAAGCTTTAATCTGTTACTTATTCTGAAATATATGAATATTGATCCTGCTTTAATGTTAACTTTTCAAAAAGCTTAGAACCTATGCCTGATAGTTTGATTTGTATTTTAGAATTGCTTGTATGAATTTCTTTTTGACTGAAGTTATGACTTTGTCGTGTATTCTTGCAGATCTTAAAAACTCCCGACTATCGCAATAGTAGACATGCATTGGAAGTATGTAAAGGTATTGTTTGACCTAATAAATTTTAAATTTTCCTTTATTTAGTCATTAAACCATCTTATTTGGTGAATGATTTTCACACTGCATCACCATTATTTATATGGTGCATGCTTCATGCATACAGATTTGTCAGCAATGTTGCATATCATTTTTTCATTCATGTTCATTGATAAAAGAGTGAAGGCACATATACAGGAAAAGCAAAATGGTGAACAGTAAATAATGGTTGTTGTTCAGTAAACAACATAGAAATAGTTTGTGGCCCTTTTGTTTATGCATGTTTTAAAGCAAAATTTAAAATTCAAACCACATGTTGAATGATTATACAAGACACTTTACAAGGGATTTTATTGTCTATAATAATTTACATGGTGCTTCAAGAGCCTTCAACCTGAATTGCTTTCACAAATCTATAAACAATCTGTTGGTTATTATTCTCTTGGCCATAGCATCAACTACTTTCAAGAAATACAACCCCAAAGAAGGCTTATATCAATTCAAGCACCAGCCTATATTTGTATCAGACTAACCATCTAAGACATGGATGCCCCTCTGGTACTTATCTAGAAAAAACCAGTTGTAACTGCCTCTTTATTGTGTACTTTTATTCTTTAGAAAGGGCTTAAACTTTAATTAAGGGTGCCCTCTGGAGCTTTCTTGATTGTCTGGTCTCCGAACCGTATATTGCTGATATGATGAAAAAATAACATCAAAGCTGATTTGGATTGAGTGGATAAATATGTGAGTACAGATAGGAGTATGAAATGTGAGTTAAAAATATAGTAAATTATCAGAGCTTCCCCAGTAAATTATGTCTGGGATATTGTGTGTAAACAGAATACCATAGAACACAGAAAATTCAAAACTGAAGTTTGCAAGCTGAAAAGCCTCGAGGTACTATATCAATAATGAGTGATATACATGCAAAGAGAGGCATTTTTCCTTTATATTATAGATATGGAGTAATGTCATCTTTTCTTACTTACCAAGCTTAGTGAAATTGACATCACTTTCTGTATTCATACTGGTCTCATTTCTCATAAATAATCCCTGAATGTTTCAGTTTTCTTATGTTTTTAATTTTCTTTGGCATCTGTTACTGCACAGTTAAAATGAAATTTGAAGAAATGCAGGTACAAAATGTTAGATCAGCTCAATTATTGGATAGTGTCTGAAAATTCAATGAAGTTAGTTACCTTTTGGCTAATGGGATTTTCAATTTTTGATTCAGTGAATGATCAAAATTATGTAATCATCTGGTGAATGAGTGGTGGACAGAGAGAAGATTCCCACCTTAATCTGGCACAAATTGGTTAATATTGAAAAAAGCAAAAAAATTTCTGGTGTGCTTTCATACCCACAAGAGTCTAATACTACTTTATTCTACATTAGTAACCTTATACTTAGGTAAGGATAACCATTATTTACCCAACTATGACTGCTCTTCGAGGGTCCTCTCACTCCCACCACTGTCCTATGTCACTGAATTCTACCCTTTAACCTTCACTTGGACAAGGTCAATCATGACAGACAACTTTGACTGCGCCCTTTGTAATCTTTTAACTTGTATTCCCATGTGGTTTGCTTTTCTATTTATTCTCACCCTAACATCAAGTTAACATGTTCTGTCCATCTCTTGAAAGCCTTTTCTTAATTTCCTAATGACCCCCCGTTCATGACCACCCTGCCCTTCTTACATTCTCTGCCCTTGCAATTTTTTCTCCTTATTGACACCTCATTCTTTCCTGATACTTCTCCATGACTATAAGTCACAGCTCATCCACTTCTCAACACTGTTTTTTGATCCCAAATCTTTACTTGCTGACAATTCTTTCCCACTTACTCTTTCCAAACAGCTTCATGCATGACACAGATCATGCAGCATATCTGATATTTGAAAACCCCATAAAGCCCTTGACAGTGGCATTCAACCTTATATTGTACTTTGTTCTGTCAAGGAGATGTCACAGGCAAAGGCATTATTACTTGATGGATCAACATGACATGACAGATATTCTCTCGTCCCATCTATTGATTGCATTGGCATTATATCAAAGAATTGTAATGCTTGGGCACAGATAGTTTAACATGGGTATTTAAACAGCTTACACACCTCTCCATAAAAGCTTCTTTATACTTGGTTGCACCATGCCTCATCAAAATCGAAGTTAGCAAGCAGCATATCTTCCTTTTGTTTAAATCCTCATAGCAACCACTTGCAGGTTCATAACACCAAACCATTGATGAAACATAAAATGGAGAAAAATGAGAAGATAGACTGTTGTAGTGATGATGAGCGGTGGCTTACTGTTTGTGAAAGTTTGTTTGAGTAATCTGTGATGGGTTGAAACTGAGGTAGATGCTATGATAGATTTAGTGTTTAAGAAATAAATATTCAATTCAATCCTTGTGTCAATCCGGAGATGTAAAGTTATGAAAGACGTGGCTATATGCACATGGGCTGTAGGTAGTGAGGTGATTATGAACAAAACATTGAAATGTTTTGAGTAAACAAAATATTTAAAATAAAAAACATAAGAGTGCAGCATCTTGACTTGGTGGTCAGAACCTCCTTGGGGACTCATGACATGGCTTGACTGCCTCCTGTGGATCGGGTTAAATTTGACATTTGTATCAGGCATTGAGAGTTCAAGCTTTTGGTGCAACAACAAATGATTCGAACGATTGGTATTAAAGCCTTGGGTCAGGGGTTCGAGTCTCCTTTCAAATGGTATTGAAGGATCATCAGTGCTGAGGGGGAGATTTTGACTTAGTCATCAACACCTCCTTGGGGACGCATGACATGGCCTAACCGCCTCCCGTGGGTTGGGTTAAATCTGGCATTTGTATAGAGGCATTGATAGTTCGAGCTTTTGGCGTGTTGTGAAGTTTTCACACCATCGTCCCACAATTTATGGGGACCCCCCTATTTTCAAACTTGCTTAGGCATTTTCTCAGATCAAGGATTGAAGGTGAAATTTGAGGCGCTTTGGGTGAAATTTAGAGCGATTTTGAAGGGTCAAGAAATGAGATTTTACATTCAAGAGGATGAATGGTGGATTTGAAAACAATAAAACTGAGTCTTACAAGTCTATAACTTGATTTCCTAGATGTAATGATTTTGCTTACTAATCCAAATTAAAGATATGGATTGGATAATTCGATTTATAAGCAATCTTGGTTTGACATTTTAAGCACTATTTTGGATTTTGTGGACTTCAAATTTTTTTGGGAAATTTGGTGAAATTTTGCAAATTGTGAAAAATGGATAGATAAATTTGGGCAATTTAATCGTGCAATTTTGATAAAATAATTTCTGAAAAATCTAAATTCTAAGTGTCAAAAATTGTGATTTTAATGTTCACTTTTCACAGTTTGGTAAGAGGGTTCCTACGAGTTGGTAGGGGTGCTCTTGCATCATGGCAAAATTTCAATAACTTGATGAAATTTCAAAATGGTAAGATTAAGGTGAGAAAATGATTTTTCTTTTAGCCAAGTGGAATTAATACCTTGAGAAAATTATTTTGGCTAAGGAAAACTACAATTTGCAAGGAGGAGACAAAATGATTTCAAGTTGGCTAGCAAGTCTTTGCAACTTGGCAAGTGGGCTTGTGCAAGTTGTTACGAATTGGGAGAAGTGGTGTTGCAAGTTGGTAGAGGTGATTGTGCAAGATGGAGAGGTAGACTTGGCAATTTGACAATTTTAATGATAAATCCCCATGCTTGGTAAATTTCGATCCTTTGTGGGCTGGATTTTATATTTTAATTCCCCAAGGCAAAATCGTTGCCAAATTGAGAGGCCATTTTACATTTAAAAAATCAATGCCATTAAAAAATTGATGCCATTTTGTAAATTACAATCGATGCAAATTTGGGGCTGGATTTTATATTTAAAAAATCAAGATAAATTTGGGGTGCCATTTTATTTCAAAAATCGAGACCAAGAGGGCAGATCCATTGCAAAAAACCGAAAATAGAGAGGCCCCATTTTTAATTTTTTATTTCAAACACCCAATGAAGGGGCTCAGCCTCTTGTTTTGATTTTATTTATTTATTTCTACAACACAGGTTGTCCCTGTTTTTACTATCTTGGGAGGCATATAAATGAGAAACTGCTGGCCATTCATCTGACTTTCTAAGTGCGATTTTCCTTTGCTTTAAGCACCGAATTACCTCTGACTTTCTATGCAATTTACCTCTGCGCAAGGGTGCAAATTATCTCTGATTTTTGCAGGGCTTTTTTCCTTGTCTTGGCAGCGAATTATATTGCTGGTGTTTGGGGGAACATCACCTATAAGCTAGATCAGTGATCTTGGACTTTAATTTGGCAGTGAGTTTACTATCTTGGGAAGCATCGATCTTGAAGTTTCATTACATCTTTGCGGACTGACTTTAAACTCCAGATCAGATTGTGTATATTGCGAATTGGGAAGTAATTCTTGATCATTTGGGAGCATCAACTTGGCATTTCGATTTGATCAAGTTGGCAACTTGAAGAGTCTTCATTGCCAACTTGGGAGGCAACCTCTTGCGATTTGGACAACATACCTCTTGCATCTTGGCAAACATAATTCGAACATTTAGAGGTTTAGGGTAGTGTTAGTTGCATCATAGATGAATTGCATTATGTGATTGTTATAACATGGCAGCTAACTCCTTGTTTCTACATGTTTACATCTTGATTGGATTAATATTTTGAAATGTGGAATTGCAGGTTCGATTTGAGAGCTTGGACTTGGAGATTTGGAAGAGAGCCCATTGCATTTGAGGACCCTACATGGATCCACTTCCTTGATTACTTAGTCCTAGTTTAGTTTTTTCAATCTTCAAGTTTAAAAGGTAAAGTGCGCCAATTCGAGCACCATTGTAATAGGATTAATAGACTTGTTCTTTTAATGAGAGGGATCCTCTTTGGTTTGAAGTTCACCCACAGGGTGGTGAACTTCGTGGTTGGTTCTTTGCTTTCCTAGATTAGGTGTTGCTTTGTTTATCTAACAACAAACAACTATCTAATCTAATTAACAACCTCAACATCACTAGTTGGAAAGTTTAAAGTGAACAAAAACTGAGCAACAATTGAACAATCAATACAAATCAAAGGTTTAAAGTGAACATTCATGCTTACTTAGATAAGTGAAACAAACAAATTCACAAACTCAGTTAGAATGAATGCAAAGGCTAAATTAACTAAGTTAATTGAATAAACAACAATGACTATCTAACTCAATTAACTTAATATTATATACAATTTATATTCAAGGGAAGTAATTGGTCGATTGTGGTATTTTTAGGGGGCATGGTTGATACGAACTCCTCCAAAGCACTAAGAGAAGCTCAACTCAAGAAGGACTTAGAGGACATGATGCCTAAGTTCCTCTTCCCCTCCAAGTTAAAGAAGGTTGGAGACACCAACCTAGGGGCGGTGAACATGATACAAAGATGGTTCAACTAGGTAGGAGAAGACACTTGAGATGACAGAGAAGATGATGGATGATGCTGAGAGGAAGATTCGATGCACCCCTTGCGCTTCCTTAGATGAGATCAACAACATGCTAGCCAAGTTCATTGATTTGGCTAAGAAGATGAAGGACAAAGGAAAGACTATCTTAGAAGATCATTTGATGTAAGCCTAAGTGGCAGATTTTCCTTTCTTGTTGGGTTGGGTTGGGTTGGGTAGGTGTCTAATTCTGATTGGCTAACCATTTGGTGCCATTTCATTGGTTGCCACCTTTGTATGTTTTTTGGTCCATTGACTGAGGTGTCCTCTTCTCATTGGTCGATGGGGTGGTAACCCTAATTAGGGTTTATGGGATGTAATATGGGCCCTTGATTTCAGATTTTTGCCTCTTAATCTTGGCCACTCATTGTACTTGAGCCTCTATATAAGGCCATTTGCTCTCATTTGAAAGAGGTTGAAGAAAATTGTTGGTTAAGTAATGCCAAAATTGCTCTTCTTATCATTGTTGTGCTTTGCATGGTGATTGAGTTGGAACACTTGGTGTTATTGCATGGTTTCTACTTCCACAATTAAAATAAGATTTTGTTTCAAAGTTGTTAAAGTAAGAGTAAAGGTAGATAGATTGTGTGGTGCTATTGGTGGATGTTTGATTGATTGACTCTATAAAACTAGGCCATTAGCTCCTTGTAGATGCAAGGGTGCCTTGTGTGGTAATCTAGTAGTTGTGCTCAAGTTCAATTGCCTTTGGATCCTTGATTTGTACTCTAAGTTGGATTTAGGGGAAGGTGTTGATATGAAAACTATTTGAGATCCTTTGAAGCTTTGCACTAGGTAGAGTTGAAGTTGTAGGCAAGCCTCCATTTGGTAGGAGTCCTAGTCCATCCATTAGTCTTCCCATCCATAGTTAGAAGTAGAAGTAGTCTAGATAGTAGGAGTTGAAGAGCAAAGTTGGAAGTGATATAAAACACAGTTATATTCTTATTGTGGCATCCTTGAATGAATCACATAAGCCCACCTAAGTGATTAACCAACAAATCACATCATTTCAACTGAGTTAGATATCCATAGGTGTAAGGAACCTTGGAGTCATTCCATGATCTTCATTGCAAAGCTTAGCATGGGAGATGACTTTATTCAAGAGAGGTTTTAATTCTCTATGTTTCTGGAAGCATTGAGTGTTTAGTCCTGCATGTTGTGTAAGTGGAACAAAACTCGCATCAACATGGTGCAACGACAAATGATTCCAACACAGCAAATAAAAAAACTTGATTATATTTTATATTATCAGAATTCAATTAACATAACAACTTGTTGTTGCTTCTTGCTTGCACAGTGGTAAAATTGTTGCTGTATTTATAGATTTCATACAGATTTGTAGAATATTCTTGAATGGCTAATAAAAGCCTTTGAAGTGAAAAATCTAGAAACTGATGGAAGTTTCCACGTGCTGGAATGTTCTAAAAATTAGTATATACAATAAATAAATATTATCTCCAGCACTGCAGTTTTTTGGATACACATTTCTAAAATAAACATTATTGCCAACACCCCACCTAATGTTTATATGGAGAGAATAATTACAAAATTATTTATATAGCAACTTGTTGCAATATTGTCATTGATGTGAACAATTAAGTTCTTTATGAAAGCAATATTTTGTTGAGTTTTCTCCTACAATGGTTTCCACGTAAAGTTGTGTGTGCATCTTGTGTTCTCTTTTGTTAGATTCTAATTTTGTGGATGCTTTTATTATTATTAAAAGTATAAATCGGAAAGATTGCTCTTATATTGATTCACCCCCCTTCTTAGTATAAGTGTGTTTTCTTCAATCGGTATTAGAGCGAGTTCCTTTGAAAAAGCCCAACTACTTGAAGGAAAGATCTTAAGAACACAAATGGCTTGCTTTCCTCAAGTTGTGCTCCATTGTTTGACAAATATGCGTTTTGGAGTTTTAGGGTGCACATCTATTTGATGGCCCATGGACTTAATATATTGCAAGCAGTTGTGGACGGCTATGTGGCACCATCTACTCTACCTACTGATCAAGCCGGAAAAAGAACATTTGAGAAAAATGCAAAAGCCATGAATACAATTCTAAGTGGACTAACTAAAAATGAATTAATCAAGGTCATGCAGTGCACATGAACAAAAGAAATACTGGAAATGCTTCAAAAGACTTATGAAAGAGATGTCAAGGTGAAAAAGGCTAAGCTTCAAACCGTAGGAGGCAATTTGAAAGACTAAAGATGAAGGAAGAAGAAAACATTGCTGCCCACTTTTCGTGGTCTTAGAGAAACAATTGAGGATGAGATTATTGTACAAACAATATTAAGATTTCTTCCCATGAGATTTGATGCAAAGGCTTTAACCAGTGAAGAAATGAAGGACTTGAGTACCATGAAGATGGTCTAGTTGCATGGCATTCTTATGACATATGAAATGTGGACCGAGAATGGAACAACATCAAAGTGAGATGTCACCTTTTAAAGCATCAAGAAAAATGAAGAACAAAGTTCCAACATCAAGTGAAATCTCAAGGGACGAGGAAGAAGCCTACTTTGTGAAGAAATTCAATAAAGGATCCAACAACCACAAAGGTAAGTATACTCTTAAATGTTTTAATTATGGAAATATAGGTTTTTGTGCTACCAATGTCCACAGGTTGGATGTGAAAATGAAGAAGAAAAAGTATAGTATGACACCAGAAAAGACAAGAAAATTCATCACAGCAAGAAGAAGCAAAATCAAGGAAAAGCCAAGAAGAATTTTCAAAGACACAAGAAGAGCCTATATGACTGAGGAAGTAATAACCCATCTGAAAGTGTTGAAAACTTTCCTGAAAGTAGGAGAGAAGAACTTTTTTCTGATCATGGAAATGAAAGGAGTAGCTCCAAGATGTGCAGACCAAGAAAATGAAAAACCTGAAAGTGAGGACCAAATATCAGATCTTGAGGAAGAACTTACTGTTGCTATTGGCGAAATCAAGAGACTCAAGAAAGGGAACTCAAAGCTAAAAGATCGAATGTGAAAGGATGGTGAAAGATTTGAGATGGGCTTAAAGACTCAAGTTGAAATAACCAAATGTTTTGAGGATGTCTTGAAAGAGTAGCTAAAGGCAAAAATCTTGGAATGTGAGAAGCTTGAATCATAGATTGTTTTCCTAAGTAGGGAGTTAGAAAGGACCAAAGAACAAATGAGCAAAAACACAAAGTTTGACAAGAGTTCGTAAATGTTAGAAAACTTTATTCATTCACAAAGAACACCCTTTTTCAAAAATGGTCTTGGTTTAAATGGCGAAAGTTTGCATACTGCAAAACAATTGGACAATAAGAATTATGTTGTAGCTCTCAAAAGTTCTAACAAGGAAGTAAGCAAGGAAGTGAACAAAGAAGAGAATCAAAAGGAACCAAGCAAGGAGGAAGATAAAGCCTCGCAGTCTCAAAGAACCAACAAGGACAATCTCAAATGTACATTCCCTTAAAGAAAGCCACACACTACTAGGTTCAACTATTCTTTTCATGGCTATTGGTTTTCATGCGATCAATATGGTCATAAAGGATTATAATGTAGAGTGCATACAAGAAATGATTTTGGATTTTCAAAGAGGAATTTCAACTCATTTTCTCCTCTCATGGATCATAACATCATATGTTGTAACAACTTTGGACACGACTAAGTTCTTTAGAAGTACCTTTGATATGTTGCCAAAACAAAATAAGAAAGAGAATGTTCAAAAGAATGATGAACCAAACAAAGTTTGGAAAAATGGAGTAAGAGATAAGGGAGAGTTCTATGCTTGTACAAGTTGCTTTACATGCTCGAGATGACAGAAACCATTGGTATGTTAACAATAGCAAAACTACATATGAAATTTGGAAGGGAAGGCCTACATTAGTGAATTATTTCAAGGTTTTGAGAAGAAAATGCTATATATAAGGAGGGACAAGGAAGGTTTGGTTAGATTCAATTCCAAAAGAGATGAAGGTATCTTTCTTGGATATTACACAAGGAGCAAAGCTTACAAGTGCTACAAGAAGAGATTACACAAAGTTGTTAAAAGTACAATGTGAGAATTGACGAAGAAAGGCATCAAAAGGAGATATCACAAGAGATCTATTATCATAGTTGTAGGAAGAAGAAGAGAGGAAGAAAAGGAATTTGAAGAAGTTAAGAAAAGAAATCCAAAAACACCATCAAAGTGTTACTTTTTTGTCATCTGATGTGGTTACCTCTTTGTGCGTCACTTGGTGTGTTGAGAACTATGTTTTATTATGACTGGTGTCATTCTACATCAGCACTTGGTTCTCCTACTTGTGTCTTTGGTTGTAAGTTTGGTTACATACGTATTGGTTAGGATAAAACAAATAGATGCACAGGTGGATGCTAAACAGTATGCAAATAGAAGAACTGTGCCTATCTCCTATTTCCGTGTATGCTTAATGATTGGAGAGTATCCACACTACGACAGGTGTGTGAGATAAGTGTAACAGTTGGCAGTCTTGAAAGTGGTCTATCCAAACGATAGCCGGTAATCAATAAGGTGTTCAAAGGAACAAAATCGATTCTCTTAGGTGGTGTGTCGTTTCTATCATCAACAGGTGTCAACAGCAGGTGTCAACACAATATAAAAAGTTTTTTATATTCCGAATGGGTACTGTCCGCAAACATGGTTGAAACGTTTTTGTAAGAGGAGAATATGCTATTGACAGATACGACATGTGTGAGCTAGTTCTTCTCTGGCGACAACAGCAAATGTGCTATTTCTGGAGTCCTCTCTAAAGAATCCGTTCGATAATTAAGATGTAAAAAACCGGTAATGCGTATGATGAAAAATCTCGTGTGTTGCTTGAAAAGGACTATTGATTGATAACAAGTGTTGAATGTGAGGATAGGCGGGAAGGTATCAGTCCAAAAAACGGAAGTTTGCGTGAATAGTGAGTAAGAAGCACATACAAAATTATGTATTGCAGTGCTGTGCGTAGAAGTGTGACAGAGAAATAGATGGCATCTGATGCGTACATGAGTAATGCGCCAACAGCAGTCTGTAACTGGTGAATAAGTTAACGGTTGGACTGTTAACGGCTGAAGGTGAAGTTAACGGTTGGACTGTTGAATGTAACGTGCGTGTAAAGGCCGTCTGCAGTGTAACGTCTTCAAGGAGCAAGCTATGCATCATTCCCGCATGAGTAGGGATGATAACAGCTCTGCAGCTTTCTCTTGCCTGATAACGTGAATGCAACATAGTGGAATGAGATATAGATTGATACCGAGCGATATCATATGCAGTTACTAGTTGTCGCAAAAAGAATATGTATATTTCGACAGTGTGCTTGATATAGAAAAGAACGAATAGTTTTAGACGAATGCGTTTACAAGGGTCATGAGTGTATCGAAAGGATACACAGTCACACAATACATACTATGTTTGAGACTTTTAGAAAAACGGGGCTGTATGTTGTAATGAGATCCACGGGCCTAACCAAAAAGGGAGAATATACTGAGAATTGTCGGGCTAACAGTTTGAATGTAAGGAGAACACCGAATGAAGAGTGAGTGACAGGAATTCTTCAGAATCTGAAGGAGAGCGGGAGTAATAGGAAAGTTAAAGAACCAATTTGTAGGAGTGCCAAAATTTTATCTGGTGTTGTGTCAATGGCACAACAGTGTGAACAAATAGGGAGATACAGTGAGAGGAGCTTCCTAAGTAAAAAGGAGTTCAAGGCAACTAACCAGAGACAACTGTAAGAGCAAGAACACAGCATGCGAGGTATTCTCAGTGGAAAGGAGCGATAGCTCTGCAGCACGCACCAAGAACCAGTTACTGTTTATTTGATTTCAGAAGTCTTTATGATTCTGTAAAGACTCAAAGCTCATTTTTGTCTAGATTCAATTTAGTATCATTTCAACGAAAGGGTTGTAGCCCTGTTTGAAAGCTCGGTTGAAGCCGACTGATGAATGTATTCTTGAAGAGTTGTAGCTCTCACTGTATTGGGTTGTAGCCCGTTTGGATTAGTTGAGCCGTGGTTTTTTAACCCTCATTGGGTTTTCCAGGTGACAAATCTCTGTGTTCTGTCTTCCTTGTGTGTGTGTTTTAAATTTTGCATTTGAGAGTTTTAATACTGATTCACCCCCTCCCCCTCTCAGTATTGTTCGTTTTTCACAAAGGCCCCACCCAAGACACCATCCATCCTGAATGTAACATCCAAAATTCTACTAACATAATAAAATAAATATAAAACTTTAATTACTGAACATGAAAACTGAATTACAACTATCTTTTAATTTCTGAAGACTATGAAAAAAATGACTGTTGACATTCAAATTTAGTTACTAACTGCTTTCACTTGAAACTGAAAATGAACTAACTTTATCAATTTACTTCCCAAGAAATAAATTCACGTGATAAAATAAATATTGCTTTAACAAATAACTTAAACAAAACTGAACCTGAACACATTGATCTTATCACTTGATCCTCCCCGGAAAGTTTGTACATCAAGGGTGAAAGAGTATCATGAGGGGTTTTTACCACCCAACTACAGATCTTTTGATCGTGACCAACTGCCACTCGCACAACTTCCAGAGGAAGTAGCCCAACCCTTCCTAGGAGTACACGAGAATGGTTTTCATTTTCTTGCCATCCGAGGCTTGGTGTAGATCCCACAATTGTCTTAGCTAGTCATCCTAAAGACATCCTTGCCTACTAGGTGACCTTCCTAGCTACATGTTGTACTACTGGTTCTAGTGACTGATGTATACTATGCGTAGCATAGTACCACCTTGGCCAAGGTTTGCAAGTACAAGCACATACCCTGTGCAGTCAATGTCACCACCAAACCCGTTCCACGGACCTCCTGGTCCGTTACTTTGGATATCACAATCTTGATGGCTTTAACCTTTACTGGTAAGATACTATAGAAGTACCATGTTCTACCCATCCCAGGGTTGTATCTTAACCAGTTTAGTTCATTTCAGTTTAAGGAGTTTTCAAAATGGTTCAACATAAAACCCAAAGACTTGGGTTCTTTTATCAGTCTGATTTGTGATCTAGAGAGACAATAAAATAATCTAAGGGGATCCGATAGGGCAGACCTTAACTGCAATCATTTTGTAACAGCATAAAATCCAATGGTTCTGCCCTAATAGAGACAAGGATTCGACTACATCACATAGATTAACAGTTTCACTACTTAAGATAATTCATTATCTCTTTAATGAATATGAATCATATTGACATGCAGGAGGTTTTTACACATGTTCCATACTCAACAACTTTGCATGCAGCCTACTCTACTGCAGTTTGAGACCCAATCTTAGGCATTAAAACAATGTAGTGATACAGGTTTATAATGCCATTTAGCTGAGATGTAGATAAATGATGTCATGAAGCAGACTCAATATCATAATGCTGGTACATAATGCCATTATGTAGATATTCAAAGCCTTAATGCAACTATATAAAGCCATGATGCAGATATTCAAGCCATAATGCAACTATATAAAGCCATGTTGCAGATATTTAATGCCATGTTGCAGACATAAGAAGCCATGGCATAGATGATAATGTCATGCTGCAAGTATAGAAGCCAGTATGCAGATATAAATGATGTTGTGTTATAGAAATATAAAAACCATGATGCAGATAAGAAGTGCCGTGTTGCAGATATAAGTATCCATGCACAGATGTACGTACTCATAATTAAAAGAGACAATCAACTTTACAATCATTCCCACGATGCTGGACATTCATCCCATATGAAATACAATTACAACTACAAGCATTCAAACATGAAAACCATCCTTTGAATTCAAAGAGTAGTCAAAATAAACAGTACACATGCCTTCTTGAATATATGATCAATGGGAGATCGAGCTACAAGTAATTTCATAGCTTAGAGCCATATCAACAACAGTAGAAAGAGACAAGACACCAATGGTGCTCAACATCGAAATCCTCAAAAACAAACTACCTTCTCCCAAAATCACAAACAAGAACAAGGAAGAATGAGCTCCCTTTGCTGATCACCAAGATCTTAGCTTGGTATGGCAAAAGTAACTCCTTGCCAAGGTGGCAAGAGGGAGTTACTCTTGCCACCCTTGGCAAGAGTTTTCCTAAAACAAATCAAACACAAAGCATATCATCTAATTACCATGTGATTGAAATAATTCATGAGAATGCAACGTGTGAACATATAAATGATAATAATATATATCTATATATATAGGTATGCATACTTATATATATATTTATGAGATTTAAAAAATATGAAGGTAGCATTGTCAAACACACAATACAAGATAAATCAAATGCTAAATTAATATATTTATATGTATATGTTCATATTTTATGTGTGCTTGTGTGTATATATTCAAAAGAATAATCAATTAAATATGAAACACAAGATAGTTAAATAATGTTTACCAAGGCTGTTTAAATCAATAAGGAAACTCAACGCCTAGGACAACTAAACTACCTAGACACCCAATTACCACAAGCCCCTCCTAAGGAATTGATAGTGGTCGAGGTTCTAGCTTAGATGGCATTCTTGACTTCCATTGTTTGCTCGTGTACTCCTACACTGATAATACTCTTTCCCCACTTGCGGGATGATTCTCCTCCTACATCTACTGGCATGGGAGGACTAGATATCCATGCCATTGTAATAATCTCATGCTATCAGAATAACATAAATATGCATCAACAATTCATTTTCCTATTTCCATATAAGAGAATTCACTTCCTCCTATAACAGAATATACATTAGAAAATCAATGTAACCAAAATTAACAGAATATACATGTCTATTCTCATTAGAAAATCAACATAATTGAAATTAACTGAAATCCATTAAACTGCCATAGTCACATTTCATAGGAAATAGTTATTATGGTTATAAAATAATATGGTCACAAGGAAGGGATGTAATATTGAGAATTTGATTATTGGAGGCAAAGACACAAAAATTCAAACAAAAAGAAGACTTGCAAATACACCAAAAGATGCAAATCTGTGTTTCCTTTCCAAAATTGAGCCGAAGAACTTTTCCTAAGAAAGTGAAGATAAACACTAGATCGAGGCTATGGAGGAAGAATTGGATCAAATAGAGAAGAATGAGAATTGGGAGCTTGTCTCAAGACCCAAGGACAAGAATGTTATTGGAACGAAGTAGATGTTTTGTAATAAGCTGAATGAAGACGGGGAAGTAACAAGGAATAAAACAAGGCTTGTGTGCAAAGGCTAGGCACAAGTTGAAGGACCATACTTCAAGGAAACATTTTCTCTTGTTGCAAGATTAGAAGCCATTGGAATGTTCCTAGCTCTTGCAAGTTTCAAGAACTTCAAAGTGTATTAGATGGACGTCAAATCAATGTTTCTAAGTGGATCTTGAAATATATCTATTATATGCAATTTGAGCCACCTTTATAGATAATAACTTATTAGGCATTGTTGTTGCCCTTGGTGGACATATTGAAGTGAATGGTTGATGATTAGGATGGAATGGCAAAATTTGTTGTGGATATAGAGGTGGTAATAGATAGGATGGGTATTATGGGTATGGTGAAGGCGGTGTGATTTGCCATGATGGTCGTCATGGTTGGTCTTGGAACTAGAGTTGCTGTGAGTATTCATTTTGCCATTTTTGCTAGAATGGAGGTTGATTTGATCCATTGTACTTGCTAAGTGGAGAAGCATATTGTGAAAGAAATAGATTTTCCTCCTAATGCAATAGAATTATGTTAAGATTTTTAGGATCATTGCAAATGTAATAGTACTATCTTGTATTGTATGTATTTTCCAAATGCATCGATCTCTTGTATATATACAAGGCAAAGACAAGAAGAGGCATGTCCCTTCATGGGACATGTCTATTCATTAATCTAACTTATTAATTAACTATATAGTTATTATAAGAATAAATATAGATTAACTATATATATATATGCATATTAATATATAAAATAATATCAATTATTATATATGTATATTTAATAAATCATTTCTTGTTAATGTTATTAGCTTATGTCGGAATAATCAAGATATATATATATATATATATATATATATATATATATATATATATTATCATTAAAAGTTATATCGACTAAGTTAGATATTCTGCTAGCCGTATGTTATATTAATGACAAATTAAGTCGATGTGTTATCGATAACAAACATAGCGGTTATTACATATGAAACGGTGTATGAACCGTTGAGAATTATCGTGGAGTATCATTCACGATGGGCGTGACTCCATGAGGAGTCACGACCATCGTGTGTGATGTCTCCACGGTGAGTATTGTATTCATACTTATATGCCAATGAGGATATGCTGTAAGTACAATAGAAAAACATACATTCTCACAGTTTATTCATTGTGCTTACTGCATATTGTATACAGTCATATTCAGACCTGAATATATATATTAAATAAGATTCATTACTTATATATATAAAACAGCAATTATATATATTTCTGATCAAAATCACAACATGGTATCAGAGGAGGCATAAGGAGATCCAGATCAGAATTATATTAAAAGGACTCATTAGATACATACGTATTTCTTTTGACATAATCAAAATGGTGAACGGAATGAGATTGGAAGATCGTCTCGAGGGAGCTTCAAATTATGTAGCATGGAAACTACGAATGATGCTCACATTCAAGGAACATAATCTAACAGCAACCTTGGAGAAACCCAAGACTGAACCAAGTGAGAATGATGATCAAAACAAATTAGACAAAGACAATACCAAAGCAATGAAGTTGGTAGATGGAGTAAAAGATCACATATTGCCAATAATCATAAGATTAGAAACAGCATGTGAGATGTTTAATGCTCTAAAAGATATATATGAGATTAACAACACAAGCAGAGCACTCAATCTTAAAAGCCAACTGCACCAAATAAAAATGAAACAAGGAGAAACTATATCATCTTATTTCATGAGAATTACAGAATTGAGAAATCAACTCTCCAAAATTGGGTACTCTTTTGATAATAAGGAATTATCAATGATCGCACTTAATGGACTCCCTAAGCTTTGGGAAAACTTCAGACAAGGAATGAGTGCTCGCTCCAAACTTCCCAAATTCGATCGACTAAAAGCTGACTGCATTCAAGAAGAGTGTAATCTAATATCTAGAGAAACCAATATGGAATCCACAAATGAAGAAATTCAGATTCTCACTACTAAATTGAAAAGGAAAAAGGATTCAAATGGTAAACAGTCGTTCAAGAAATCTAGAGGCCCATCTACAATACAATGTTATAGATGCGACAAATATGGTCACACTGCATTTAAATGTTCTGATAGGCTTAAAATTCAAGCTTCCCTTGCTGAAGCCAATAATTCAGATGGATATTCAGAGAAACTTGCTTTCTAAAGAACTTCAAATATCTTGTGATTAAGAGGGAGTTCACTGATGAAGGTTGAACACTTCTGAGGTAAACTTGATATGATTGTAATAATTGATTATTGTACTAATGAAAATATTTATGTTATTTTTGGGCCCTTTGTGTATATCATTGAAAGTGACGACTTTCGATGATTTTCACTTATGATATAAAGGTTGTTATAAGGTGACGATCTTATAACAATCTATCTATGTCTTCATGGTAAGTATTATGTATGTAATACTAGTGCACATACTATGTTAAGACATTTCTGAGCACTTGGTGAATATCATGAGACTTGATATTCAGAAGGCCAATGCTCTTGATAATCACTTTGGGCAATTGGTGAATATTTGTGAGTTGTATTCTGTAGGCCATTACTCTGAGTAATTGGTGAAGTATCATGAGACTTGATACTCGAGAACCATTACTCTTAATATCATTAAAATGATATGAATATATAAAATGATTATTATACTCACATATATATTATGTATATATACTTAAGTACTTATTATCCTCTTTAGCTAAAGAGGGAGTGTTAATGTTATTAGCTTATGTCGGAATAATCAAGATATATATATATATATATTATCATTAAAAGTTATATCGACTAAGTTAGATATTCTGCTAGCCGTATGTTATATTAATGACAAATTAAGTCGATGTGTTATCAATAACAAACATAGCGGTTATTACATATGAAACGGTGTATGAACCGTTGAGAATTATCGTGGAGTATCATTCACGATGGGCGTGACTCCATGAGGAGTCACGACCATCGTGTGTGATGTCTCCACGGTGAGTATTGTATTCATACTTATATGCCAATGAGGATATGCTATAAGTACAATAGAAAAACATACATTCTCACAGTTTATTCATTGTGCTTACTGCATATTGTATACAGTCATATTCAGACCTGAATATATATATTAAATAAGATTCATTACTTATACATATAAAACAGCAATTATATATATTTCTGATCAAAATCACAACATTTCTCATAATAATCATATAGTCAGTTTTATTTATTTGACCGATGCTACATACATCAACACTCCCTCTTAGATAGGGAGGATAAATCAATCTAATGTCAACACTTATGACACCTGATAGCATCAACCCTAAGATGTAAGCAATAGAAGCATCATCCTCATGATGTAATCAATAGAAAAATAGTCTCAAGGTGTGGATTGCCTCCATCGGCGATTCTATCCACAAGCTCTCGTGTGGATTGCCTCCATCGGCGATTCTATCAAGCTCTCGTGTGGATTGCCTCCATCGACGATTCTATCCACAAGCTCTTAGGTGGATTGCCTCCATCGGCGATTCTATCCACAAGCTCTCAAGTGGATTGCCTCCATCGACGATTCTATCCACAAGCTCTCGTGTGGATTGCCTCCATCAGCGATTCTATCCACAAACTCACGAGCTTTAGTGTTGATTGCCTCTATCGGTGATTCTATCCACAAGTTCTCGGGTGGATTGCCTCAATTGGTGATTCTATCCACAAGCTCGTGTGGATTGCCTCCATCGGGGATTCTATCCACAAACTCACGAGCTTTAGTGTGGATTGCCTCTATCGGTGATTCTATCTTGAAGTTCTCGAGTTGATTGCCTCAATCGGCAATTCTATCTAGAAGCTCTCGTGTGGATTGCCTCCATTGACGATTCTATCCACAAACTCACGAGCTTTAGTGTGTATTGCCTCTATTGGCGATTCTATCCACAAGTTCCCAGGTGGATTGCCTCAATTGGCGATTCTATCCACAAGCTTCTCAAGCTTTAATGTGGATTGCCTCAATCGGCGATTCTATCCACAAGTTCTATCTATTATGATTGGTTTCAGCCAAGATGTCTATCACAATAGAAGGTCAAGTTATTGTAAGATCGTCACCTTACAATAACTTTTACAAATACAAGTGATAATCATTTGGAAGTCGTCACTTTCTCATGATTTACACAGGGGGTAGGCTCATTAAAAACATTCATGATTCATTAGTATAATAATCAATTATATCAAGTTTACCTCATAAATGTTTCACCTTCAATAGTGAACTACCTCTCAATCAATATGAACAAGATTGTCACAAGTTGACTGAACCATCTACTCCCTCTGAAGCTCAAGTTTATCAACTTATTGACCTCTTTTGAAATATTAGACTCCCTTTTCATCTAGTCTCAATCATCAATTTGTTTGCAAGCATCAAGTTCTTTCTCCCTTGAATGCAATTATCTTGTGCTTCTTTCCTGAAGGTATGTCAGAGAGAGATTAAAAATAGCTCACTAAACTATCTTGACCATAAATACCAATGATAGAAGCATACAATATTTTACTAATCAATAGTATAGCATGAATTACAAACTCAAAAATTATGTGCATTAATAAAACATAAAATACTTATCTTTTATAAATTTCAAGTATTTCATTCTTTAAGGTGAGCCCATATAGAAAATATCATGCAAATTCACAAAATGATGTTGTTCTCGAACATTACTATAATTGTTCACGTGACTTGTTTTGAATATCCAAAGGTTCTATACATTATGAAAACCTTTAATTTGATTAGATCTCCCTTCAAGTGGTTAGGCTTTTAAAGAAGGAACCTCACTCTTACAGATTTTTTGCATAGACCCATACACAGTTGGTCATAACTTTTGAATCTGACATTTTATCTCCAATCACTCCGATGAGATTTTTCTAAATTTGTTTATCACCAACATATCCAAAATTCAGCAAAATCCAACGGTGCATTTGTGAGATATGGTCCTCGTACTGAGACTGTATTTTCTGTGACAGTCACATATTCACCATCAACAAACTACTTGTTGATGTGAGTTTTGTTCCACTTACACAACATGCAGGATCAAACACTCAATGCTTTGAGAAACATAGAACATCAAATCCTCTCTTGAACAAAGTCATCTCCCATGCTAAGCTTTGCAATGAAGATCATGAAATGACTCCAAGGGTCCTTACACTTCTGGATATCTAACTCAGTTGAAATGATGTGATTTGCTGGGTAATCACTTAGGTGGGCTTACGTAATTTATTCAAAGGTGTCAACTTACTTGCACTGCTAAAGATTTGGCTCCAATATATGATAAAGTATATCCGTGATTTATATCACTTTCAACTTTGCTCCTCAAACTTCTACTATCTAGACTACTTCTATTTCTAACTATGGATGGGAAACTAATGGATGGACTAGGACTCCTACCAAATGGAGGCTTGCTTGCGACTTCAACTCCACCTAGTGCAAAGCTTCAAAGGATCTTAAATGGTTTTCCTATCAACACCTTCCCCTCAATCCAACTTGGAGTACAAATTAAGGATCTAATGTCAATTGAACTTGAGCGCAATTACTAGATTACCACTCAGGGCACCCTTGCATCTACAAGGAGCTAGTGGCCTAGTTTCATAGAATCCAATCAAACATCCACCAATATCACCACACAATCTATCTACTTTTACTTTTACTCTAACAACTTTAAAATAAAATCCTATTCTAATCGTACAAGTAGAAACCATGCAATAACACCAAGTGTTCCAACTCAATCACCATGCAAAACACAACAATGATAAGATGAACGATATTGGCATTACTTAAGCAACAATTTTCTTCAATCTTCCCTTGTTTACAAATGAGAACAGAAGGCCTTATATAGAGGCTTCAAGTACAATGAGTGGCCAAGATTAAGAGGCAAAAACTTTAAATCAAGGGCCGAGATTAAGAGGCAAAAGCTTTAATTAGGGTTTCCATAACCACCTACTACAAATATTTAATACCCACCCAATTACAATTAAGCACCACCATGTGGGCCAATAGAAAAATTACATTGCCTTCATGGACCAATAAGAAAATTCAAATCCTTAACAACTGGATAAGGATCAAGGACATGTGGATCAATGAGAAGAGGGCACATGCAGAAGAAGCCACCTCATCACCTTGGGAAATGTGCTGCTTATCCTCATCCTCCTTCACATTCAATGAACCTGGACACAATCTCATGAGGATAAGGCTGCCACCTCAGTAAACTCATCTTTAAACTTGATAAATACCCTTGAACTCTTTGATGAAAAATCATTTGTTACTCCTTCAATTGTGATGGCTCATCTTCATAATTGCTTCTTCTTGAAATTTCTTTATGCTGTAGTATCTTTCCTTGACATCTTCTAAAATATGCTGATCTTGTTGTTCCATTGATTGTGCTGAGCTTCTTTCCATCTACCTCTTTCTTGGATGAATTCGACCTTTTGATTTCTTCATTCGATGCAATCAATCCCTTCCTAAATCTGGAGATGACATCCTCATCCTCTGGAGTTCTTATTTCAGATTTGGCAATAAAATTTCAGATTTGGGACTTGTTCAAATCAAAGACCCGTATCTAATATTGCTTCTTCACTTTCTGTTTTGATTTATTCTTTAATCAGGGAAATTCAACCCAAGCTATGATGTAAACTTGCTTCTTAAATGCTGAGAATCCGAGCCTAATCAGATCTGGTACATTGCTTCTTGCAGTCCCGGGACATGTCTTTCACCTTGCAAAACAAGAAAGAGGGTGTCATAAAACATTTGAATTTAACATTTTCATATCAATCTCAGACTGATGCTAGGAAATCAAACCATATTGAGAAAGATATTTCCTGTAAATATACACTAAAATGCAGGATCGAATACCTCTAAGACCTTATTGCATAATAAAGACTCCAGATTTGATGAAAAAATCAGTAAATTCATTCTCAACCAAAATTCAAACACAACCTTCTGTCATTTCAAATTTAATATGAGAAGCAAACTCAGCTTGCTGTTTATGATAGAATTCTGAGTCCTAGAACTCAGTTCTGTAAATGATTTCAAACTTTATAAGGCATGATTTTCTTCCATGGTTTCAAATCTTCAAGGTATCTTTAGGCCATCTGAATGTACAGGCCTGATTTCTGATGTTAAAACTGGGCCTGCCTTTGACATTACATGGCCTCCAAATCTGGAATTGACTTGCTGTTTAAATGACCTCACAATCTTGGTCTTATTCCACACAAACCTTGGCATTGATGATCAGGTCCCAAGCCTCAAGAAAACTCAGATCTGCAATTGATTTCGAACTTGCACAGTTCTAATTTGGCTGGATCGTATGTATATGAGTACTACAGATTTTTTCAAATGAACTCCCTCAAGCCTCGATCTAAACTTGAGCTCGCAAGCCTCCAAGCAATCTCCTTGTTTCCAAGCCTCAACCACTAGCTCTGCTAAGACAAATTATCAGAAATCAATCTGATCTGCAATATCTCGCAAGATCTTTTCCACAACCCACTCAAATCAGCTATCAGAATCTCCTATCTGATCATCCAGATCTGCTTTCAGAACCTCTGATCTGACTCCTAAACAACTACCCAAACACCCCTTAAATACTAGTCATCAGCCACAAGTCGGCTGGATGAAATCATTAATTAACTCCTAACAAATGTTAAATTCAATACAAGTCGGTTCTCAAATAGCTTTACAATAATTAAATTCAACATGTTGGCCTGTAACAACAGCTACTAACAATAAATGCCCCAAGTCGGCCTAACAAATCACACAGAAATCCAGTTGGTAAACTAGAACAACCAAGCACCAGTGAAAAAACTGAGCATGCCAAGCATCGCCGAGCACCAGTGTCGACCGAGCACCGCAGGCATCGCTGAGTAACACTTTCATCAAGTGCCAGAGATTACCGAGTTCTCTTCAGCGATCGAGCTTCTTTCAATGACTGAGGCCATCGGTCAAGGCTGCAACCGAGTAACACTGGCCAAACACACACCTCCCATGCAGATTCACCGAGTACCCTAGAATGCCCCTGCATCAGACATCCCAGGTTCGAAAAGATGTTCATATGTGAGAAGAACATCTTCCGGGATTCAACACATAAACCCCAAACTGGTTCTTCACATACAAGTCCTCCACCTTTTCTGTTTGCATACTCTTCAACTTCGACTTTCTCTGTCTCTTCAAGTCTTTCTTCGACAACACACAGGTCTGTCCTTCACACTGATCAACCACACCTTCAGGATCCACCAACTCAACTCGGCTACCAATACTCAAGCTTCTCCTATCGAGCGTTGTATCCAGCAGAGGCATCAGGGAAAACTTCTTGTCATCCTTCTCAACAGTAAACACATTTCTGACACAATCATACATAGCTCTGCAATTATATTGCCAAGGTCTACCGAGCAATATATCACAACTAGTCATTCCCACAATGTCACATAACACAAGATCCTTATATTGGCCAATCTGAACATCAACAAAGCATTGTTCTCTTACTTCTAGAGCATGAGCATCTTGTAACTAGCCAAACCTATAAGGACAAGGATGCTTCATTCTTTTCAACCCAAGTTTCTGAACAATGTCCTTAGCAACAAGGTTATCAGTGCTACCACTATCAACAATAACATCACAGAGTTTACCTCTTGACTTGCACCGAGTCCTAAACAAGTTACTCCTCTGACAAGGTTCCACCTTTGTACCGAGCAATGTTCGCCGAAGCAGCAAGTTCTCAGATTCAGGTTCATTCTCATTCACCACAACAGTTTGTCGGTCACCAAGCTTCTTCTGTGTACACTCAAAAGAACGGTGTCCTTCCTCTCCACAGTTATAACAAGTATCCTTAAAGGTAACTCTACCTGTCTTCTTCTTCGGTTCCACGGGTTTCTGTTCATCTTCTGCATCAGTCGGTTTATCCTTCACTGAGTGATCAATCTTTTCCTTCCCTCGGGAGTTACGATGTTGTTTCCTCTTCAACTTATCTTCTGCCTTCAGAGCATACTGATAAGCATCTTCAACAGAATCAATCTTTAGCATACCAAGCTCATCCTGAATACTGAATCTCAAACCATTCACATACCGAGCTACCTTTTCCTTACCAAGCTCTCGGTGTCCAGACCGAATAGTAAGTTTGTAGAACTCGGTATAATCTTCAACAGACAAATCCTTCTGTTTCAGATTCTGCAACTTCTTAAACAAGTCAAGCTCATAGTTCACTGGTATGAACTTAGCTTTCAATTTTGTCACCATCAACCTCCACCGATTGATCTTCATTTCACCTTCATCTTCTCTATCTCTTTGTAGTTCTTTCCACCAAAGAGCAGCATGTCCTTTCAACTTTGTCTGTGCTAATCTCACCCGAAGAGGATCTTCAATTTCTTCCAGCTCAAAGAAATCTTCAAGTTCACCAATCCAATCAATCAAATTCTCGGGCTTCAAAGTACCAGAGAAAGTAGAAACTTCCATTCGGTAACTATTACTTAACCGAGCTCCAAATCTAGGCAACCGAGCAGTTTTGTCTTCACCAGATCTATCCCTCTGGTCATCACCACTAGATCCAGCAGGTTCAAAGTCTTCAGCAGCTTCCTCATAACCATCTTCAATACCAACATTCCAGGGTACACCAGTAACAACTCTCATGATCTCGGCGACCATGTCATTCTTCATCAACTCCATCTCAGATCTGAAATCTGATTTCACCTTCTCTGTAATCCTAGATTCCACAGTATCACAGAGATCAGCAATCACTCTAGGGTCCAACGTTCTTGGAGGCATCCTTAAAGATAAGAGAAACCCTCTGCAACAAACCCTACACCGACCACCTTGTGGCAATCTCCATGTTGTATGCAAGTCAGATCTCAACCTGCTACCTTGCACAAACAACTAGGGCAAAATTGCAAAAGTTCAGTGCCACGGATCTGCAACTCAGATCATACGATCTCTTCACCAACAAGATCAACTTCGCAAGATCAGCCTTGCTAGGTCAACCTTCGCTCCAACAAGATCAACTTAGTTCTAATACCACCTGACGCAGACCAAGGAAGGGAGGATCCAATTAAGGACAGTCCAAACCTTGCAGCTTTAGAACAACACAGCGCATAACTCAACACAACAATTCTTTCAACAAATTTTCATTAACATGCCCGACTGTAAAGCCTTTTGGGTTAGGGCCAATTACAATCAAAAGTAATTCTGCAAGATCAACAAGATCCAATACAACCCTAGCTAGTTCAGCTCTGAAAATTATCAGCAACTGATGAAAACCCTAAGGCAAATCTAAACTTGAGCTCGCAAGCCTCCAAGCAATCTCTTTGTTTCCAAGCCTCAACCACTAGCTCTGCTAAGACAAACTATCAGAAATCAATTTAATCTGCAAGATCTCGCAGGATCTTTTCCACAACTTCGCCACTCAAATCAGTTATCAGAATCTCCTATCTGATCATCCAAATCTGCTTTCAGAACCTCCGATTTGACTCCTAAACAACTACCCAAACACCCCTTAAATACTAGTCATCAGCCACAAGTCGGCTGGATGAAATCATTAACTCCTCCTAACAAATCTTAAATTCAATACAAGTCGGCTCTCAAATAGCCTTACAATAATTAAATTCAACATGTCGGCCTGTAACAATAGCTACCAACAATAAATGCACCAAGTCGGCCCAACAAATCACACAGAACACCAATCGGTATACTAGAACAACCGAGCACCAATGAAATAACCGAGCATGCCAAGCATTGCCGAGCACCAATGTCGACTGAGCACCACAGGCATCGCCGAGTAACACTTTCACCAAGCGCCAGAGATTACTGAGTTCTCTTCAGTGACCGAGCTTCCTTCAATGATCGAGGCTGTCGGTCAAGGATGCAACTGAGTAACACCAGCCAAACACACACCTCCCATGCAAATTCACTGAGTACCCTAGAATGCCCCTGCATCACCGGGTATATATGAAAGTATTTTGAGATTCAAAGTGTGTGGTGTTTTGTGGTTAAGAAGTAGATATGAAGTGCGAGGAAGGATTTTGATATCAGAGAAGGGAAGAATAGATGCGAGATTAAAATTGAGACTAATCAGGCATTTTGATGCTAAGTATAGTTCACAGTTTTGTATTATGCTGTGTATCAAGGTGGATATAACCTTTGTATGAGTAGTATGCTTTCATTTGTATATAGACTCCTAACAGGGTCTGATCTCTAACAAGTACATGTACTATGTAATACTCTGCTCCTAAGAGGGCAAGATCTCTTAACAAGGATATTATATTTTAGTACAGTTATTGTGGGTACCATCCCCATCGGGGTTTTCCCTTTATAGGGTTTCTTTGAAAACGAATAATGGTGTCACGAGCTATTTACTTTATGCACATGTTATTTTGATTTCAGTTATTGCATGGTAAGCTTAAATTTGTTTGAAATTTTTAAAAGTGTTGTAATACCGATTCACCCCCCCTCTCAATATTACTTAATCTTAAGAATTGGTATCAGAGCTGGAGGCCCTTGGAGAAAGCCTAACAACTTAAGGGAGATCCAGATGGATTCAAGTAGTTTGGAGAAAAACTTTGAGGCGGCACTTGAAAACCTTGATAAGGCAAAAGATGATAATGCTGAACTAAAATTCAAATTAAGAAGAGCTGAAAGTTACATCAAAAGGCTTAATGAGTAGCTTGAACTTTCTAGGAACCAAAAGCAAAAACTTGTGGAAAAGATACATGAGGAATCTGAAAATGATTCATCAGATTTGATCAATCAGTCTAAACAAGAAAAGGAAGCACTAAAAGAGGAACACAAATCCACCACTACTCAGATGACTAAAGAAATTCATCAACTAAAAGCAGACTTGAAGAGACCTTGAAGAATGCAAATGTTCAGATGGGAAAAATGCAGTTTGAACTGAATGATGCCAGAGTCAAGTATCAGGAATTGGAAAAATATAATCACATCATTAAAGGAGAACTTGTTGAGGTGAAGAATCACATTGAAAAACTTTATGCGAGCAGTAACAAGATTGATGAACAACTTGAACAACAAAAGCCTAAAGGTGACATGATTGGAGTCAATTTTGATGAAGTTGAATGTTCTAAATTCCAAGAAAGACAATTTGAAGGAAAAACAAATAAAGAACCTAATTAGAATGAGGAACCTAGAGGACATAATAGACCTTTTAGAGGAAGGTGCTTTGGATGCAACAAGATTGGACATGTGAAGAGGTATTGCAAAGGTAAGACTCCTTATAAGTCTTTTTTTGGTTTTTGTTTCAATTATTATGCATATGGGCACAAGAAGGCAAAATGTAGAAAACTTGATCAATCTCAACATAAGCAAGATTACACCAGACAAGAAAGAACAAAAAAGATCACTTGTTTCAAATGCAACAACTTTGGACACATAGCAAGGAATTGCAGATTGCAAGTTAATCAAAACAGATCTCCACCTACATGTTACAAGTGCAATAATCTAGGACACATTGCAAAGTTCTGTAGATACAATAGACCAACGAACATCAAGAAACCTCCTATAGCATTGAAGAAGAACATTGGTGATGTTGGGAAGAGCATGGCTGAGTATATAGATGAGTTCGGTCAGATGTTCAAGAAGGAAGGAAACAAGGACTATGACAAAGTGTGGAAGGCAAAAGAACAAAGTGAAACTTTGGATCAGGGGGAGTCAGTTGATACTACTGGGTCCTTGCCTAATGCTGATTTTGCCACATCAGCCTAAATGGCCTAGCATGGCCTTAGGGAGAGCTTTGGAGAATCATAACAGTAATCTATCCAGCCCCTTGTGTGAAGAATAGGATTATACGAGCATATATACAAACATTATAGTGTATTTGATGCCTATATCTATGATTGCATGGTTATACATGCTATATTGAATGATTACCAGAAAGATGGATGACTGGAGCTTAGCAGACTTACAAATTCATCTAGAAATGTGTCAATTTGTGTACAGCGAATTATAAGTTTGTGCTCTCAAATCATCTTTGATCACCGTTCAAGCAAGAATTTAAGGAGATCAAAGCAACAAGCAAAGGAGCTAGAGCAACTCAGTGATCGCGAGGCATGCATACCCTAATTCACCGAGTAAAGGGCATTTTGATCTTCTGCGAGCTTTGTTTACTATGGATACTCCATTGATCTTTGATGTTAGTGAGAGGCCGAGGTATAAGTTTAAGAAACACCCTTACAAATCCACGAAAGATGATCCTGAAGGCGCGTTTTCACAAACCCCATACGGCGTGCTTCATGTGGAAGATATTAGGGAATACATACATTGCAAGTATGAGACATTGGGGGACTTTGTGTTGACTTGGTGGTCAACACCTCGGAGATTCGTGACATGGCTTAACCACCTCCCGTGGATCGGGTTAAATCTGGCATTTGTATCGAGCATTGATAGTTCGAACTTTTGGTGCAATGAAAAATGATTCCAACAATTGGTATTAGAGCCTTGGGTCATGGGTTCGAGTCTCCCTTCAGTGGGTGCTGAAGGCTCAGTCGGTGCTGAGAGGGAGATTGTTGACTTGGTGGTCAGCACCTCCTTGGAGATTCGTGACATGACTTAACCGCCTCTCATGGATCAGGTTAAATTTGGCATTTGTATCGAGCATTGATAGTTTGAACTTTTGGTGCAACGACAAATGATTCTAACACTTTGAAATCCTCAGGGAAATGAAAGACATGATAAAGGATGATGGAACTTGGAAGGATGAATTCACTCATTTGCAGAACCTTAGCATTATGTGAATGACGAAACTTTATGAATTCGATGAGGAAGAATGGATCAAGATCGTTCTTAGTAGAGTCCATGACCAGTTTCTATGGATAGGAGAGCAACTTGTTAAGATTTCCAACGAGTTGATTCATGATGTGACCGGATTGGATAATACTGGCATTATCCCTACTACGGAGAAGAACACGAAGAAGCAAGTAGAAGCCCTAACACATTCTAAGTGGGATAAGAGGGCAATGACAATTGCCGACATCTTTCGGCAAGATGTAAGATTGATTTCAATGATTTTTGGGATACAAACTTCATTATAGCAGCCAACCTAATTTTATTTTGGCGGGTGTAATAATGATGGCATATAAGATGGTGAAAGAAAACGTGCAATACAATTTGTACGAAGTACTCAAACAACAATTCTTGGAGAATGTGAGACAAATTAAGCAAGATAAGTCAAAAGCATTCAGATTTGGGTCCCTCATCTTGCATATCTTTTTTCATATAGTGCACAAGTTCCCCAGTATGCATCCTAATGGATGGAACCGTGACCCCTTAGTTGCACAAATTAGCAAGTATTATAGAACACAAGACAAGAAATGGGTAGATGGAGAACTTTGTTGGATGTTTAAGGTATCCCAAAGGGAAATGAAGGAAAGAAAGAGGATCCCTGATGAAATTATAGAGAAATAATCTGCTTTATGGTAGAAATTGATTGTGTATGCATCAAAGTAGTCACTCCCAGAACAAAATGGTGCTATCATATGGGATATGAGGTGAGTGCAAAGATTCTTACTATTTAGGTAGAGCACATCATATCCATGGATGTTGACTCCAATGAGGAAAGATGGGTTACATATGAAGAGAAATCCAACAAAGGGAGAAATTGTCAAGAATAGAAAGAAAAAATAAGGTATGAGTAAGGAAGAGATGAAAGAATTAAGAAAAAGGACAGCTGAGTTTTCAAAGGTGGTGAGCACTGCCCATGTAGCCCTTCCACCTCCAGTGGTTGAAGATGTTCTAGAAACATTCCTATCTGTGGTCGTAGCAACTGAGAATGCTCCTTCTCCACCTAAATAATCTTCGTGGAGACCAAGTGTGGTAAAAACAACAACAATTACCTCTGCGAGGACAACAAGGTCCTCTAAGACCAAACATAATTCACCTCCCAGAAGGCAGAAGGTAGAAGCGAAGAAGAAAGAAGAGAAAGACAAATCAACACCAAAGCAACTTTGGAAACCTGATCTACCTATCTTGGCAAAAAGGATCGTTATTGAAAGTAAGTTAAATTCACTATCCAAATATTTTGAAAGGTATAATGATAGTGAGAAGATTGAAATAGAAGACATGGTGATAAATCACATGTTGTCTTTCAAAAAGAACCTAATTGAATTAGAAGGTAGTGTTCCCAAGGAGTTATATAATAGTTTGGAAGTGAGGAAACAAATAGCTCTAGAAGAAGATAATAAGATGAGATCAAAAACAATTGAGGACATGCATCTTGTTATCTCACATAAAAAGATAGAGAGACTACTCAATCAGTTGAAGCCATATCTGAGAATTAAATCTAGATTGATCAAACTAATGGCCAAAAAATATGATGAAGTAGAAGAAACACAAAAGGCATTTGATAGATTGTTGTTGGGTGAAGGCCCTCCTGTGGTGGCTAAAGAAAACATAAAGTGTTAAACCCAAAGACATTAACATTCCTGAATCATCTAGAACTACTATAACTGAAAAGGAACCACCCATTGATGAAGATGATATAAATAAATTCTACAGCAATGTGCAGCAACCAGACTTCTTTGTAGCAGGTGTACTTGTGTCTGTGGACACCTCGCAGGATGACATTGACCCCTCTCAAGAGAATGACAATGCTATTCTTGAGGTTGATAACAATGCAGGCCAAAATGCAACAAATGTGATTGATCTTGGCATGATAACAGAAGTTGAGTTGAAGGATATTGATAAAGGAGAGAACAAGGACACAAAACAAGGTCACACGGATATAAAAACAGAGGAAGAACTGAGGGAAATCATAGATGAAGGGAAGAAGGCTATAAAAGTTGAAACTGTTACTAACAAAGAAACAAAAGAGTCCATTTATGTCCCTACTCCTAGTAAGGAGTTATTCACTTCTTCAACACAATTGTTGGCAAGTGACAACAAGCTTGTGATCGCAAATGTTGATGACATGGATGAGGATGAGCTCATGAAGTTGTCCCTTATGGCCTTTGCGAAGGCTAAGGTAAGATCAAAACAAAAGACAGAAAAAAAGACAAAGGTACTGTTGGTTCCCAAAACCACAGATTGGAAATCCAAGAGCCTGCCAATTCTCCAATAGGATTTCAAATTAGTTCTGGCCAACGAACGGGAATAATTCAAATTCTCCTGCACTTTAGGCTTCGCTACACCTAGGCAGGTAAACCTTCACCTCGAACCTGATCACTTTATTCAAGGCTTTTCTATAGCGAATTTAAGCTTATGAGTTTCCGGTAGGCAAAAATCCTCAAACTCGATCAATATAAAGTTATGGGATTACTTGAAATGATTTGAATGTTTGTGTAAGGTTTATCAATAATTGATTAGATACTTGCAAGAAGGAAGTATATAGATTTATGACTTAAATTAATAACTCCAATAATTATATTCCAATGATTTTAAATGACCAGTGCCTTTGTTTATCTGGGCGATAGAGTCAACTATAACAAGGATTATTACGTACAACTTTATGAGACAATATTTATAAAAATATCATCAATTACTCCTAAGCTCTACAAAAGACAAATCTTATATGCAATTCTCCGTTAGTCCAAAAGGAATTTAACTTCTCCGGCTAGAAGTCCGATTAGACAGAGATAAGGAAACACATATATTTCACACTATCCTGATTGTCGAACAAAGAATGCAGGAAAATATCTAATGCAAAAATAAAACTGTCACAATAATTCAATAATCTATTTATTGATCACAAAGGACAAATCCGCATTTTAATTGCAATCTCTTTGCCTTGAAAAAAGGACCTTTTATTTATTATTAAAATATAATATTGAAATTTATATTAAAGTCCTGCTTTAATATTTACATCTTCCCTTACAAATATTCTTCTTCTAATTGCTTATTTTGAATATGTCCCTCTCTCTACATTTTACATTATGTATATATATGTGTTTGAGTTGCTTTCACACCTCTTTAGGGTGAAAAGACAACCTTTATTGCAAGTTATTTTGAGAAAATAATAAACTAACTAAAAAATAACTACCTAACTGTCGGATTTGGGTCTGGTTGAAAAACCAAAACACCTCGTGGAAAGCTAAGATTTTTACCGGAGATGGGAAATTTGATTTCCCGAACAGGGTCGTTTTTAGATTTTTAAAATTTGACCATCTTTAGGCTCTGTCAGCATCATCTTTGCAGCAGGTCGAAATTCCAACATTTTCTGAAGGCTTTGATTAGTTAGTTCTATATATTTGTGTCATGAAGCTTCCTTTGATTTTTTTAGTATGGAGAAACTTTCTTATTGATAATGGATTGGGACTCTCAAAATTTAGGGTACCATCAGGTACTTGACAGGGCAGTAGACAGAATCAACAAACTCCTACCCATACCTTTCACCTTTCAGGAAAATGATGCAGTAGATAATCTGAACAAAGTCCTTGACGACTTTGATGTTCACTTTGACTCATTAGAAAAGGCCACAACAACTGAGACTGAAAGAGAATACATGGAGAAGAAATTAGAAGAGGTATGCAAGTCTATTAGATGGGACTTAGGTATACTGAGTACCACTATTGATGAAGTTAAGTCTTGCATAAAGCATGGAAGGAAGTTATATAGCTATTGTATAAATCCTTTTAAACACATGAAGAACATTGAAGACATAATTAAAAATGATGAGAAGACATTGGATGAACTAGTAAAGAATTATGGATCCTCCTCACAAACTGCTACAGAGTTGGAAAAGGAAGTGTCCAAACTATTGGACAAAATCAGTGTGCTTGAAGTTGAAAAAGGAAGAGTGTTAGGGAGATTTGGAGTGTTGAGGAGTCTAATTACTCCGAAATTGACAATTCTTGAAAAACACCTTGAGGATATAGAGATAGCGAAGAAGTCTCTTGATGGAGTCATACCAACAGTATTGAAGAATGCTAAGATTTCATCCTTTTCTTTGAATGGCTTTTTTACATGTTGGCCAGGCCTTGGAGAAAACATGGAAAGTAGAGGCAAAGATCTTGGAAACCTCTTTCCAAGATATACTTCATATGGTATGAATTTTGGGTGAGCAGTTCTAAATTTTTGATGTGTACATTTTTGTATATACCTTTGCCATTGATGTCAAAGGGGGAGTAATAAGTGTGAAAAATGTATAATGGAATGATTAGAGATGTATAGATAGTAGTTTGGTATTGGGCACTTAGTCATTTTTCACTAAGTGTTGCCATCAATGCCAAAGGGGGAGATTGTTGGCAAGTGGCCTAATAGGTATAGCACATATGTTGTCATTTATGACAACACTACTTATTGACATGATCACATGGTGCACAGACCAGTTTTGGATATTTTGTTTGGAAAAATGACCAAGTTCAGGAAGCAGTTAATAGGGTACAGTTGCATAGTTTTTCTTGGCAAGCACATTATGTGAAGAATGAACTCATGTGAGCTTAGAGGAATGTATTATGGGATGTAGTAGACCGTCAATTAAGGTCGCTTGTATTTTGGAGTTGACTAGAGAGAGTTACAACTCTATGTGGTTACGTGAAGACAGCATAGCAGTGTAACAAGGCAGACAAGTGGTCGCGATGTTTAAGGGAGTAACATGTAGATTCCAAAAGTGCTACTTTGGATTTGGTTTGGGTCCTACCCTATCTTTGTCAATATATGATCGCCAACTATGTATTTTCTATTTGATTATGTGTTGGACACGTTTAGTGATGTGTTGAGAGCCGATTAGACATATTATGTGACCGGGTATATATGAAAGTATTTTGAGATGTGAAGTGTGTGGTGTTTTGTGGTTAAGAAGTAGATATGAAGTGCGAGGAGGGATTTTGATATCAGAGAAGGGCAAAACAGATGCAAAATTAAAATTGAGAGTAATCAAGCATTTTAATGCTAAGTATAGTTCACAGTTTTGTATATTCTGTGTATCAAGGTGGATATAACCTTTGGATGAGCAGTATGCTTTCATTTGTATATAGACTCCTAACAGGGTCTGTCCTCTAACAAGGCCATGTACTAAGTAATACGCTGCTCCTAACAGAGCAAGATCTCTTAACAAGGATATTATATTTTAGTACAATTATTGTGGGTACGATCCTCACCGTGTTTTTCCCTTTATAGGGTTTCCTCGAAAACAAATAATGGTGTCATGAGCTATTTATTTTATGCACATGTTATTCTAATTTCAGTTATTGCATGGTTAAGCTTAAATCTGTTTGAAATTGTTAAAAGTGTTGTAATACTGATTCACCCGCCCCTCTCAGTATTACTTAATCTTAACACTCGCAAGATGGAAGAAGATATGGTGGTTATCACACTGAAAAGCTTACCACAATCCTAAAAGAACTTCATTGAAACTCTCTACATTACTTCCACTAATGTTGACTCAAAGTTTGATGACTTGTGCAATAAGCCCTTGCAACAAGCTAGGTGGAAAGAATAGTTTGGTAGGGGCAATGGGATTGCTAGTGTGGAACAGACATTTAGTGCCAAGGACAAATGCAAAGGTTAGTCCACTCAATAGAAAGGGCAAAGAAAAGATTCTTCCAAGAATTTAAAACCTATCACATGTCATTATTGTGGTAAACTTGGTCATGTCCAGAAGTTCTATAGAATGTGATTGGTCAATCAGAATGTGATGGAAAGATCTTGTAATTGCTTATTTAAGGATCTTTCGTCTTCTTTGTAATTACAATCAATTCAATCAATTATCATTTCATAAAACATATTTGTAAGCTTACTATAATACTCTAACAACTTAAGTAAAACTATTCAATAATTGATTTTAAGTAAAACAAATTATTTTTTTATCAACTACATAACAAAAAAAAAATATGTTGATAAAATGCCACTTACATTTCCTGAAAAGGGGTACTTCCTCTTAATCCATGTAGTGAATTCATTTGCTATACAACTCACTTTAAAATGTGATTATATCATATCACTCTTCAAAATATATTACAATGCTTCATTTCCTACTGTGCCATTACATTGCTGTTACCTCTATTTGTGTATGTCTAATGCATTTATAAGAAATGGGTGAATTGTGTATTAAATTTTTGTGGCTCATAACCTTCAATAAACTCACTTTAAAATAGAAGAGTTTGTTTGATCTTACAGCCGACAAACAAAGTAATTGAGAATTGATATGTTTGTTTGGCTTGCAGCCAAACTGTTCTACAATATAATGGCCGATACATTAAGCAGTTATAATAAAATAATATTTATAAAGTTATTTTTTGACCAATGGCCATTCCATACCATAATGTGCAAAACTAAGATTTCAGAATTTGCTTGTTGGGGGGGCCATTCAGTGTGTTATTGTGTGAGGGGTGCAAACAAGCAATTTCATTTTGGAATGTGGTTGGCATGCATGCTTCTGCGGACAAGATCCAACATAATTTTAACAATGTCATGTTATATTGCAGCTGGTATACTGCTTTTCATTATATTGTAAAATTTAGAACGCCCCCCCAACCCTGCTATGTTGCCGTCCCTCTGCTGACCCAACAAAATGGCCCTTGGACTGCCATCTTGAAATGTTCCCACTGCTGCTCCTGTCCCAAATATGGTGTGGAACATAGCTTATTTTTATTTTATCATATGCAATGGAAATACTTAGCCTATGGTTTGATAAGAAAACAGAGCACAAATGTAGGTACAATGGCATAGGAAAATGGCTAAAATATCAGATTATTGGGATGTAAATGAACCTCATCGATTTGCAGTGTCAACCATATCATCCACCAACCAGCCAGTTCCTCTAATCACACCACATCTCATGAAATCTTTGATAACCCACCAAATGATCTCAAATCATTGGGAATTCTCAAAACGCAAAATGGATCTGTTTGTCTCATTGATGATCCTTATTTTTAGAATCCTTTTCCAATAAGGCCTTTGAGTCTTAGAAGCAGCCCTTGGCTTCTGGCAAAGGCTATAAAAGATGAAGAACAATTGCAGTACAACACTTTCTTAAAGGAAATTTTGTCAGTCTTTTACAGAAATTACAGTATACCCCCTCAATGCAGTACTTATCACATCAAAGCTTTAATGCTCATTAGATTGCTGGAAGTGGCAAGCCTAACCAGGGTGCTATCACAATTGATGGATGAAGATTCCCTTATCATCTTCCATGCCCAACTTCAAGCCCCTCAAAATCATCCTCCCCCTCTGCCCAAATTCTTCACTCCTCCCCGTGCCACACACTCAAAAACCTCCTTCATTTGGTTGCCTCAAACTCCCAACACTCTAGAGTAACACTTTCGAAGAGCTCTATGCTTGATCTGTAGGGTTTTCTACACCTATTAACAATCTATCCATTCCTTTCATAATCATTCTCAATAACTTCTCGCCCTCTGGACATTTACTTCTCTGGAACCCTCAGTTTTATAACACCTGCTATGCAATCTTTCACCATGGTTATGGAGAATCCTTGGTTGAATGGGTTTTTGGTCTTACCATGTATTTCCATCTCAATTTGTGCTCTCCCCCATCCTCCAAACTCCAAAGTATCCCCTCAATCTGTAAACAATTCTAGTCTGGTTCTTAGAACTGTTTTTATTGTGATTACTCGCTCATATGGATCCTATAATGCCGGTCTGTCTATAGAAGTCAAGGGCAACGGCCTGAATGCATCTGTATTGAGTAACTGTGTCTTTTGTGTAACTAGAACTCATTTAATGCTTAATGACCTCTTGGTGGCCTGCGGTCAATTTCAGCAACATTGTATCTCTATTATAGACATGTTCTATACAAAGATCTTACAAATTCTAGGTATGCAAGAGTCATACTAGAGTGTTGATACTACTACTATCCCAACAAATGCCAGAACATCCTGAAGCTTTGCAATGGCTTTGGGACCCTTCTATGCACTCTGAAAGTTCAGGCTGTTTTGTTTCTGCAAACTTGTTTTAATGGAGGCAGCCACAAATGAAATCTTACTGGCTTTTTTCCTGCCATTCTGGGTTCTTTTGTACTGTTGGTTTCTCTCTTCCACTGCCCTAAGATGGCTGTGATGGGATAAGTTTGATATTTTTCTCTGTTAATATGTTTTTGAAGAAAAACAAAAATAAAGAATTAGGACTTCGTGTTTTTTTAACATTGCTGTACTTTTGTACTTCGCCTTAGCAAGCTTTTATACTTTCATTCTGTTTGAAGTTGAGCTTATTCCGGAAGACATTGCTGGCAAATTGTACAATATTCATATCATATCATGACATATTGAATTGTTAAGCAATGACCAAAAATATGATTTCCAGAGTCAAGATAGAGGTGAATCTTTTTCTTTGTTATGCTTAGACCGCATCAAATCAATAAAAAATGCAAATGACAGGACACCATTATCACGTGTATGAAGATTATGATTTGAATGGAAGAGAACCCCCAGTATATTGCCCATGGGCCAGTTTTTAGTCTTCAAATCCATGCAAATGATGTTTTTGCTTATATTGTTAGGAAATACCTGATTTTTTAAAGTGAAATATGATGGAACTATTAGGCAACAATTTGTTTTGTCCATCAAAGCTAGAAATCCAGAAGACTTTACACTTGTGGTATTAATGAGGAAATTGCTCAACTTTGCTGATTAGGGCGGGAAAATCTTGAGATGGCCAAACAGATGTAGAGAAGATAAGAAAAATATAGAATAAAATTGTAATTTATCTTATTTAGCTGTAGTGTCACATCACAACTGTTTAATTCTTGTGGGGTCTGTAGCACCAGGGGCAATGCACATGAAAAACTAACATTTAAATTTTGTGTAGGAATTGAAGGAGAAAAAAGTAAAACCAGGGAAGAATTTGCAATAGGCTATTATTAAAAAACATCACTCTACAACCCTTAATAGTAGTATTTTGTTCTATTCAGGGATGCGACAGATGATGGAGTTGTGCAAACAGCTGAGAACTGAGACTTGCATGCTCGGAAAGAATAAAAGATCAGATTGCACACCTGCAGCCGGTGAGACTGTGGAGAATCACAGTAACAAGCGTCAAAAGGAAGAAACATCCCAAGAGACCTACTACTTAATAGGCGGTTCACCAATTGGATGGAATTTTATTTGGTTTTTCAAGAAAGAGACAAAGTCTACCACCACTCTTTAAAACAGCCTTCAACAATGTTATTTGTCTTGACAATGAAGATTAACTGTGCATCTATTTGTTTTCCTGGGACATATATTTAACATCAGCCTGGCTTTAAAGATGCAGTCATCACAATCAGGATAACAATTTTTTTGGTCCATGATCAGGGGAAGCAGGTTGAGAGAATTTGGCTTCTCAAATATTTTGGACAACTGCGGTTGGCTCCAAAGATCAACGAGTCACTGGAATCTCATAAACTTGACAAATCTTGTAGTATTAGGAATTTAGTATACAAAATTCAAAGTTTCTTTTGTTGCTTTTTGTGTATTTCTACGAGGGTGATAGAACACATTTCTTGATAGGAGTCACCGAGAATGAATTTAGGATCTTTCCTTATGACTCTATTTTATTCATAATCAGTTTTAAGTGTTTTCTGAAATGTTGGCTTTTTATTTGCTTAGAAAATTATTGATGAATATGTTGCTGATGCTATCCATAATCCGTCTACTTGTTTATTGCATTTGGAGAAACATTAAGGCAAGGGCATGCATAACTATACCTCTGTTTCATCAGTTTCTTTTTAAGTGACCACATAATGCTAAATTCATCGGCTTCAGAGTCATGTTTCATCAGTTTCTTTTTAAGTGACCACATTATGCTAAATTCATCAGCTTCAGAGCCATGAACTTCCCATGTCTCTGCATATATTGATATCAAGACAGATTCTTCATCCATTGGGGAAAATGGTCCTGAAAGAGATAATGAAAAAAAGGTGAAGCTACAATTCACACCCTTTATTCTGATCACTATATTCATATATATGCATGCAATCTGTATGAATTGAATGAAGGAATGAAATATTTTAATAACGTCCAGTACACGAGCCTTAAAAAAATGTATGTAGAACATAAATCTCAAAAATTTGCGTCACCTCAAAGATTATACTGAGTGCGTTCAGTGTACCTATCCAACCCTCAAGATTATACTGAATGCGTTCCGTGTTCCTATCCAATTTTATGGGATAGCGTGGAACAAGTCCCAAGGACGGCAAATTTGTTTTAATATTTTGGGAGGATAGAGGGATGGCTTTTAAAGGAATGCATAAAATTATTATTTAAAATAATTAATAAATAGAAGTTGCAATTTATAATTTATGTAAGCAATATAATTAAATTACATTAAAACCTATAAAACTTTGAAAAATTGACAATCTATTATTCAACGATCATTAACTATCATGTGTATCTTTAAAAAAATTATATAAAAAATTGTCAAGAAATGTCTTTTTCTAAGGAAACTGGATGCATCCGTGATGAGATTGGGCATCCTTTTTTAATATAATTATTTAAATTAATTAAATATTGTTTAATTTTTTATTTTTTAATATAATTTCTATTGGATGTCCCTTTTGTTAGAGATATATAGCTTCAGTTGGATTACTCTAACCAATGCTATCAAATGGATAAGTGACCTATCAGCCTTGAACATTTGATCTCTATCCTTTATAGTGTACTGATCTGATTATTTGCTATGATTACAATTATCATGATTAAACTCTATTGTGCATGATTAATAATCAGTGACTTAATAGTCATCGATCATGTATATATATATTTAATAATAGTTGTATTATAAATATATATACATAATCAACTATATTGCAATGATTATTAATCATATTATTGTTGAGTGTATCAATAATATTGTATCGATATTAAATATGAATATTGCAACATATATATTGATCATGTATTTGTTAATGATCGTTGAAGACTTGTTAATATCAAACAACATTTGTTATTGAGAAAGACATGTCTCACGTAGAGACGTGTCTCTATGAGAAACATGTAGTTTCACATAGAGTCGTGTCTCTACGAGAAACATGTCTCTTGCACTCTTATATATGAGAGGTCCAACCGATACTTTGCAAGATACATAAATCATTAACTGCAAAGCAACATAAGTATTCAACATTCAATAAACTTATCTCATTGATTTCAGCAACATTAGATTGATATTGCTTCACAACATATCGATATTAATTCACAACAGATCAATATTATTAAATATATCATTTGGATTGAACTAGTGATCTGTTAAGATCATCAAACTATGTTGAGTTCGATCAATATTGATTATATATTCACATTTGCACAAACAATAAATAATATTAAAATATCATATAAATTTGATCAAACAATAACATGGCATCAAAGTGGGTTCCCTACTAGGCGTATGAGGTTTCGGAAATATTTTATAGGTTACTAAATAAAGCAAATTAAATGTTCATGATGCCCCTCATTCAAGGTTTCAACGACAAATATGATCAAGACCATCATCATCGAAAATTAGAGTTTCAGATTTAGGATATTGTGACATAGCATTTGGCACACATTATAGAGACCACCAAACAAGAATAAAATGGAATCACCAAGGGAAGTCTCACAGATAAGAGATTGGGATGACAATATGCTTATGAATTAAGCATCTCATTTAGAAGTCACCGAATGAATAAACACCAAATTCATGTGTAGTCAGTAGATATATCACGACACATCTGGAGTTCAAGGGATGTGGTGCAGGACCACCCAAGGGTTGGTTGATCTAATCAATCTCTTGTTTTGTTTTGTAGCCATCTTTGGCATGTGTGAGATTTTCCCAAGGTCATGTTGACCATAGTGTGGGATCCAATAGGGATGAAAGGTCTAAATAGGTCCTAGGTCTTAGGTCTTGCAATCTTGAGGTTTGAATGTTTAAGTCTTTTTCTTGGTTATTTGTTGATTAGATGATGTCACTGTGATGTCATAGGGTCTAGGGTGTGTGAGAAGTCAGATTTGACTCTAGCATGGAGTCTAGAGCTCTCTAGGACTTAGCCTAAGTCTTTGGTTTGCAAAATTTGAAAAAGTTGTAAAAATATTGCAAAAGTTGCTTGGACAAAATTGTCCAAACACCCTAAAACGATCTTGGAGTGCCCTAATGGAAACCTAAGACAAACCTTAGACTATTTAAGTCATTTTTGGACCAGATCCCGAGGTTGGAGAATATTGTGTACAAAGCTTTAGTTTGGAAGTGTGAACAATGTGTGGAAATTTTGTGTATCTTTGTAATCAGTGAATTGCAGAAGAATGTTTTGAGTTGTGTTATGGACTAACTTCAATGGAGTGTTTAGTTTAGTATCTTTCCTTGCATTTTGTGTCATTAGATTAGGAGTTTGTGTTCATTTTCTTGTTCTGCATCAAATCTTTATCTTTTCCATGTTCACTGGTTCAAACCAAGGTGTGTGAAATGAGGATCTAACTCGCTATCCCACTGTTCAATATGTACGACCTCTTGGGGATATTGAGTAGACTCCATGTATATATCTTGTACAGGAGGATGGGCCCTGGAAAGCTTGGGGAGCATTTACAAAATCTTGCCCTAGGTGAGCCTATGGTGAGCCCGACTAGGAGAGATTGAAATACAACAGATATAACTTGCAGAGGTGTGCATGAAGCCACCAATTAGTGATTGGAGATCAAAGGCAAGGTACTTGCCAAGAACTGTTCAAGAGGAGAGGGTCCAACCAATCCATTTGGTTACCCAAAGCTTGTAGACAAGCCATGGAATCAGAGAATGCCTAAAACCCTCCCAAAACACCTATTTTTGGTTAGGGGATTGTACGGAAGGATGAAACCCTAGAACCTCCAAAATCCTTGAGAGGTTGGATATTGAAGTAAGAATCCACAATTAAGTTTTAGGGTTCTTTGGAATCATTTGAGAGAAAAGCCCTATTTTCCCGGAATAGGAGGCCTAATTGGGGCTCTTCCTTGTAGCCCTATTTTGTGAAGGATCTATGAGATCAGTAAGAAAGATAATGGAAGCAAGACCTCCAAGACCTCTAAATGAATGAAATGAGACATGTTTGAACACCTCCTCACCTCTGCAAGAGTCTATGCTCATATTGGAGGTGGTGAGCCCTTAGATGTCATTAAGGGTCAGTGTGTGTATGAAGGAAGGAGAGCACCAAGGATTTAACTTGCCTTGGTAATTGTAACTTGATAGTTGGGTTGGTTAAGTGGACTAGGGGATCAAGTGACAAAGGGGATCCTATAGGTCATTAGGTGTCAGTAGAGAACACCTCAAGGTCACTTGTGAGACCTAGGCAAGAGCTTGTGATTGGATCTCCCAACCTCCCTATCAGATTGGTATCAGAGCCCCAAAAGATTTGGGAAGTAAGTGCATGTTAGAGTGTGAGTCCAGTGGATCTTCTAGGATGGTGACCAATGCAGAGTTGGCCAAGAAGGTAGAAAACCAAGAGGAAGAAAATAGATAGTTGAGAGAAAGAATAGACCTACTAGCCAAGAAGTTGGAAGTAGTAGAAGATCGAACATAAGAGGTGAATGAGAAGATAGATGAGAAGGTAGGGAAGGATAAATCAGTTGAAGATGAAGTTCCTGAATCAGATCTAGTGGTGGAGCAAGAACCCTTCCTAAAATCCTTGAAGGCCTTAAGTGGAAAAGCACTAGAAGGTGAACAAATTTTTAGTGGCAAAATGGAACCTGACCCAGTCATTGATTGGATTGAGGGCATGGAGAATTACTTTGAATGTGATGGAATCAATGAAGCTCAAAAGGTGAGAGTAGCCAAGTCAAGACTTAGAGGCTCTTCTCTCACATGGTGGAATTTCATTCAAACAAAGAGGTAGAAAGAAGGCAAAAACCCCATAGCTACATGGAAAGGAATGGTAGCCAAGGTTAGAGAAGCCGATATGCCAAAGGCTTATGAATCCAACTACATAAAAGGAGGCAAAGTCTAAGGTAGAAAGACAATGATGTCAACACCTACACTGAGGAGTTCCAAAAACTATGTTTAAGGTCCAAGGTGATAGAAGAAGAAACCATCAAGGTTGCTAGATATTTAAATGGATTGAAGTGGTCTATCCAAGAGATGAGTCTCCTAAGCCCTAAAACAGTACATTAGTGCTATCAATTGCCACTAAAGATAGAGGAAAAGAGTAAGAGGAGGCAAGACTCTAGTTCAAGAAACAAAGGTAGAGGAAGAGATCAAAGGGGTCATAGAGGTGGTCACCAAGGTAGAGGGACTGATCAGAAGCCAAGGAGAGTCCAAGCTTATAGAGAAAAGTGGTGAAACAAGCTCTAGAGGAAACTATGGTAAAGGTAGAGGTAACCATGGAGGCTCTAATAGAGGAAGAGGTGCAGGAAGAAATAGTTCTTACTTTGCTAGCATGAAATGTTACAATTGTGGGCATATGAGACATCCAACATATAGGTGTCCAGAGAAGGCATCTTCCTCCAACATAGAGAAGAGAGTGGCTTATGTTCAAGAAGACACATCGAGTGTCAAGTCACCAGAGGTCAGCCATATTAACACAAGAGTGGATGGGGAGAGGGGCCAAAGGCATACCCTAACCAGATCCCCCTTGCAGAGATCACACGCGGAAGAAACAACACACAAGTGAGAGAGAGAATGTAGATATCTTTTCATATATTTACTTCAAATTGATTCATACATGCCGGGAGGTAAGGCCTTCCATTTTTAGGCCAGCTATTACAATTCAAGTACAGAAGTCCTCCAACATGCGAGGATTTGAAACAATCTACTATCTCCTAGCTTTTATCCCTGATGTCCTAATTGATATCTCCAAAACTACAAACAAAGATTACATTATATACAAGAGGCTACCGAACAAGTTGGCCTTTAGATCCACCATCAACGGAAGGAACAACCAAATCTAGGTCCATACACTTCCCAATGATAGATACTAGCATTAAATCCGCAACCATAATTAATTGTAAGAGTCGGCCTCAACAGGAAACTAAAATAAACAACTCGGTAAGCAAGGATAATCGAGCGCTAGACAAGCATTACCGAGCGCTAGGGAATTAACCGAGCGCCAGAGAGATAACCAACCAATCCGGTAAACAAAGGAAACTGAGAAACTACCAAGCCAACTGGTCAAAGAAAGAACCGAGCAATACAGGAAAACACAAACATGTTTTTGGTGACACAGGATTGCCAAGGACCCGAGTTGCTCCTATATTAGACACCTGGGGTTATTTGAAATGATTCTTCAAATCATGAAGCAGGTACAATCTGAGTTGAATCCAACTCAGATTGTGAAATCCATGAACTGTCTTCAATCGGTCTATTCTTCCACTTTACCAAATATTTCATATACTGTTTTCCTCTTGTACTTCTACCATTTCTTTGTTCCAAAATTTGCTCTTCTTCTATCTGTTTCTTAGGATAATCATTCGGTACTGTCATTTCTTCATCCGACTCATGATATTCATACAAATTAGCAATGTTGAATATAGGTGATATATCCATGTCATTAGGTAACTCAATCTCATAAGCATTTCCACTATCAAATCTCTTCAAAATCTTACAAGGGCCAAACTTCTTCATTTTCAACTTCCCATATGTTCCAACATGAAATCTGTCTTTCTTCAAATGAACCATTACTTCATCACCAATTGCAAAAGTCTTATGTCTTCTTGATCTATCAACGCTGTCTTTGTATTTCTGATTACTTTTCTCCAACTTATGTTTCACATCTTTATGCAATGTCTTCATGTACTCAACAAACTTTACTCCTTCAACACTTATCTTTCCTTCATTAGTAATATCTCTCAAATCTGATATACCTCTCGATTGTATGCCATTTACAATCTCAAAAGGTGTTTTTCTAGTACTCCTATTCACTAAATTATTATATGAAAACTCTGCTTGTGCCAACATAGAATCCCAATTACTCGATGTGTCTCCAACTAAACATCTCAAAAGATTTCCCAAGCTTCTATTCACAACTTCTGTCTATCCATAGGTTTGTGGGTGAAATGTAGAACTATATTTGAACTCGGTGCCAAACTTTCTCGAAAGGGTCTTCCAAAAATATCCAACAAATTTACTGTCTCGGTCAGAGATAATACTCCTCAAGAATCCATGCAATCTCACAATTTCCTTAAAGAAAAGATCTACTATATATACTACATCTGATGTCTTTCTACAAGGTATAAAATGTGTCATTTGAGAAAATATATCCACAACAACAAATATAGAATCATTACCTCTTACTGTCTTCGGTAAGCCAAGAACAAAATCCATACTAATATCAATCCAAGGTTTCTTAGGAACATAAATCGGTGTATACAATCCAATATTTTGACTTACTCCTTTTGCAACTTGACAAATTCGAAAATATTCAAATAAGAATGCGATGTAAAGATTTGGCTCTGCAACTAGGTGATTGCTGACATCCTCGGCCCTTGGCCGAACTGACTAGCATTCAATGTGGCCCCTTTATTTTGCCCTCTTCCCGTGCATATGGCAACTCATTCTCCTAGACCGGTGTCGACTTTGTAAGGAAAATCGTTTAAGAAAGCACTCAGAGAAGAATCAGTTATCCCACTGGACACCAAATTTGTGATCGATGGGGACCAACCCGCGAAAGGAGGGGTTGGAGCCAACTATGGAGGTGAGGGTTCTGAGCCTTCTAATGTTTGTATTATCAAACCGAATAAATAGATGTCCTTAGTTATTGAAAAGGAAAATAATTCTCTTAGAAACTGCTATTTTTCTTGCTGCCCAAGACTTGAAAAAGCTTCCTTCTAGATCCTTTCTTAATGATTGGTTGCACAACGTTTGGGGAAAAAAATATGGTTATCACTTTACCTTTCTGCGAATGATCTAGAGAGGGCTATTCATCATTTTCCTTAAGAACCCTAGCTCTCAAAAGGACATTATTGATAAATAATTTTGGCAAATTGGTACTGCTAATTTTAGGGCCCTCCCCTGGTTGCCCGATGCAGTGTATAATGAAGTTCTGGCTCTTTCGAGCCCACGCTAGATAACCCTAGGTAGCGTCCCGCCTTACTTGTGGAACATGATTCCTCAAGCCTTGGAACCATTCGGCTCGGTGCTCTGGGTTGATAAAACTAATGTTCTGCTTCCTCACACTGATGCTAGAATCCTTATTACTATTAACCCGGGAATCAATCTCCCCGAGGGAATTCGGTTTGACCTTGGCAACCATTCCCATTTTTTCCCTATCTCCTTTTTAGGAGGACTTAACTCGTGCTTCCTCTACAGAAGGGAAGGCCACCAGGGACATGATTGTCCCCTATTGTTAAAAAAGAACCCTAATCCGAGATCCAAAGGTGGTAAAAATCTAGATTCTAAGAATAAAAAAGGTAGGAATAAGGATTCAACTGATAAATCGAACCCCACTAAGAGTCTTGCTTTTGACATTCCCAAGACCTCTAAAGCCCTTGCAGAGTCACTGGATTCTCTTAAAAGATCCTTCTATGTTGAATCTAGCCATAAAGCCCCAACTGATACCCGTTTTGAAGATGTGCTCGAACCACCTGTTGTAGATAACCTGGACTTTGGCTTGAAACCGAAAACTCAAGTTCGAACTCCCGCAAGCCGAATGCACAACAAATTGTTCTCAATAAAGTCAAGAGGTAGCAGCCCTCAAGAGAAGAAATCCCAATGTTGCAGATAATTGTGTCAGTGAGCTCTCTACCAAGCAGTTTGTAGAGAGACACCAGGAGAATAGCCCTTTTGGTGTCTTGGAGGCCATCAAAGAGGCATATGATAAGGAAGAGAGGCTAAACAATTTCTCCCTCATAGCGATTCTAGCCCCCCCAGACTTATCCCACTGAAAATCACCCCACTCAGTTAAGGAGGATATATCCAATCTCAACCCCCATCCTGCTCCCATCCCCTGTGTCTCGACGGAAAGCTTGGAAGAAGGCGAGGTTGTAGGATTAGAACTTGCCGTGCTAGATTTAGGGCAAGAGGAGCCCCCAGACTTTACATTCAAAGCCAAGAAGAAGATTAGGATACCCCTCTCCAAGGAGACTATTCCAGAGGTCAAGGCTGGTCTGGGAATGTCCCAAGATGAAGGAGTGTCCCCCCCGGTGAAGAAGAAGAGAGGTAGACCTCCCAACCATGCTTCCAGTATCAAGCCCTCGAAAATCCAAAAGAGGACCCTCCCTAATTGTTTTAAGAGCTTTCATGCTCCTATGGAACAAGACTCCTAATTTGGTCATGGAGTTTAAGCCAGCAACTTGGAATGTGAGGGGCCTTGAGTCCCCTGACATAAAGTATGTGGTTAAAAGATTCATCAGGTTGCAGAAAGGATTTGATTTCTTTCTGTTGCAGGAGATTAAATCAATTGGATTCTCCCTAGAGGTTGCCTTGAGATGCATTTGGCCTGATGCTAGGAGTGTTTTCACCTGTCACCTGAGAGGTAAAGGGGAGAGTGCCATCCTCATCCACCCCAGATGGGCTAACAAAATCTCTGAATGGGGATGTTCCCCATGCAATAGAGTTGTTTGGGTGACCTGTAAGGATGGCAATTCTGAGTTTGGGATTTGTTTAGTTTATGCCCCAAACGACCATAACGATAGGATCCAACTGTGGGATTGGATGTGCCAGTTGAAAGATATTACATGGGTTGTTGCTGGGGATTTCAACATGGTTGAATCCCCTAGGATAAGGGAGGAGGTTCTAGGATGGAATGGAAAGGCAATGAAAAGTTCTTTTGGTCCAAGGTGATCAGTAAGCTTAGACTATTTGACCCATTAGCAGGTCAGAAGAAAGAACATAAGAGTGTCTAGCATACCTGGTCCAACTACAAAAAGGGCAATAGGAGAATCTACTGCAGGCTGGATAGGATATATGCAAATAAAGGTGTTTTCAGCTTCAAGAAAGAGGTAGATGGTTAAAGCATTAAGGTGGTACCATATTCCCTCTCAGATCATCACCCTGTAGTCTCTTCGTTGTTTCAACTGGGGAGTTGCCCATCCCCTAGGAAGGGTAAACAATCATTTGCCCTTAACACCTCATTGCTGAATAATGAAAAAATAAGAGATGCCATTCTCCTGATCAAGTGGTTCAACTTTGGCGTGGCTAAGAAACAGAGCATCATAGACTATTGGAACTAGTGCACCATTAGTTGGAGAACAATGTTCCAAGTGGTTGGGAGGAAATGGGCTAAGGATTCTACAAGAGTTGAAATAGAGTTGCAGAGGAAACTCTGCCAAGTAGAGATGAGGAATCAGGCTAACCCAGTTAATGAAGAGGCAACCAATTGCCTAGCTTGGACTAGAGACTTGCTCAAGAAGATGCAATAATATAAAATCAATGGAGCTAAGGTTAGATCTAGAGCCAATTGGATCAAGGAAGGGGACAGAGGCTCCAAGTTCTTTTTCCATCTGCTAAAAGCTAAGGAGGCCAATATCAATATTAACCGCATCTGTCAAGAAGGGATTGAACTCTCATCTCAAGAGGACATCCTCCTGGATTTTGTAGGATACTATTCCAACCTCTTCACCTCAGAAGATTCAAGAACAAAGATGAGGGAAATGAGGAATAAGATCGAAAACATTATCCCTCCCTCTCTCAAGCTAGAAGATGCAGTTACCCTTAGTAGACCCCTATATGTTGAAGAGATAGTAGAGGCCATTGAACATATGAGTAATGACAAAGCCCCTGGTCTTGACAGGATTCCTATTGAGTTCTACAAAAGTAACATAAACTGGATAGCCCAGGACCTTTTGATGATCTACAATGAGGCTATCTTGATTGGCTCCCTGGGAACACAAATAAACACTGGTTGCATTAAGCTTATCCCGAAAGAGGGTGACAGAACCCTGATTAAGAACTGGAGGCCCATAACCCTATTGAATGTGTCATACAAAATTTTGGCCAAAGTCCTGGCTAGAAGGTTGGTTGACATCCTACCCAAAGTTATCAGCCCCACCCAGATTGGCTTTGTTAAAGGTAGGTATATCTTGGAGAACCTCATCACTTGCTGGGAGACTATGGAATGGCCAAAGTGCTCTGGACAACAGGTCAACATGTTGTTAATTAACTATGAGAAGGCATATGACAGGATAGAATGACATTTTATTGCTACTATGTTGGAAGCTCTGGGATTCGCTGAAGAGTTTATCAAAATGGTCTGGACATTATTGATTGGGGCTACTACAGTGGTTGAAGTGAATGGTGAGAAGTCAAAACCTTTCCTTCTAACTAAATCCATAAGGAAAGGCTTCCCTCTGGCCCCAACCCTTTTTGTTTTAGCTGCAGATTCCCTATATCATATTTTAAGGGATGACTCCATTTCTCCAAAAGTTAGAGGGGTCATCTTACCTAATAATGAGGAACTCATAAACATCTAGTTTGCCGATGACACCTCCCTCATGGTGGAAATGTGTGAAGATAACTTCAAGTGCCTCATGGACAAATTGGATATATTTTGTTTAGCCTCAGGCAGCAAAGTGTCCATAGCTAAGTCAACCCTGCTAGGTTGGGATAAAGCTTCTCCGGGGTGGTGCAATCAATTTGGGTTTGCCTAGGGAGGCCCTCTCCACCAAATTAGATACTTGGGAATACCATTCTTTGTTAAACCAGATTTGAAGAATATTTGGGAATGGGTGAAGAGCAAGATTGAAGGGAAGCTGAAGAAGTGGAATAACAGGTATCTATTGTTGGCAGGAAGGGTTGAGGTGGGCCAAAAGATTATGGCTGCATACCCCATTTATTACTCCTCGGCCTGGTTGTTTAACCATGGTTAGATAGATTTCATCCGCAAAGCAATCTAGAACTATCTTTGGTCAGATGGTAAAGGAAGAAGGCTCATGCTATGAGGTGGGACTGGTGCACTAGGTCCACAGAGTAAGGGGGCCTAGGGTTAAAAGATTTAAGGTGGCAAGGTAATGCTCTTGCTGTGAAGTGGGTAGCTAAAGCAGTTCATGGTAGTGAGCCCTGTATGCACCCTAAAATGGTCGCCTAGATTTTGGGTCCCCATTTCTCAATTTATCAAATCCCTGAATCAATATTTTTAAATACCAACAATATGAATTATATCAATTTCCTTGATCAAATCATAATCAATTCAATATTTCCTAAGGTTTGAGCCTTATTTAATTTAAAAGAGAAAAAAAATAAAAATCTTATTTAATTAAGAGAACATGCTCCCTTTTAATTAATTAATAAATCTCTTTTAATTAATTAAAAATCTCTTTTAATTAAATAATAAAATCACTTTATCCTGAGCTTTTATTTAATTAAAAAGAATTTCCTCCCCTTTTATTTAAATAAAAAATCCCCACTTTTCTTCTTATCCTATATTGCACAAATAAAACATTATTCTTATTTTATAAAAAGAGAAAAAATACTTTTTGTCTCATATGGACACTAAAGTCAACTTCTATTTTCCTATTGGAGGATATTTGTGCACAAGGATCAAGCTTCTTTTTTTTCTCCACCGTTGATTAAGTCTTTTGTCTCTTAATTTCAATGGTCCATTTTCATCTCATTTCTTATAGAAGGAGAGCTCTCTCCTTCATTTTCATATCTTAGATTTTTATGCTAATGTTATGCTACAGGTTTTCTAGGTCATTTGGAGCTCTTTGAAGACATTTTTGCATTCAAGCTTTGAAGACATTGTTGTTGCATTTCATTTAGCTTATTTTCTTACATCATAGTTGCATAATCATGACATTTTTAGTATAGATTTCTTTTATACAATAGATTAATCTCACATAGCTTAATAGGAGGATTTGTAACACTTGTATTTTCCTTTCATAGCATAGCTTGCATCTTTCATTTTCATAGATTAGTTTGCATTGCATTGCATTCATATTTATTTCATTGAAGATATTGACATTGTTGCCCTTGTCTTTGATTTGGAATCTCTCATTATGTGGTTAACTAGCAAGGTCATGAGTTTATAGCTCTAGCTAAGAGCAATTTTACAAATCTTGCAACTCCATGCATAGAGAGCTATGGATAGATTTGCGAGGGCTCATTGTTGAATTTTCTTGCATGTAAAGATTCATAGAAGTGTGGTCATATTTTTACCATACATTTTTGGCGCCCACCGTGGGGCAACCCACTTTTACATGCTGGTTTTTGATTATTTTTTGGAGCTAACCCTTGTGCAAATTTGTTTGGGAACGAAAAACTTTAGATTTGAAAGATTTGATCATATCTCCCAAACGGCTTGGTGTTTTGGTCTAAATTTTTTTTTGCAAGTTGACGACATATCAGAGAAGCTCCAAATTTTTTTTAAAAATTTTCGGAGGTAATTTGTATTTTTATGATTTTTTCTTTATTTTTCATAAAAAAATGATTTTTGACGCAAATCAGCATATTTTTCAGACATTTTTACATTTCTGGAAAGGTATTGAAATTATATAGGGGGTCCATTCATTGTGTTTTTAATTTAGAGGTCATATCATAACTCATTTGGTCAATTTATAAAAACTGATCTATTTTGGGAAAATAGCTCTTTAGGGCACAAATGAAAAGATCTTGTTAAAATTTTGACATTTTTGGAAAGCTCTCTGTGTTTTGACAGAGGTCTCTTTTCTGTATTTTGGGTTTAGGGTCCGAATTCATATGATATAAGTTCAATCTTGTTGACAAGGTCAAAAATCAAAATTAAAAAAAGGGTATTTGATGATTAGTATGCATTTATTTTTCACATGGTTCAATGCATGATGTGAGTTGTCATTTAGATTATTTGTTGGTTATTATTTCTCTTAACAATTGATTTTTAGATCTAACCACCTTAGGGTTTGCATAAGTTGAATATACATTGCATATCTTGTTTGCTTGTTTGCTTGTCTTGTTCATTTGAAGGTGCATGACTTGCTTTCATGGAAAATGCTTTAAAAAAAAGAAAAAAAAGGTGAAATCTACTAAGCACGTTGCGTTGGACTTGAGGTATTTTGTTACATCTCTACAACATTTAGATCTTGAGATTAAAATTGAACCTCTCATGTGTTTGGCTTGAGTGTTTACATGCTTTCATAAGAACATATTTCAATTGATGCTCTTAATGGGAAATGAAAGAACATAGATTTATTTTTACAAGTTTGTGTAAGTGAATGCTTGTGTTTAAACCTTAAGTAATTCTTGGTTCCAATATCAAATATCTCATTGAGTGATTGAGGGCATGAATTCATTCCTTGTTTACATGGGGAGTTAAATGCACCACTTTGTGGACTCACTCTATGTTTGCTTGGAAAGTTAAATATTCCATTGATTCAATCTTTTTTCATTTGTGAGTAGTATTGATAAGCAACTTTAGAGTACTTTTGATTGATCTTGTTGGCTAAATTAGGTTGTTGGACTTGCTTATTTCTAATCACCCCTCGTTTTCACCTTTTGGATGCAATATCAACATTCATACATAGGGGAGGGGTCTACTTGAAAAGAGCATAAGTGTTCCACAAATTTTCCCCTTTTTTATGCTTTCTTGATCTTATTAGTTTTCTAAGGTGTGGACTCACTTTGAGTTTGTGTGAAGAGTTAAATGTTCCACTTTTGGACTCTGAGTTTGTGTGGAGTTAAATGTTTCACTTTTGGACTCACTTTGAGTTTGTGTGAGGAGTTAAATATTCCACCTTGTGGACTCACTTCACATTCACTTGAAGGATTAAATGTTACACTTTTGGACTCACTTCACATTCACTTGAAGAGTTAAATGTTCCACTTTTGGACTCAATCACTTTTACTTGAAGAGTTAAGTGTTCCACCTTTAGTGCTTTAAATGCTTTTGATAGTGAATTACTTACTTTTTATTTCTAGAAAGCCTGCTTGAGGACACACCACCTCAAGGGACGACCTTAACTCCTGTGTTCCAGCGGAGTATAAATAGCGGGAGGTGAATTGAAAGACACCTCTCTTGGGAATTGAGTTTGATATCACTCTTGGCTAAGTCTCAAAGAACTTTATACCTTTGAGAAGTGAAGGAGGAGATTTGGGTTACCGTCTCCCCCCGACTGTGTGATTTCAGATTTTTTTCATCTACAGATTTGGGCCTCACGTACCTTGCGTATATCGAGGACTCCTTAGAAAAGCCATGTATATCCTTGTAGACAGCTTGATAAGGTGTTGTTGTGTTCTAAGTGCCTGTTAAAACATCTTTAAGAACATACACAAGTAGAATCTTTAAGGAGTAGGATACTAAGTCACTATCTCTGTTCATGTGCAAGGTTGCTTTGTCCCTTGCCCATTGCTTGAAGACTGTTTGCTTGAACTCCCTGGTTGTTGTTCTATGTGCTTGATCATCATTGCAAAATCTTTTAAAAGATCTAATTAGAATATTGAAACTGAGTTCCGTCCTGCTGTAGTGAGTTCTCCTTAGAAGCTTGGTCTTCCTTGGTCAGTCCAGGTCAAATCTTAGGTGATGTCATGTTGCTCAACATCTCAATGAACGTTATGGTATCAATTGCATAAGATGAATCTTAGTCTTCTTCTTTCTTCTCCATTTTCCATGTTCTTCTAAAGTATTCTATTCCCATGGGAAATTCTTCTTCCTCTTCTTCTTGATTCTTTTCCTCTTATTATCTAGTCTATTTTCTTCTATTTTATCTCTTCTATTGCTCCTATGCTTGATTCTTCTTCTTCTAGAATCATGAATCTCAAATATTTGATTTTGGAACCTTTATTAAGAATAGATGATCTTGAGCTCATTGACATATTCGAAAAGTGTTGTTCCTCCAAAATTCTCATGAGTAACGAATTTATGACAAAAAAAATAAAAAAATGATTAAATCATATGCCTTTGCTAGAATCATACTCATGATCTCATCTAAACATTCTTCATCTTCTAAATCTTATCACAATTCTTCTAAACATTATTCACATTCCTCACATTCTAAATCTTATCACAATTCTTCTAAACACTATTCACATTCTTCATCTTCCAAATCTTATCATGACTCTTCTAAACATTATTCGAATTCCTCATTATCCAAGTCCTCTTCCTACACCAAGTCTTCAATTTCCTCTTCTTCACGATCTCATTCTTCTTCTACTTCTTCAAAGAGTCTTACTTCTCTTCACAAGACATACCATAACGAGCAACGTGATAGTCCTTGTGATACCTCTTCTACGAAGAGTGACACACCCACCTATGATGACTATGATGACTATGATGATGGACAATGTAGTGATGCCCATGAAACTTCTATTCCTAAGCATCATCCTCGTGGTACACTTGTGATTTCTAAGGGGGAGTCGTATTGGGTAGACTGTGATGGTGATCCATATGACTAAATTTGAAGAATTTTTTGATGATTTTTGCGAACAATACAATATTCCTACTGAGGAAGAGAAAATCTACCGCGCTGATTTCAAATGTCAAAAGAATCTCTCCTCTAAAAGTTCTCATGCTGAAAATAAAGGTTGCGCTCTCAAACAAGATCATATTAATGTTGAACCTTTGTCTTGTGATGGTTCCCTTCCATCCTCTACTTTCTCCAACACCCACACACTTCCTAAAGCTTCCGAGTCTTCCAAATATTTCATAAATCTTTCATCCAACAAAGATCCTAAGGCTTTCCATGTGGTTCCCTATAGTTATTCTCAAGGGCCACCTCTTAAAGATACTCAAGCTAACCTTCACTTGGCTGCAAATACTTTCAATAATGCTAAACCTAAAGAGCCTAAGCTTTTAAATGCTATAATGCCTATTTCATCTAGTCTTTCAGCATCTCCTCCAAAGTCTTCTATATAATTTCAACATGCTTCCTTGTCCTTAGAAGTGGCTCCATGTCAAGAGGACCCTAAAAATGATAAAAAAAAAAATATAAATAAAGATCAAGATCAAAAACCCTCCATATCATCCAATTCTCTTCATGATGTATCTCCTCCATCTCATGGTTCTTTTGATCCTCTACGCTCTTCCGTATTCATTCCACCATCTCCTAAGCAAGATCAAGCTACTACTTACACCGTTGAGCTTATTGATAATCAAAATAACCTTGCCACACTCGTGCTTTCCAAAGATAATACTTCCATTAAGGTTATTAAAAATGGTGTTGTTACTTCCAATGTTAAGCCTATTGAAAATCAAGAAAAAAATGATCCGATTATGCTATCCAAAGCTCCTTGTCAAGATCAAAGTCTTCCATCTTCTTGTTCTACCATTTCATGTTCGCTTCCACTTTCTACTCTTCCTAAGTCTTTGCAAACTTTGAAACTTCCTATCAAAGAAGTTGCTCCTATTCAAAATGTTCAGGATCCTATTGAAAATTCTAATGCTCACTCTAAAGATGCTGATATCCTTGGTTGTGATATAGATGCTGATGAACTTATTGATTATCCTTTTGCGTCTTCCACTTCCATCCTTGGACCTCTTCCACCGTTGCTAAAGACTTCATGTTTGTCTTCCATATTGGATCCTTATGTCCTTGCACTTTCCCCTCCTAACTCTCCTAATTCGTCATCCATTTTGGGTCCTTACATCCCTCCATCTCCTATCTTTCCTCAAGATCAACATAGATGCATACCCTTGAATCCTTTTCATCCACCCACCCATCTAAACTAGTCATATCCTCCTTCCACAAGTCCCAAGTCTTTTGGAAGTAACTTGAATGTTCAATACAAGAAAAAGAAGCAATACAAGACTCCATCAAAAAAAGATCACCATGTCTCCTGTAATCGACATGGAGGCATAAAGTCAAAAGAGATATCTAAGAAGAAAACTACAAGACAAGTATGGGCTCCAAAATTCATCATTGAAGATATTTTTTTTAAATCATAAAAAAAAAATGAAAATCCTACAACTATATGGATTCCAAAGTCTCTCTTGAAAGAGTATGATGTTAAACAAAAAGTGAAGTTGACATTCAAGCTTCCAAAGGCTTCCACTTCATCTTCTTCCAAAAACATTCTTCCATTCCATGTGCCTGAACTGCAACCTCTGCTAAACATTCGCTATATTTCTTCTCGTATTCTTTCATTCACATTTTCTCCACCCTCTCGCCACCCTTCAAGGTGTGTGTTGATGTTGATCTTGCCTTCCTTTCCATCTACCCTTTCACAATCCTTCCATTCATTATCCTTCTACCTTCTATCATTTTTTCTCATTTGCCTATTCCTCCTATCTTTCAACCTCACTCGCTTTACATAAAGCCTTATTCTCCATTTTTCTCTTCCATTTTCCTTTCCCTATCAGCATCTTTGAGCATATTATTTTGAATCCTTGACATTTCATAGTTTATCCTTTCAAGGAGCATTATCTAAAAAGCTTGCCTTCTTCCAAAAAAAAAAAATTAAAAAAAAATTCAAAAAGAACAAAGAAAAAATGAAAAACAAAATTGAAAATGTGCCTTGGTGAAAACTTGGAAACAGGCACCTTAGTAGCAAAAGTAAAGAGAAATAAATTTGTCCTATGGTGAAAACCACTCCCTTGTGGCACCTTGGATAAGTACCATGATGAAAATCTTGTAATCAGACATCATGCGTAGTTCTTCTACATGTTTCATCCATTCTGTCTTCTCTCTTTGATCTTGGCAATGTTGACTTATACACGAACATTTGACTATCTTGTGAGTTATCTTACGATGATCTTGCTTTCATTTCATTCATGTTTAGCCTTCATATTTATTTTCCTCCATTCATTCTAGCCTTTCGCTATCATTTTCTCCTTTGGTCTTGATCTAATAAAAAAAAGTAAACACGATGCTATGAAGTCTCTTGACATATCTACTTCTTTGGATTGCATCCTTTCCTTCTTTTTCATTGCACTTTTGTGGCTTATCCCATGCTGGCCTTTCATTGCTTGTCTAGATATGTTTTTCATGACAATTTTTCCCTAGCTTGGGTACTCTTGAAGAGTTTTTCTTTAAGGATTTCTTCTCTTCATTCTCCTTCATTCTTTTATCTTCCATCACTTCCACCAACTTGCTAATCCCTCTTGTTCTCCACCTTGCTTGACATTGGGACTGCACGATGTGATCTTGCTTAAAAAGTTGGATGCCCGTTCTATCTGGGGGCATCCTTTGTACATATTTTATGAATCTTGAAAAAATACCAAAAAAATTGATATATGATGCTGAAAAATTCTAAAAAGTATAAAAAGTCTTGAAAAAATATAAAAATAAAATAAAATAAAAAAAATAAAAAATAGAAAAAGTGCCTTGGTGAAAACTTGGAAACAGGCGCCTTGGTAGCAAAAATACAAAAAAATGAAAGAAAAAATTGCAATAAATCTAAGTGGTGAAAACTTGGAAACGGGTGCTACTTGAGGCCTTTGCACTCCTATTTGTTAAGCATACGTCCTCGACACTGAACCTTTCTCCATCATGTCTTGACCTTATTTGGTGTAGTCTGAAATTGGTCTTTATCTTTGTCTAGGGGGCATAACTATTAGCATTGGTCTTTTTAGGTGCGTGTGTCTCTTGGGGCATTTCACAACAGGTGTTTTTCAACACCACCCTAGACAGTGTTTTTCAACACTACCCTTGTGTCAAGTATTTCTTAACACTTATCAGATGTCTTACCCAATAGTCTAAGTATAGTGCGATATTTCTCATTGGCAGATGTGATAACCAAAGTTTGACTCTATGACCAACACACACGCACTTAGACAATCAACTCGCTTGAGATATGTTGACTTTATTTTTCTTTGTGTTGTCTATGAGGATTTCTTTGATGAGTGGTCTTTCCTTGAGAAGTTTTCGATGATGCATAGCTAGAAGACTAAGGGTATGAGAACATGTTTTCTTTCTTTATCTGCTTATGGGTATATTTTGTTGATCCTAACTATCATGAGCATTTATGCTGGTCTTACTTGACACTATGGATTGACAAGGTATTATCCTTGACTATTTTGTGAGTGCATGCTTCTAGTTATCTTGACTTTCACGTGTCTTGATACAAGCATAATCTCGCCATATCAAACTTAGGTAATCTCACTACATTAGTCATCTTGACCTCCATGTCTTTGGTGCCTAGGTGAGATTTCCACATTCTATCTGATATAGATCATATTCAGATTCACATAGTCATACTAGTGTGTATTGTATGATCTTGCGACGCTACCAATAAAGCTCGATGATGATTATTAGATGTCTATTGGCATTGTGACCTTGCAAGTCAACCACTTTCATAGTAGCTTGCATTCTTAGGTTCATCATAGTTTAATTTTTGCATCTTGCATATGGAGAGAGCTTTCCTTTTTATCATCTACGGACTAGTTGGTCAACTGTGCTCATTTTCTGATTCTTCTTGGTCATATCTTTCATTTCTGGTCTTTCATATCACATCATTTTCTATCCATTTTCAGACTCGAAATCGAAATCTGAGTTGCGTTTCCAAGCTTTCTCATTCTTCTACGCAGTTGATTGACCTTTTGAGGCATAATTCTTCGATCTTTGATGGAATTTTTTCCTTTCTATGTCTTCCAAACTTCTAGTCTTTCATTCACCCCTTTCGCTTCCTCTTTCTGAGGTTTGACTTAATCTTTATCCTATATCTTTTTTAGTCAAACCTCGTCAACCTAGGGCATATCTTCACTTTTTGATGGTTATCCTATCATGCTCCATCCTTCGATTATGATTTATTGTGACTTGATCAGGTTTATCAATTTGTTGTTCTCCTCTATCTGATTTCGATTTCAATTTTGAGGGGGTAGTACCTATCAGCTTTAATCTTTGATTTAGCTTTATCATTCAGCTCAGCTTGAGATTCTTATTTTTAGACTTGATTATCACCTAGCAATGATGGTGGTGATTTTGTCTTTCAATTTTTATTTCCTATTTTTCAGACTTGATTATTGCCTAGCAGCGACGATGATAGTTTTGTCTAAGGCTTGATTTGCACCTAGCAGCGATGGTGTTAGTCTTGTCTTTCAGCTTTTGCTTATTTTTGTTTGGATGTGATCCCGAATCGACCTCACGTCTGAGTTGTTTTGTGATCCCAAATCGATCTCACATTGCAACTTCATTCTTTGACTACATGTGTTTCCAAAATGATCACACATTAGTCAAAAAGGGGCAAATGTATGCACCCTAAAATGGTCGCCTAGACTTTGGGCCCCCATTTCTCAATTTATCAAATCCCTGAATCAATATTTTCAAATATCAACAATATAAATTATATCAATTTCTTTGATCAAATCATAATCAATTCAATATTTCTTAAGGTTTGAGCCTTATTTAATTTAAAAGAGAAAAAAAATAAAAATCTTATTTAATTAGGAGAACATGCTCCCTTTTAATTAATTAATAAATCTCTTTTAATTAATTAAAAATATCTTTTAATTAAATAATAAAATCACTTTATCCTAAGCTTTTATTTAATTAAAATGAATTTTCTCCCCTTTTATTTAAATAAAAAATTTCCACTTTTCTTCTTATCCTATATTGCACAAATAAAATATTATTCTTATTTTATAAAAAAAGAAAAAATACTTTTTGTCTCATATGGACACTAAAGTCAACTCTTATTTTTCTATTGGAGGATATTTGTGCACAAGGATCAAGCTTCTTTTTTTTTTTTCCACCGCTGATTAAGTCTTTTGCCTCTTAATCTCAATGGTCCATTTTTATCTCATTTCTTATAAAAAGAGAGCTCTCTCCTTCATTTTCATATATTAGGTTTTTATGCTAATGTTATGCTGTAGGTTTTCTAGGTCATCTGAAGCTTTTTGAAGACATTCTTGCATTCAAGCTTTGAAGACATTGTTGTTGCATTTCATTTAGCTTATTTTCTTACATCATAGTTGCATAATCATGAAATTTTTAGTATAGATTTCTTTTATGCAATAGATTAATCTCACATAGCTTAATATGAGGATTTGTAACACTTGTATTTTCTTTTCATAGCATAGCTTGCATTTTTCATTCTCATAGATTAGTTTGCATTGCATTGCATCCATATTGATTTCATTGAAGATATTGGCATTATTGCCCTTGTCTTTGATTTGGAATCTCTCATTGTGTGGTTGACTAGCAAGGTCATGAGTTTATAGCTCTAGCTGAGAGCAATTTTACAAATCTTGCAACTCCATGCATAGAGAGCTATGGATCGATTTGTGAGGGCTTATTGTTGAGTTTTTTTGCATGTAAGGATTTATAGAACTGTGGTCACATTTTCACCATACAAGCCCTGAAAGATTCTGGTGAGACATAACATCAGCAAAGGCTTCCCTACCCGGGCTAGGCAATGGAAGAATCTACCACTTATTGATCTCATGACAGGGAAGTTTAGAGTCACGGTTTCAGGATCTGAGGTATTCTAATCTATCTGGAAAGGTTGGGAGGAGACTAAACCCTTCTTGGCAGACACCAATTTACTTGATTAGTCTCTAAATATCTGTGGGGAAAGATCCATTTGGTGGAATCTCATTAAGGGAGGTAAGCCTCTTGCTTAACTTCAGGGATGCTCAACGAAAAAGTGGAATGCCTTGGGAATCAACTATTTCTCAAACATAATTGAAAATGATATCCTAATCCTGTGGGATACTCTGGCCTCTAGATATGACTTTCCCTCAACCCAATGGAGAACCTACACCACTGTCACAAATGCATGCTCTTCCCTTAACCTCCCTAGAGACACTTCAGTGGATTCAGATATGAAGGATTTAGTTAAGTGGAAGGATGGAATCCCATTGGTTCAAACTAAAGCTAAACCCATCTACCAAATGTTTTCTTACACTGAAAACATAATTGACCACCTCAATACAAAATGGCAGTTAAACCTGGACACCAACTCTTGGAGTAAAATACTGACCAAGCTTTGGCGCACCCCTGTGGAACCCAAAGTCCTCTACTTTGTGTGGCATTTCCTTCTGCATAGGTTGCCCATTAAGTCTTCCTCTAGTTTACCCCTCCCCTACTCCTTTTGCAATGCTCCCAAGACCATCTCTCACATCTTCTTTGACTGTTGCTTTGCTCTAGACTTCTGGAACCTTTTTGGCCTGAGACCAAACCACAACTTTTTGTTGTTCAATGCTATTTCTGGATCCTTTTTGGGTCTTAATAGTGCTTTCAATTGTTTCTGGGCATCACTTTCTTTTCATGTTCTTTGGAATATTTGGAAAATGAGGAATGATCGTATATTCAATAGTAGGATTAGATCCCTCACTGAGTCTCTACGGAGGCTCATCACCCTTAATATTTCTTCGCAGGTCACTTTGGTTATGCAGGTGAAGGAACACAAAGCTGTTAGGGTGGTGAGAGGCATTATAGAAGTATTGGACAAGGACCAAGTCCCATGCAATATGACTACCAGATTGGACATTGAGTTTGGCTTTGACATAACTATTGGACAGTTGCTCTAGCAGATACAAAGCTAGAGAAAAGCAGTGGGCTAATAGATTGCTGCAGGAGGTACAAAAGAGGCAACAATACAGAACCAATAGGTAGGAAGAGGAAACAACCAGGATAAAGTCCCTACAACAAAGCAAGAGATAGTCACTGTGGTAGAATAGGGGAGCTCCAACAATGGTTCGACAAGGTCTTTCCCAGATCTTCAACCTCTAGTCAACCAACCTTCTAGGGTTGACTCCTTGTATGTCCCTCTTGTTGCAGTGCTTCCTCCACTTCCGTGGGAGGCATTTTTATGCAACCCCTACAACCTCATATTTCATGGAGACCTGTGCCTCAAATGGGCTGATCATTAGAGGCCATGGACAGCCTGGTTCCCCAAATAGATCTCCTCACTTATGTTATGGCTACTGATTCTCTAAAAGTTCTTTTTTTGTAGGAAAGATGTTTAATATTGATCTTATTCCCTGCGTATATATGGGACACTATATTTTTGTAAAGTAATGATGATGTAATCCTCGAACATGATGTAATCCCTCTTTTAAGTTAATATAAATTATGGTTAATAGAAAAAAACTTGACAAATTTCACAACTTTTCACAAATTTCTGAACATCCTTATACAACTGCGGCCAAAAGTATTTCTCCTTAAGCAAATTCAATGTCTTGTCAACACCAAAATGTCCACCCAAACCACTACTATGTTTCTCTTTTATCAAATTAGTTCTCATTGATCCTCTCGATATACACAACTGAATACCTTTAAACAACATACCTCCTTGAATGAAATATTCTTCCCATTTAGTACTCAGTTGATCTTGAATAGGTGCTTTACACTTTCTCCATGGCTCAGAAAAATCATGATCAAATTCATAAGAATCTCTCATGTCATCAAAACCAAGGACTTCAATTTTCATCTCAGTCAGCAAATATCTTCTTCTACTCAATGCATTTGCAACTCGGTTAGTGACTCCACTCTTATGCTTTATCACAAATGTATAACTCTGCAAATATTCAACCCATTTCATATGTCTCTGATTCAACTTATTCTGACTACCCAAATACTGTAAAGCTTTTTCATCGGTATACAACACAAATTCACTTGGTATCAAATAATGTCTCCATTTCTTCAATGCTTGAACAAAAGCATAGAATTATTGATCATACACAATATTTCCTTTTTGCATCATTCAAATTTTCACTAAAGAAAGCAACAGGTTGACCTTCTTGACTCAACACAGCTCCTATTGCACTTTCACTTGCATCACATTCCACTTGGAATACCTTATTGAAATCAGACAATGCCAACACAGGCAATTCAACAACCTTCTGCTTGACAGTCTCAAAATTTTATCAGCTCCATGTGTCCACTTGAATTATCTTTTATCTCCTCTCATAGTCTCAGTTATAGCATTACAAATTGAACTGAAATTTCTAATGAACTTTTGGTACAAACTTGCCAAACCATGAAATGATCTTACCTCACTAGCATTCTCAGGTGTAGGCCAATTCAAAATAGCTTCAACCTTTTTAGGATCCATCTTCAAACCATCAACTGAAATCACAAATCCCAAGTACACAATCTCCTCTTTCATGAATGAACACTTTTTCAGATTTATTAGCAACTTTTCTTCTTTCAACCTTTGCAATACTTGTTTAACATGCAACAAATGTTCTTCTCTGGTTTTAGTGAATATCAGAATATCATCTAGGTATACAATCACAAATTTACCTAAGAATTCTTCAAAAATTCATTCATCAACCTCATAAAAGTACTCAGTGCATTAGTTAAACCAAAAGGCATAACCAACCACTCATACAAATCTTCTTTTGTCTTAAAAGTAGTCTTCCACTCATCAGCTTCTCTTATTCTGATATGATGATACCCACTTTTCAAATCAATTTTGGTAAAATACTTTTCTCTGATTAAACTATCCATTATGTCATCCATTTTCGGTATAGGAAACCTATATTTCATTGTTATCTTGTTGATTTCTCTAGAATCAATACACATTCACCATTCTTCATTCTTCTTAGGTGCCAATACAATAGGTACTACACAAGGACTCAAACTTTCTCGGATCAAACCTTTCTACAAAAATTCTTGAATCTGTCGATTCAATTCCTGATTCTCGGTAGGTGTCAACCAATGTGGTGCTTTATTCGGTAAACTAGCTCCAGGGATTAGATCCATGCAATGATCAATGCTTCTTTTCTGTGGAAAACCATCAGGTACATTATCAGAAATGATTTCACTCTACTCATTGAGTAACTTATCAATCTCCTCAAGGATATTATCCTCTATTTTCTAGCTTACTTGGTTTTTTAGGAATCACAACAAAACATACATCATTCTTCTTCAAATCCTTAACAAATTTTCTTCCTTCCATTAAGAAAAATTTCACAGATGTACAAACATTACTAACAGGTTTTTCAATCAAAGGTAACAAGATTTGTCTTTTTCCATTAGCCCAAAATAGTATATTTATGCAATCTCCCATCATATATAGCATGTCTATCATATTGCCAAGGTCTACCCAACAAAATATGACAACAATCCATAGGTATGATATCACATAACACCTTATCATAATACTTTCCAATTTTCAAATTTACATAACATTGTTCACTTACCAAGAGTGTATGCTCATCTTTGATCCGTGAAATCTGATAGGGCTTCGGATGTTCCAACCTTTTCAACTACAACTTTGTAACCATTTCCTCAGATGCCAAGTTCTCCGAGCTACCACTATCAATGATTACCTTCCAAACTTCATCAGAAACTCTACATCTGGTCTTGAAAAAACTTTTTCTTACCGGATCTTCCTTATTAAGTTCACTCCAAAGTGCTCTCCTTTACCATCAAGTTCTTTTCCTTCTCAGGTTCATTCGTTGACTCTTCTTGCACCAAAGCATTTCTACTTCTACCGACCTTCTTACTTCCATGTGTACACTCAAATGATCTATGTCCTTCTCCACAATTATAACAAGTTCCTCGGAAACCACCTCTGTTATAACCACCTTGCTACTTATTGCCTCTTCCTCTAGATGAACTTTCACCTTTCCTCTCGGTCTTGCCTTTATCTAGATTTGTCTTTTCAGGTTCAGATCTACTATTTTCACCATAATATCTACCTATTCCTCTAGGGAATCTACCACCTCTACCTCTTTGTCTTTGCTCATGTCTCTTGTTTAATTTCTCCTCAGCTTTCAATGTAAATTGATAAGCTTCTTCAATGTTCTCCAATTTAACCAAATCCATTTAGGTACCTAGAAATTCTTTCCACATCATCTTCATCATGTCTAGATATGATATCTAATTGATAGAATTCCTCAGTATACTCTTTTATCGAGCTATCTTTCTACCTCAAACTTTGCATTCACCTAACTAGGTTAATCTAATAATCACAAGGTAATAACTTTCCTTTCAATTTATTCACCATTTTATTTCATACCTTAATTTTGTCTTTGCCTTTCCTCTTTCTATCCAACTGCAGATGTTCCCACCCTAAGGATGCATGACTTTTTAATTTTGTGCTTGCAATTTTCACCTTCTTTTCCTCAGGGACATTTTCATACTCAAAATACTTTTCCATCTTGGTGATCCAGTCCACCAATTCATCAAAATCTAATTTTCCACTATACTCAGGAGGATTAAAGTTTGGTGTAGATTTTAGACTTATCAAAGACTTCAACAATCTTTCCTCACCTTGATCCATCACCGGTGTAGGTTATACATCAACTTGTTCTTCCTCAATTTCATCATCACTAACATCTTCAAGTTGTCTTCCTCTTCTCTGGGCTGTTTCAATAGCTTCTAATCTAGCAGCAAGTTGTCTCAACATGTCTGCCAATCCTAGATCTACATCTCACCTCCCACGAACCATCTTGAAACCCTCTGCAATTGCATGCCAGATCGCAATCTTCTACCCCACAACAAATCAACTAGGGTTTGACAAGAAGGAACCCTCAAACCTAGATTCACAAACCTAGATCTAGATCTCACATCGCTCTGATACCACCTGACACAAGAGTGGACGGGGAGAGGGGCCAAAGGCACACCGTAACCAGATCCCCCTTGCAGAGATCACACGTGGAAGAAACAACACACAAGTGAGAGAGAGAATGCAAATATTTATTTACTTCAAATTGATTCATACATGTCGGGCTATAAGGCCTTCTTGATTTAGGCTAGATATTACAATTCAAGTACAAAAGTCCTCCAACATGCGAGGATCTGAAACAATCTACTATCTCCTAGCATTTATCTCTGATGTCCTAATTGATATCTCCAAAACTACAAACAAAGATTACATTATATACAAGAGGCTACCGAACAAGTTGGCCTTAAGATCCACCATCAACGGAAGGAACAACCAAATCTAGGTCCACATGCTTCCCAATGATAGATACCACCATTAAATCTGTGACCATAATTAATTGCAAGATTTAGCCTCAATAGGAAACTAAAACAAACAACTCAGTAAGCAAGGATAACCGAGCACCAGACAAGCATCACCAAGCACTAGGGAATTAACTGAGCGCTAGAGAGATAACCGACCAACTTGGTAAACAAAGGAAATCGAACAACTACTGAGCCAACTCGGTCAAAGAAGGAACCGAGTGACACAGGAAAACAAAAACATTTTTTTGGTGACACATGATTGCCAAGGACCCGAGATGCTCTTGCATCACATATAGAGTCAGAGATGGGGGAGAACCTCATGTTTAGGAGAGTCCTCATTAGACAACCAGTGAAAGAGGAGCCAAAGAAAAGAAGAGCTCTCTTTAGAGTGAGATGTAAAATCATGGGTAAAGTATGCAAGGTGATTGTGGATTCTGGCTCCACAAATAACATCATTGTAGAGGAAGCAGTCAAGAAGCTCAATCTGACCAAGATACCCCATGGTAACCCCTAAAAAGTGACATGGTTGAACAAAGGGCAAAGTGTCATAGTGAATGAACAAACATGGGATGAATTATCCATTGGAGGATACAAAGATAAATTGCTATGAGATGTGCTACCCATGGATGCCTGCCATCTTTTATTGGGCAGACCATGGCAATATGACATAGAAGCCATGTATGATGGGAGGGGAAACACAATTACCTTCAAGAAAGATGGAATAACCTTCAAGATCTAGTCCTTGATGGATGATGATGAGGTGCAAACCAAAACCCCTAGTGTGTTTCTTAGTAGTGGAAAAGAGCTACTGCATACACTCCAAAAAGGAGACATTGAAGGGTATGCTATAGTTGTGAAACCCAAAGAAGTGGAGAAGCCTAACCAAGCATCTATACCAGCAGAGATCAAGATTTACGTGGGAGATACAAGGACATAGTAATTGATGGGACACCAACAACCTTACCTCCTAAGAGGTCTATAAGTCATCAAATAGACTTTATACCCGAGGCCTCATTGCCAAATAAGGCAGCCTACAAGCTCACACTAGGGTAGAACCAAGAAGTGGCAAGGCAAGTCCAAGAGCTACTTGATCAAGGGCTAATAAAGAAGAGCATCAGTCCATGTGTAGTACTAGTGGTCTTAGCATCCAAGAAAGGTGGTAAGTGGAGACTTTGCACTGATTCAAGAGAAATAAATAGGATCACTATCAGATATAGGTTCCATATACCTATGATAGAGGATCTAATGGATTTCCTAGGAGGAGTTCAATTCTTCACCAAGTTGGATCTAAAAAGTGGATACCATCAAATCGGGATAAAGGATGGGAATGAGTGGAAGACAACCTTCAAAACCACTGAAGGATTGTATGAGTGGCTTGTGATGCCATTTGGGCTTACTAATGCCCCTAGTACATTCATGAGATTTATGAATGAGGTGCTAAAGGACTATACAAGTAGATTTGTGGTGGTATATCTTGATGATATACTCATCTTCAGAAAAACAAAGGAGAACACCTAAAACATTTGGAGGTTGTGCTCAAGAGACTCCATGAAGAAAAATTAGCCATTAACCTTGAGAAATGTGAATTCCTCAAACAAGAATTGGTCTACTTGGGATTTGTAGTGTCTAAGGGCACATTGAAGATGGATCCAAGTAAGGTGGAAGCCATCCTAAACTAGCCTACACCAACCATAGGGACATAAATTATAATTTTTCATGGCCTAGCCCAGTTTTATAGGAAATTCATAAGGAATTTTAGTGGCATATGTGCACCAGTGCTAGACACCATGAAAGGTGGGTTGAAGACCAAATTAAAATGGACTCAAGAAGCAAACAAGACATTTGAGAAGTTGAAACAAAAAGTAGCCACCCAACCTATCCTACTACTACCAAGCTTTGATAAGTTATTCACCTTGGAGTGTGATGCAAGTGGGATAGCAGTTGGAGGAGTGTTAAGTCAAGAAGGTAGGCCCATATCCTTCTTTAGTGAGAAGCTCAATGAAGCAAAGAATAAATACTCAGCCTATGAATTGGAGTTATATGCCTTAGTGCAATCACTTAGGAAGTGGAGGCATTACCTCCTTCCTAAAGAGTTTGTGGTGTTCATAGACAACCAAGCCTTGAGCTACATCAACACATAGGAGAAACTAAGCAATAGACACCTAAAATGGATGGAGTATTTGCAGGCCTTCACCTTTACTATTAAACACAAGAAGGGACAAATGAACAAGGTGGAAAATGCATTGAGAAGGTGGTTGTTGACAGTCAAGGAAGTCCAACTCCAAAGTATTGGTATAGACATCTTCAAGGGCCTCTACAAGGATGATGAAGACTTCTCAGAGGCTTACAAGGTATGCTATGATTTTCAAAACCATTTTCACAGCCAGTTTGTTGAATACACCTTGTAGAGTGGACTATTGTTTAAGGGGAATCAGTTTTGTGTTCCCAAAGGGTCCATGAGAGAGAATCTCATTCAGGAGAAGCACAATGGGAGTCTTAGTGGCCATTTTGGCATCAGCAAGATAATGGATTTAGTCCAAAGGTTCTACTATTGGACTAGACTACCTAGGGATGTGAGGAGATATGTGGAGCAGTGTGTTATATGCATGAAGGAAAAAGGAGGAATAGACAATGCAGGTCTATACCAGCACTTACCCATTCCAAATAGGCCATGGGAGTGCATTAGAATGGAATTCATAGTGGGGATTCCTAAAACCAAGACAAGGTTGGATAGCATCTATGTGGTGGTAGATAGGTTTAGCAAAATGAGTCACTTTATCCCTTGCAAGACAACTCATGATGCTAGCCACATAGCTCATATTTTTTTCAAGGAAGTTGTGAGGATCCATGGACTTCCTCTTAGCATTGTGTCAGATAGGGATGCAAAGTTCATGGGCCATTTTTGGAAGACCTTATGGAGCAGATTGGGTACTAACTTATCTTTTGGTTCAGCTTACCATCCCCAAATAGATGGTCAAACTGAAGTGATCAACAGGGTGTTGGGTAACTTGTTAAGGTGCCTAACCAAGGAGTATGGATAGACATGGGACTTAGTCCTCCCTCAAGAAGAGTATGCCTACAATGATAGTGTGAACCGAACCACTAGTAAGAGCCCTTTTGAAATAGTGTATGGGATGCACCCTAGAGGAGTGAATGAACTTAGAGATTTAGGAAGCATGGAATATAAGAGTGGATATGCAGAAGAATTCTTCAAAAGTATGAAGGAAATCCAAGAACAAGTCAAAATGAACCTAGCAGAAGCAACTCAAAAGCTAAAAGCCAAAGTTGATGAGAAGAGGAGAGATGTCTAATTTGCAGTAGGTGAGTATGTTATGGTTCATTTGAACAAGTCTAGATTGTAGAAGGGAGTTCCTACCAAGTTGCAAATGAAGAGGGTAGGACCTTGTAAGATTATGACCAAGTATGGAGCCAATGAGTACAAATTGGACCATCCTCGAGATCTAGCCATCTCACTAGTCTTCAACATTGTAGACCTAGTCAAGCACAAGGGACCATTATCTAAGATCAGTCAAAACCATCAGGAGGTACTTTCAAATGTCAGTACAGTGGCCATACCTCCTCAAACCAAACCCCAAGCAGAGAGGATCTTGGAGTCTAGAGTGAAGAAGAAAACCAAACATAGGGTGTACATGGAACACTTGGTACAATGGAATGACCACCCTGAATCTGAAGCTACCTAGGTGGAGGAAAGCAACTTCAAATGATTGGGCATTGATCCTTCTCTTATATCCCCTATTGTACGTTAACTTATTTTGTGTAGAGGGGGAGCATGGTGCAGGAGCACCCAAGGGTTGGTTGATCCAATCCATCTCTTGTTTTGTTTTGTAGCCATCTTTGGAATTTGTGAGATTTTCCTAAGGTCATGTTGACCATAGTGTGGGATCCAATAGGGATGAAAGGTCTAAATAGGTCCTAGGTCTTAGGTCTTGCAATCTTGAGATTTGAATGTTTAAGTCTTTTTCTTGGTTATTTGTTGATTACATGATGTCACTATGATGTTATAGGGTCTAGGGTGTGTGAGAAGTCAGATTTGACTCTAGCATGGAGTCTAGAACTCTCTAGGACTTAGCCTAAGTATTTGGTTTGCAAAATTTGAAAAAGTTGTAAAAATGTGGCAAAAGTTGTAAGCAACTTTTGCAACTTTTCAAAGTTGCTCGGACATAATTGTCCAAATCCCCTAAAATGACCTTGGAGTTCCATAATGGAAACCTAAGACAAACCTCATACTATTAAAGTCATTTTTGGACCAAATCCTGAGGTTAGAGAATATTTTGTACGAAGCTTTAGTTTGGAAGTGTGAACAGTGTGTGGAAGGTTTGTGTATCTTTGTAATCAGTGAATTGAAAAAGAATGTTTTGAGTTGTGTTATGGACTGAATTCAATGGAGTTTTTAGTTTAGTATCTTTCCATGCATTGTGTGTAATTATATTAGGAGTTTGTGTTCATTTTCTTGTTCTGCATCAAATCTTTATCTTTTCCATGTTCACTGGTTCAAACCAAGAAGGTGTGTGAAATGAGGATCTAACTCACTATCCCACTATTCAATCTATACGACCTCTTGGGGATATTGAGTAGACTCCATGTATATATCTTGTAAAGGAGCATGGGCCCTGGAAAGCTTGGGGAGCATTTCCAAAGTCTTGCCCTAGGCAAGCCTATGGTGAGCCCAACTAGGAGAGATTGAAATACAACGCATATAACTTGCAGAGGTGTGCATGAAGCCACCAAGTAGTGATTGGAGATAAAAGGAAAGACACTTTCCAATAACTATTTGAGAGGATATGGTCCAACCAATCCATTTGGTTACCCAAAGCTTATAGACAAGCCATGCAATCAGAGAATGCCTAAAACCCTCCCAAAACACCTATTTTTGGTTAGGGGATTGTACGGAAGGATGAAACCCTAGAATCTCCAAAATCCTTGAGAGGTTTGATATTGAAGTAAGAATCCATAATTAAATTGCATGGTTCTTTGGAATCATTTCAGAGAAAATCCCTATTTTCCCATAATAGAAGGCCTAATTGGGGATCTTCCTGGTAGCCCTATTTTGTGAAGGATCTATGAGATCGGTAAGAAAGATAATGGAAGTAAGACCTCCAAGACTTCTAAATGAATGAAATGAGACATGTTTGAACACCTAATCACCTCTACAAGAGTCTATGCTCATATTGGAGGTGGTGAGCCCTTAGATGTCATTAAGGGTCAGTGTGTGTATGAAGGAAGGAGAGCACCAAGGATTTAACTTGCCTTGTTAATTGTTACTTGATAGTTAGGTTGGTGAAGTGGACCAAGGGATCAAGCCACAAAGGGGATCCTATAGGTCATTAGGTGTCAGTAGAGAACACATCAAGGTCACTTGTGAGACCTAGGCAAGAGCTTGTGATTGGCTCTCCCAACCTCCCTATAAAGATGGAAAATACGATGAGTCATATGGTCAGATGTACATCAGATATATGGAGACTTTATCATGTGAATCAGATAGATTCCAAGACCCCCAAGATCAATCTTTCCAAATGATGTACTCTCTTCATTTCCATTGAATAGGTGGTTAGAACACATGGAGGATAATCCAAGAAGACTAAAGAATCTAAATTTGAGTAGGAGTAAGTGAGAGACATTTTTGATGTGGAGAAACATTTATATACAATGAACTTTTGATATCATGGAATCAATATGAGAGTGTGGCTTAGGGTGACTACAACCTCTTGGCATATAATCCACTATTTTGACACCTCTATGACTTGATGCAAAATAAATTATCTATTGTGAGCTCAGTTTGCAGAGTGAGTGTTGAAATGCTGAAAATGATTAAGATTCAAAATATAGAGATCTAAGAGTCTATAATGGGGAATCTACAAGGATTATATTAGGAAACATAAATAGAAGAACACATATTATCAAACTTGTCATTTATGCCTCTTGTGTATTATATTAATGTATCATGCTTTCTGGTTTTGAGGTGCAATGATTGGGTTTTATTGACAAGGCCCTCAAGCTCTTTGATAAAATGTCAGTAAGTGGAAAAGATGTTGTGGTATGGAGTGCCATGATAGTAGAATGTGTGAAAAATGGATGTTTTGAAGCTCCTTGAGGAAAGGAAGTGGCTGGATATTACTCTTAATATGATCATCCTTGCTGGTGTTCTAGCATATGCCAACCCTGCAAAATGGGGAGAAGCTCCTTGCAGACATCATTAGAAGGGGATGGCACTCTGATGTTTTTTTGGGGAGTGGCCTTGTTGATATGTATCCCAAATGTGGGAGCATAACTGATGCACGTGAAATGTTTGACACAATTCAAGGACCAAATGTGGATTGTTTGCAATGCAATATTGATTCTAGGCTACTCTATGCATGTGGCAAGAAGGCCATTCATATCCTTGAATATATGCAATCTTCTAGCACAAAATTAGACCATGTTAGTTTTGTTTGTATTCTCTTTGCTTGCTGCCATGCAGACCTGGTTGGTAGTGGTTGGCAATACCTTGCTTGCATGGATGAACACTATATCATTGTACCACACACACAACAACCAAGAATATAAAAAATGCACTAGCAGTGTTGTGAGATAAGTAAATTGATCTCTCATATTCAATCATTGTAAGATAATGCCACACACACAACCTTACTATTGCACTAGTCTTTACTGTCAAAATGCCAATAAATCCAAATACTTGTTGTATGGGTCTGTGAAAATTTAGTGCTAGTTCAAGACAGTGTCAAAGCACTCCAAAATATCTATTGCTCAGAGGACATTATCTTTTTAACTACAAGAGATAAGTATTTTTATGGTTATACCTTTTGATCATGAATTTTATGTAGTTAATTCATGCAATAACTTAGAATAGTGAATCATGCACATTTCTAACTTGGTATTTCCCTTTGGAATAGTTTATTTTTATGAACTATTTGTAGCCTCTCTAAAATACCTTCAGGATAAATCAAGAAGAATAAGATATTACATTCAAGGGAGAAATAACTTGATGCTTGCAGTCATGGGACTGAGTTGATGGCTGAAACCTTTCTTCGAAGAGGAGGAAATAGCATTCAGAGGGAGTCTGACATTTCAAATGATGAGAGTTTCTTGGAGAAATATTTCTTCCATGATTGGAGTATGTGAACAAGGGTATGCTTCTATGACAGAGGGAACAACTAGAGGATCTGCATTAATTGACATCTGAGGATCTTGATTCAGAGGGAGTAGACCACGTTGATGTGGTTTCTCCAATGATTAAAAATTTTTAGCAAGAAAAGGATAATGATTTGTGGGATGGAGTCCCATGTGTAGGCTAGAATGCCTTTATGCTGACACCTAGGTCATGATATTCCTGGATAGATGGATACTTGGTGAGCTTGGGATTCACCAAGACTGATGCAGACTCCAAGTTTGTATTTCATGATAGATCAAAGCATATAGAAATTCCCTATCATTATGTTAGATACATGGTGGAAAGGAATGTTATTCAGTTGAGATATATATAAATACATGTGAAAAAATGGCATACATTCTCACCAAGAATCTCTCCAAGACCAAGGTTGAATATCTTCGAGGTAAGCTTGGTATGGTAGAAAATGTAGCCTTAACTGAGATTGAGTTTGAACAAAAATTGTTGTACTAATATATTCTATAAGATGTTTAGTGTGTAAAATGTTATTATCTATTATGATTTTTATGTCATGTGTGTGACTCCATGACTTAATTGGTTTATGGGTCCTTGTGAGCATCAATGAGAGGTGATGATATCTCAATGGCGAACACTTGTATTTTTGGTTATTATTGTAAGGTGATGAGTTTACAATATTTAATTACACCATCTTGATGGATATCATGATACTTGATATCCGTGGACATGTCATGTTGGTTGATATCTCTTAAGTAATATCAAATTGATATGGTAGATATTATAAGACGTGATATATATGAATAAGCCATGATGATTGATATTATTGAGATAATCATGGTGGATATTATGTGACTTAATATTTGTGGATATGCCATGAGTTAATATCCTTATGGTAGGTATCATGTGACTTGATATTTGTGCACATACCATAAGGGTGAGTTTATGGTGGATATCATGAGACTTGATATTCATGGATATGCCATAACTCTTGATATCATGATGAGGTGATATCTTTGTTTAACACAAGTTTATTGTGGATATCATGAGATTTGATATCCGTCGATATGCCATAACTCTAGATATCATGGTGAGGTGATATCTTTGTTTAACACAAGTTTATGGTGGATATCATGAGACTTGATATCCGTGGATATACCATAACTTTTATTATCACGATGAGGTGATATCTCTCTCTCACACACACAATAAATAAATCTATTGTGTTCACAGTATGGATAGAAATATTCCTCCCTAGCTAAGAGGGAGTGTTAGAGATATATAGTTTTGGTCAGATTACTGTAACTAATGTTATCAAATGGATAAGTAGCCTATCGGCCTTGAACATTTGATCTCTATCCTTTATAGTGTACCGATTTGATTATCTGCTATGATTATAGTTACCATGATTAAACTCTAGTGTGCATGATTAATAATCAATGACTTAATAATCATTGATCATGTATATATATTTAATAATAGTTGTATTATTATATATACGTAATTGACTATATTGCAATGATTATTAATCATACTATTACTAAGTGTATCAATAATATTCTATCGATATTAAATATGAATATCGTAGTAGATATTTTGATCATGTATCATATATTCTGATGTCTTGGTACCAGGCTGGTTTATTTGATTTACCAACTCTATCAATTGACTATAAATGTCTCTTTTTTCATTTATATTAGCCTTTGGTATAATTTGGTGTAGAATATCTTTGACATTGTCTAAAACATCAATCTTCAGGTTCTTTACAATCAGCTTGTCTTGTGTAGTTTTTCTCTTCAATAGATCTTTAAACTCTAAGAGTTTCTTTGGACTCATGGTTGAAATATCAACCTTGGGAATAACATTAGGTTGGCTTACATAACCCTTTTTTCATGCTTTATCTTTTTGGATTTTCCCTTTGTAGTAGATGCCTTCTTTGCATCAGATTGTGCAGTGGTGGTGTCATTTATTTTCTCTTCTCTCTCTCTCTCTCTCTCTCTCTCTCTCTCTCTCTTCCTTCTTGCTTATTTTATTCTTTCTTCTCCTATTTCTCTTCTTTCTTACCTTTATCTGTGTCCTTTTATTTCTCTTTTTCTTGTTCCTTCTTTTGTTTTGTGGTCTTGGTAGGAGTTACCAATTCTTGATTTTGACCTTGTGCAGTTTCAGTTTCTGTGTTTACCTCAGTATCCTTTGTTTCAGTCTCATGTGCTAGCTCAGTGGGGGAATCATCATCAATTGGTACATCATTGGTTATCTCTTGGATTAATTCCTCAAGCTCAAGAAAACTCAATACCTTCTCAATTACAGGATCTTCTTCTTCCATTAATCTTGCCTTAGCAGAATCATCTATCTCCATTTCTTTAGTTACATTGGCCTCGGTTGCCATGATATATTCATCATCTTATATGTTCTCAACAAGGTCCTGATCTATTATATCCTCAATTATAACTTCATCTGTACTTGTTGTCAAGTCAATTGTATCTGACTTGCCTTCTTGTTCTTTGGCTTCTTCAATAGTCTGTTGATCAATAGAGAATATCTTTCTCCAAAGATCATCGATTTCATTCTGCACTTCTTCTAACTTACCGACCATGATGCTTAGCGCTCTACTTTTTACTTGGAATATCTTAGAGTATTCTTTCAATGTGTCTTTGATTCCTCTTTTAGTTAGGTTGGGGACAATGATAGCCATAGATCTTTCCCTTATTTTCTTTTCAGATGCTAGGGCACATTTCCATCTAGCATCAATTTTTTGATATAGCTCTTCTGCAAAATAGTGTGCAACTTCAACTGGTGTTGTTCTGAATTTGTGCAAAGTGAATATAATGTCCTCTTCTATTCTTTGTGTTTCCTCATCATTCCTATTCTTATTTTTCAATTATTTCAAACTTGAATAACCTCCATATGTCTTAAGTGTCTTGAGTGCTTCATAAAAATCCTTCAATTTTGGTGCTTGACTTTGGACAACTTTAAATTGTGAAACATCCTCCGATTCAATTTCACTATCTTCCTGCAACTTCAACTTTCTCCTAGGCCTTCCAGTAGCTTTTTTCTCTCTTATGTAGGTTTTTGTCTTTGGTGGTTCTATCTCTTCTTTATTATTCTCTCTCGTTATAGATGTAGACCTTGTTGATGGTCTAACATTGATTGGACTTGGGGTCTCTTTCTTCATTCTTGTCTTCTTCCCTTTATCCTCTGATGGTTCAACAAATTCTTTATCAGTGCAGCAATACCTAGATTCTCAAACAAAGTATTAATCATTCTGCTGGTTTTTCTATTAGCCTTAGGTATCAAGATACCTATTCTAATTTTCTCTTTAACTTCTTCAAAGGTACCATACTGAGTTGCACTTATCTCAATTGGTTTCTCTAAATGACCTTTTATCTGTATTGATGCAGTATCAATATCCAACTCATATCCCATAGGTGGCAACCACATGGTTCTTGGCTCCATAGCTCTTATTATACATGTGTCAGTGTCAACTTTAAAACACAACTCATCCTTATACTTTTTCACAAACTAGGGTGGAATTATGAATCTCTTATGCATCTTACTTTGAAATTTACCAAAATAGTCATTTATGACCATGTCAAAATTATCTCCTATGCTTTAAATAAATTCATTAATCTGATAGGTAATCGGTTTGTCTGCTTTCTAGACTACTTCACTGATTATGGGAAAGAAGTTTTGAAAATAGAAGAAAATACATACAAGAAGTGGTTCAAACTTCAATGTATTGGAATTTTCTTTCCCAATAGTGTTCATATTGTCATCTAGTTGCTTCAACAATACCTCACATAAGTCTATCTTCATATCCTTCTTGACAATCTTATATGCAATATCAACTGCTCCACATGGTACATTATCTACCCGAGATGACTAAAAGTTTTGGTAAGATATTATATTACAAGCAAGTATTAACTTAGGGTTATCAATAGTGGATAAATTTAAGCCTCTTCCATCCTATTTTTCTTGTGTAAGCTCACATAGCTTATTCTCATCAGTTTTCTTATATGCACTCAGTCTATCACCAACTGGAAATCCTATGGCTATGTGAAATACATCCTTGGTGATCTTGACTGGTCTATCAAGCCACATGAACCGATCATGTACTCAGCTAAGTACCATCCTCATACATTCATGCTTAAATTTTTTTGGCGTATGCATAGCATGGACCAAACCCTTGGTTTCCAAATGCATGTGGTCGTCTTTCAATTTTCCATTAACACAAAGATTCATGTATGATGTGTCAATTTCAGCTTAGCATATGTCTTTAGTTTTACAGTGAATGAAGGCATGAATGTCTTCAATTAGTATAACCATCAATGGGATCGATGATAGGGCTCCAAACTTATATTTTTCTACAGCAATGGTGAGTGGCAACTTGTATTTAGGATTGATAGTGTTAATCTTCTCAACAATGATTGATTTTTGAACTTTTGGTGTCATTATGATCTCAAAAATATTCTTCAAACAAGTAGTGCTTCACTTAAATAGCAATTAGAATTCATGAAGACAGCTCAATAAACACTAGAAATACCTTTAATGCTCGTGATGCTATTTGGAATGCTTGAATGGTCACTTGAATTCACTCAGTGATCTATTCTTTGTAAAATGCTTCAAATGCTCACAAAAGTGTAAGGTAAAAATGAAATAGCATGACCTCTATTTATAGTTTTTGTTGGGTTAGGGCTTCCAATGACTATATTGTTTGTATTAAATTCTCCTTACCAACTTCATTTCACCAATAATCAAAATAAGCTTTCTTTCACTGAATGGAACAAAATAACTCATACACTTTACCGATCAACATATGAAATGTCAACTTTACAACTTATATCCAAATGCATCTTAGTATGCTAATATGGATCTTTGCACATATTCTAGGAACTGATTTTAGATAGAATTTAGGTTATCAGCTCCTACACATACCTTTGACTCATTAAGTGAATATAGGTGCACCCGATCTAATGGATGTGGTGCCATTAGTTGTTCCAAGTTCCATTCCATCATCTTGAGAATTCCTTCTCCAAGTCTTGTTCATCTAATCTCTTATTTCATGAATATTAACTTGAGTCTTTTCACTTGGTTGTTCCTCGGTTAGGGATTTACCTCGGTACCTACAATCTTTAGCTAGGTGACCAACCTTGTGACAGTGGAAACAAGTCATTCTAGAGTTTCTCCATGACCTTCTATTGTTCATACCATGCAACCAAAAGTAGTTTGCAGTAATGTGACCAAATCTTCCACATGTAGTACAAGTGATTCTTGTATTATAGTCCCATGGTATAGTTGTTCCTTGTCAGTTGTTTGCAATAATCTATTGGTTAGGGACCCATTTCTCATTCCTTCTTTATGACTAGCATTCTTCAAATTTGTGACCATATCTATTGGAGTTGTTACAGTAGCCCTTGTAGCTTGGCTTCCTTGGATTTTTAGCAACTCTTGATCTACATTCAAATGCCTTATGACCAAACTTATTTCAATTGTAACAATGACCATTAAACTTAGGAGTACTCGGTGGATTACCTCTTTTTCTCCTGCACACATTAGTTGTATGTCCTAGTTTCCCACAATGATAGCATGTAGGCTTCTTTTTTTTGGTGGGGTAGCAGCATTATTTTGGTTGGATTCTTGTTTGAAGGACTCACCCTTCTCAGTAGTGCTATTTTCATTATATCCAAGCTCGGTAGTGTCGCTCAGTTGTCTCTGACCTCTTAGTTGTTCATCCAATATCTTTAGTGCTTCTTCATTTCTTTTCAAGACTTCATTAGCATCTTTCTCAGATATCAGATCATTCTTCAGATGTTCATTCTTAGATCTCAGTTTAGCAATCTCTCCAACTTTCCTTGCAACATCCTGATTTTCACTTACTAGTTGGTCTGTCAAGTTGTAGTGAATTTGTGTCAACCTCAGTATTTACCCATCTTTCTCCTTTAGCCTTGTATTCAATTATCTTCTCTCATCTTCAGCTATTCTTTTTTCATCTTCTTCTTTTCCTTTTTGTTCTAGGATTTCAAACATCCTTATTGACTGGGCTTCTTGTTCTCTTTTCAGTGTTTTCACTTGGTCAGCTAGGATTTTGTTCCTTTGAGACAGTTCTAATATTATAGCATCAGATTCATTAGACGTGCTTCCCTCTAATTATTTTTCAAGTTCTTCAACCTGATCTTGAGTATCCTTCAATCGATGTGCCAGCTCCTTTCTCTTGTTGATTGAATGCATCGATTTTCTCCTTAATTCATCAATCTTCTCATTGGCCATTCTCAATTCTATTTCCATGTTATCAATCACCTTTTTATACCTATAGCTCTCCATTCCTCCAAATCTTTCCTCTCATGTGGTTAAACTTCTGAATAAGAGACACAACTCTGATTCCAATTGTTGGATTAGATATGGAAAGGTGAGTACTAAGAGGGGAGGGGTGAATCAGTATTGTAAAACACTTTTAAACTATTTGAACTTTCTTCCTTAACCATTTATTAATTCCATAACTTTTGCATGCATTAAATAAAACATATAACTCATAACACATTCATTTTGGTATCACAGAAATCCTTGTTAGAGGATAAAAACTATGGTGGAGGTGACACCCACAAAACTTCGCCACTATAGTAAAAAGTTTTCTCGGTTAGAGCTACACTATTAGCTATTTATGATAGCTTACCCTATTAAGAGTATTATCTGGGTTAAGAGTCTAAAGATCTATTAAGTCTACCTTGCTAAATGATTTTATAATTATGATCTAAGAACTATGCTTGAGTAAAGGATTTACGATATAAGATCTGTTAGGATCTTCTCAGTTAAGATACTTTATAATTCTGATTACTCTTTAATCAGTAACACAAACTTGTCTGTTAAACTTGCATCAATCATATGCATATCAGACTCTTTATTCTCAATAAATTATTAACTCATACTGTGTACCTCTCACAATAACAAGTCAATACTTGGTAGATTCAATTTTGACTCACAACTACTCTCTTCTCTTTACTGCTTTGTACTCGGTGACTTCTATGCTCATCACCTTATATCTACAATCTCTTCTTCATACATGCAATCTCCTTCTCACATGCATACACCCTAATCTTCATACTTAGATTATATACAATTCTAGAAGTAGTGCTAGATGTTCTAGAATAATCTCTTCAAGTAGTGCTAGAATTGGTTACTCCTCCAATGTATATAACATAATTCTCATTCATAGATCTCACCTTGTAATCATGCATAATCATCATATTTAAATCTTCAATACTCTATCATACAATCTTCTAGAGATTTGTAAAGAATTTCTTGTTCGGTGTCCAGATTCAATGTATCTAAATATTCTCCTTGTGTCAGCTTGTCTTGCTCGGTAATACATTTTCCTCTTGCTTGGTTCTGTCTTATCTTCTTAGTTTCATTAATGATGTAGCTCGGTATAAATCAGTGCTTGGTTCTACCTTGCTCAATGTCTAAACTTGCTTTTCCTTTACCAAAAATACCTATTCCCTTATTTCCTTTTATCGAATAGCTTTTGTGCTTTACCGACTTGTCTTTCCTTCTTTACCGAATGAATTTGAAAATCAATGTGACTTCCTCATAACTAATGACAAAAAAATAACTCTTAGTAGTATCAACATATGTTTTCCAAGGTGTAGTAAAATCTATCTTATATTGCTCTGAATCCTTTACCTTGACTTGGTTATAGGTCAAGAATCCATCCACCATAGATAATAATTCACACCCTATGACCTTTTGTAATAAATATTCCATATTTGGGAGTGCATAATTATCTTTCAAAGATGATATATTCAAATTTTTGAAGTTCACACAAAGTAGATAATATCCCCATTCTTCTTTCTGATGGGCACTATATTTGACACCCAAGTGGGATGTCTTATAAGCTTGATTATTCCTCCATCTCTCAGTTTTATTAGTTCCTCTTGCATCCTAGGTGCTAGAGTGAGATTTATAGGTCTCTACCTCTATTTGAAATGTTTAGCATCTATCTTAAGGGATCATGTTGGAACATATCTTCCCTATTGGCATCATCATATGACTAAGAAAAAGCATTTATGTACTTTATTAATAGTTTTATTAATGATTCTATTATTTTAGGGGTAAGCTTCTTTCAAATATAAACCTTCTTAGGAGTATTTTTTGTTCCTAGATTGATTTCTTCAACATCCTCTACTTTAACAAGTTCTTCTTTCACACCAATCTTGTAATCTCTATCAAATACTCTCTCTAATGCCACCAGACCCATGGGAATTTTTAGTAGTCTTTTATTGTATCACTTCCTTTCTAAATACAGTTTATTTTCTATTAACCTCCTCAACATATGCATTAAAATATATTTCTTGAGACTAATATTGATCAACACAATACAAAAACTTCAAAAAATCATAATCATCTTCAAATACTTTCCAATTGCATACATTATCAGGAACAAAAGTTCTAGTCTTGAATTCAATCTTAGAGATTCCACTCAAAGTTATGTCATTCTTTTTCAAAGAAACATTTGCCAAAAAGTTTGTGGTTATGTTTTTGATCTATCAACCCAATCTACTGATAATGCTATGAATAATTCTATTATATCCCACACTTCATTTCTATATTTCTTAAGCCTTGCATTCTTGGAAGAGTATTTGGATCTTACTTGTGAAACTACTAGTTAAGAATCTCCATACACACTAAGTATTTTAATTCCATGCATGAGTGTTAAATTCAATCCAAGAAGGACTTTGTACTCTAGTATATTTTTTGTACATTCAAATGAAAGAAGAAAAGACTATTTGATTATTTTTTCATTAGGTGAAATGAATACTCTTCTAGCTCCACTACCTTCTTTGTTACAAGATCCATCAAAAACATATGGCACACTTGGTCTTGGCTTCTTTGAGCATGGATACTAATTAGTTCAGTGTTCTTCAATCCTAGTTTTGTTAAGTAGACTGAGAAATTTCCCAAATATATATCACAAAAGAAAGTCATCTAATTTGGGTCTATATCATTAATGATATAGGATGATCTAGGCTCTCTACCCACCTTGATTTCTTTTCCATTTACCAGTATAATAGAATATAAAAATTCTAACTGAACATGACCACATACAAGTCCTTTCCATTGTATAGATAAGAAAATTCCATAGTTGGGAGGTACATATACTATTGTAATGCTCAAGTCTTATAAGTGGCTTTAGGGAAAGTTGTTATTTTGAATTCCACATCTTTCATGATACCAACCACTGGGACTGGCCTATTATTGATAGCATGGAATTTGTCAAATGTTGTGTTTATCCACAACCCTAGTTCCTTCATGACCTCAAAGGGAATTATGTTTATAGCTATTCTAGAGTCTATAATGTAGTTCTTCACCAACTTGTTATTTATTAGCAATTTCATGTAAAAAGGATCAATTTGTGATGGATTCTTAGTCAATGTGGTACCCAAATACACCTCTAGAATTGGTCCACCTTATTCACCATTTGTTTTAGGTGATTCATGTTTTTTACTCTTATCTTGCTTCTTAGGGACACTAGATAGAAGTGTTATGACACTTTACCTATATTTAGGAAACTTCATCATCTCAAGCAATGGGATATAAACCTTCATTTGTGATAGGGAATTTGCAATATCAAATGATGGTGTATTTGAAACCTGCATAGGATTAACCAAACAAACCTTTTTAGATGTCTTCTTATTTCTTTGAGGATTATTGAGATAATGTTACCATATTTTGGTTGAGTTGGTGTGGCATTAGATTGTGTGTTTCTTGTAGTGGTAGAGTGCTTTTGATTATGACCTTATTCTTTTATAAATAATCATGCAAGCTTACCTTGTTTTGGATTTACAACTCTATTTCAAATGTTGTAGTTAATTCTAGCTTGAGCTACTTCTAAAATAGTAAGAGCCTTCATCTCTTCCTTTGTAGGTCTTCTTAGTTGGGGAATACCATATTTATTTGTGTAACTCTTATCCTCATAATCTGAAAATATTTCTTGAGATTAATATGATTGATTCCTCAAGGCATTAACATCATACTCATATCCATATTTTGAGGATTCATAAGCATCATCATCTCCAAAAGGTAATAATGATAATGTATTAATTGTTTGGTCTAGTTATACTCATTATATTTTAATTTTTATTCTTGTAGACTTTGGGTTATAACACATTACAATGGGAAGTGAGGAAAAAAGAATGCCAAGAACTATAGTTTTCTTCCACCATAGGATTTCCTTGTTTGTTTAGAAGATCAAGTGGATCTCTATTTGAATTTTATTTATTTCCATGCTCAACTAGTTTCCATACTTACAAGTAGTGTTGTAATGCATGGCTTGGAGTCTAAGCATATCATTCCTATTAAACTGTGGTTTCTCTACCCTGTCAACCTTTTGTGATAAATATTTTAAAGAACTTATGAACCTTTTCCATCTTGTCTTATTCTTTATTCTATTTTGGTGCTTTGGGTAATATAATTTACCATCCTCTCTTCTTCCAACCTTACCACAAGACTTCCTATTATTTTCTATTGTCATATAAATCTTACATTGTTCTTGTAAATAGTTTGGAATTGTCAATCTGATTTCATAGTTGGTATTTTTTTTCAAATGCATCCATATAGAAAACCAAACATGCCTGATCTATTGGCTTTATATGGCGTGGAACTCTACTCAACAATTTATTGAATCTTTTGTTGAAATATGATACCGACTCATTGTATCCCTTTTGCACACTTCTCAACTGATGTAAAGAAAATGTAGGGTCATTATGATCTCTATATTGTTCCAAGAAGATGCTCTTAAATTCTAACCATAAACTTATTGATACATCTGGTAACCCCTTGTACAGTTCCCTTGCATCATCTGTCAAGGATTGCATGAAAATTTTCATATATACATCTTCATCTCACACACCAAAATTGTCCATGGTATTCTCAAAGGATCTCACATGATTTTCCCTTATCTCAACATCGTTACCACTAAATGTAGAGATGAAATTCCTCAATTCCATTGATATATCATTAGGATACCCTATTATTCCTGTGAAATCTAGTTCCCTATATCTATCAACATTCATAGGACCTCTTGTGAAATTTTTTTTCTATGATGTTACCCTTGGTTCTAAGGATTATAATGATACTAATTCTAACTAATAGATTGTATTGTGGATCATGAAAAGGTTTTTGTTGGCATCGTGGTTGGTAGTATGTTGGGGGATATGGTTGTCCATTGGGATCACATTGGTGTGGTCCATAATGTTATCCTTGATGGAATTGATGATGTAAGTTATTATGAGGATTTAATTAATACTCAGGGTATCCATGCTACATATTGTTTGAATCATACAAAGGGTTGAAATGAGCCCTATTGAAATTATAATTGTTTCTATTCCTAGGTGGAGGCATATAATTTCTAGGTGGGGGAGGACATTCAGTTATCTTTTTTGGTACTTTTGTATGTGTAATTTTGCCTCCTCCAGATCTTGAAGAATTATGATCTTTTTGTTGCTAAGAAATATTCTTATTATTGATTGTTTCACCATGGGAATTTGGTACACATAGCTTGGCTATAAGATCCATAGCTTGATCTTCTAATTCAACATTTTCCCCTACCAAATTTGATCTATGCATCGCATCATATAAGTCTTGCAATTGGTTTTGTATCTATTGAGCATGTTCCTTTTGTTCATCTAGGTCATGTACATTTATGTGAATGTCCCTTGAGGTTATACTTGATGTTCTTAGAGAACTAAAACCTAGGAGCATTTAACGTCCTTAGATTACTAGAATGATGTTGAGATTATTCTCACCATTTTTTCCTCATTCTCTCACTCTATGCTCTATTTAGATGGATCAAACTCATTTCTTCTTTTGTCATTTTTTGAGAATTTTTTTCATGTCTTATAGGAAGCCATTTTCATCATTAAGAAAATTAGACTGTCCCATTTATCTATCTATATGTCTTCTTCCACTTTCAAATCCCATTTAACTATTTTTAGGACTGTAGTCTTTCTCATTTTCTTTATTTTGTCTAGTTTTGTTCCTTTTTTTATTTAGCTCTAAATGCTAAATAGGATGTCATTGTTTCAAGGATACCCTAAAAACACATATAAGGATATAATTTAGAAAATTTTATGTTTATATGTTTTTGATTAGTTCTTTTATCTTCACAATTTATTTTTAATTTTATTCGTATAGTTATGTTTCTTTGTCAGAGTCACCACCTCTACATAAGAGGAGTTATTGTAATATCTTTCTAGGTTTTTTCTCTTGTAGAGTACTTTTATGATTTGATGATATACTTTATGTTCAACTTCCCAATAGAGTCTCGAATCTATTGGTTCCCAAATAAACATATTGTAAATCTCTAATATTATGACAACTTCTATGATTGAACTCTACAATTGATTTGGCCAATGAACATGATTAACCAAATGTGGTTTAAATTCCCTACACTTTAGGCCCTTCTATTCCTAGGTGTGTGTACCTCTTTTTGCTACAAGTAGTTGTATATGTGAAAAACCTACTTGTGTAGTCAAGCATAGACAAGTCAAACATTAGTTAAAAAACAACATGACGACATAAGAAAACTTAAACACATGCCTCTAATGAGCTTAAACAGGTGCACCTAAGACCCGTTTATTTTTCTCTTTGAGGAGAATGTGGATATTCTCTCCTAAACACAATATATAATCCCCAATAATATGAAATCTTAGTAAATGATCAAATATGAAGCTACAATACACTACAATGGAGATCAAATGGATTCAAACTAGCATGAGAAATTAGATAAACCAATTATCAGAATTATGGTTGAGAAGAACTAGATGCAAGAAATAAAAATGACATGGATTCAAGATTCTACGATAATGTTAATATTATGCTGACATTAAACACTACAATGAATGAAAATCTTGAAAATAAAATGACATAATAACAATGTAATTATAATGGATGATTTTCAAAGGAGTGAGGTTCCTATTTATAGAGTTTTGGAGAGAAGGTGAGGGCTTGGATGAGGTGGATCTTAGGATGCATCCACTTAGGAGACACATAAGCTAAAAGGGATGGTCTGGAAAAAGACAAAGTTTCTCACAAATGTGTGAGAAACTTTGAAAGAGATGAGGCATTTAAGGTTTGGAGGACAATGTACAAAGGGGAATGGCTTAAGATTTCTCACACGTGTGAGAAATTTTGAGGAGAAAAGATGGGACAAGGTGTAAGGTTTATGGTTTGGACTATTTAAGGAAGGTGGTTGGCCACCTTGGGAAGGGTTTCTCACACATGTATGAGAATCCACTAAATATAATCTTTTTAGGAATCACATACATTAGTTAATTAATCTAGGATTAACCCAAAAGGTAGGTTTAGGGGATGAGGGTGATGGGAGTAGGTTAGGCCTTAGGCTAGGATTAGGATAGAATTAAATTAGATTTAATTAAATCATGGGTTAAGAATAAAGGAGATATGGAGGAATTTTTAAATAAAACAAATTTATTCAATTGAGGGATGAAAAGGGGGGAATATATAAAATAGAATTTAATACATTAGGAGAGATAGTATTTAAATGAAATTTAAATACTTTAGGAGAAAGAATAATAAACATATTTAATTAAATAAATCTAATTGAATATGTAGAGGAATAAGATGAATATAATTAACTAATTAAAATCAACTATATGGCTAAGTGGGATATTAATTAAATTATATTTAATTAATTAAAGATGTCAAGGGATCTTTTTAGACGTCTAAAATTTGCCCCTATTTGATGCGAAGTCAAAAGTGGCATCATGTCAAAGAAAAAAATAATATGTCCCAAAGAGGAATGGAGGACTGGGAGTTGTGCTGAAGTAATGATGATGGAAGGATGTGCCCCCTCAAGAAAATAATGAAAAAAAATAAATTTTGGGGAATTTTCTCAAAAAAAATGTAAAATGAGAGGAAAAGGATGAAGAAAATAGAATCAAAGGGGAATTTTCATGACCAACAAGGTGGTGGGATAAAACAAAAAGAAAAATGGGGACCGAGAAGAAAGTTGGGCTCATAGGGGGGCTATAAGTAGGTACAGTGGGCCCTATAAGAGGTCATTTTAACATTTGCATATCAAATATTAAAGCTCTAGGTGAGAGAAATGTTAGATCAATGAGAGAAGGATCACTTGGGAGAGCTTGTATAAGTGTATCAGAGACCGTTGGAGTGGAACTCACTAGTGAGTAGTTATAACACTATCTTTTCTTTCATTTCACACTCTTGTTTAACATTTATTACACATTTTTAGGGCATTAAATGCATTAAAAAGGTATTAGGAAAGAGACATCGATAACATGATTGGCCTTTGCATAGACATTGATCATGTGATTAGTGTCTCTGTAAACACAAGTTCAAGGTTAGGATTAGCATAGAGATGTTGATTCAATGAATCAATGTCTCTATCCTATAGAAGTAGGTGAAGACACTTCAACATTTGTGTTGATCAACACATGCACAAATCAACACATCCACCCTAAATTGATGTCTATGCTAGTTAAAGGAAATGGGTTAACAAAATTTTATTTAACACTTTCCAGGGGATTTAGGATAGACTTAGGATAGACCAAGTCCAGGATGCCCCGATCAAGATTAGGGTTGGGATGAATTAGAGGTTTTAAGGCTAATTGACATGAGTTTGGATAGGTGCAGGAATGAGAGATACCAATCAGGTCTAGAGAGAATTGTCCCACCACCATGGAGCTGCAAGAGCCACTGAGAATTGAGGAGTTAGGGATGGTGAATCTATATGGATTAGACCATCTATATAAGTGGCCTCAAGTACACATGCAGAATGGTATGATGAAAACATTGGTTGAGAGGTGGCACAATGACACCTTGAGCTTCCACGTGCCTATAGGGGAGGCGAATATCTCTCTACTTTATATATGGAAGATTTACTATATTCTGATCAGAGGAGTGATCCCAAAGTACAGACTCAAAGATGCAAATCACTATATGGAGATTTTATTTTGGTGATGGAGATAGGATATCCTGAGGGGTTAGACTCAAATGTTGTGGTAGCTAGTAGTGGACGCAATACTACCACAATTAGCTTTATACATTGTTGGGTTGATAGGAGGTTAGATGTGTTGTACCACATGCTAGAGACATGTATAATGTACTACTAGGGGTACACCATTTTGGATTAGTTGTACCAAAATTTGTACATGTGTGCATTCTGTAGGGATAGAAACCTAGGCATAGGGGTTTCTCTTCTACTGGTGTGGGAATGGGAGCACATTGCACTGCTCTGACGAATCAGGCATGACAGGTGGCTCTATGATCCATGTATGTATGTTGATACTGGTATCCAATTAGATACTCATCAATGGAAGCTACTAGTTATTGGAGGATATTTATTTATGCGATGTTGGTGTTCAAGTGGGTACCATTCAGGGATTGTAAGCCATGGGGATATTGGGTGGAGTAACTTGATAAGGAGGATGACAGTGAGGATTGGTTTTACCTATCATATGTGCAGAATGATTGTTGGTTACTTGGATGCACTATTCATATGATAGAGAAATATCATCCATTGAAATTCATGAGATATTTTGGCATGGTTCAAGATGTGGTTGAGACAAGATTCCCTCATCTACATGTGACTAGAGAGGTAGGATCCTAGGGGCACTCTACAGATCTAGTGTCAACCGGATTGAGCTAGAGGGCCCTAGTACCGATCCTATGGAAATGGGATTAGGATATAGTAGATATGGGTGTGACATCAACATATGTAGCATGGTGGGGTACTCATCATCCAATGAGGCTTATAGATCTATGTCATGTGGCCCCAAAGGAGCAACCAAGAGATGATATGGACATCAATACTAGGGATGAGGGGGGAGATAAAGGAGATGGGGGTGATGATGGAGGATATGGTGGAGAAGGAGGAGCTAGGGTACCCTAAGAGAGATCATCACAATCACAAGTCAAGTAGAGAGTGCCTTGAGTGCAAGCAAAAGCTAAAAGACCACAATGATAGGGAAAGGAATAGGGGGTATCAAATCTAGGTATAGGTACTAGGAATGGTATAGTTTCATCCACATGCTTCTAACATGGTTCCCAAAGTAGATTATGATAGTCTATAAGATAGATTAGACTTAATTTTCAAGGATCATGGTCAGATCATGGTTGAGGTCACCTAGGTAGAGAGTGCCATAGATGCATCCATAATCGAGAGAGATGTCACAAAGGCAAGGAGGGATAGTTTTTAGTCAAAGGTATCATGGCTATAGGGGATATTGGATATAGATAAGGAATTTAGCATCAGTATAGAGACATCCTTCACATATCTCCAGCGTAGGGTTTATGTAGGGCAGGAGGTGGAGTAGATACAGGTGGCTCCTAGTGTCGATGAATCCTAGGAGCAAATAGCCAAGATGAAAATGGAGAGGGGTGAGGCATGATGGCTAGAATAGTAGTATAAGGCCAAGTGTAAGATAGTGAGGTAGGTAGCCTCAACAGGGGGTATGATGTAGATTGTGATGAATTCCTTCATATCTCATAAGGATGCAAATAGAGAAGGTTAGGAGGCCACCTATTACATGGGTCTCTATCATCAAGTAGTGCCAGAGGATTAGCAGGCCCCAACATATTCAGAGAGGACACACTCTTAGATTATAGGAGGTAGTTTATAGGGATCAGTGTGAATGAGACCACCAAGATCATCATAGAGAGATGAGGGAGGGCTTTTCTATCTAGCACAATGAGCACCTCCTAGATATCTTGATACATTTTTTTAAATTTTTGAGATGAGATGTATAGTGACTTTATATGCATTTATGATGTCATGATGTATGTTATTCAATTGACTCTCTATGATTGATGTATGATTTGACACTTAGATGAATATTTGATGACATTGATGGATTATGTGGACATTTATTGATGATCTATATGAGGATGATAACATAGTTGATTTTATATTATGTCTATTTTATTATGTATGGATGCACTTATGTTTATGATGATGTTTATAATGTACATGTATGTGATACTGACACTCTCTGATATAGGATGGGTGTGCTTATGTGATGCATACTATATGATATGATTATGTGTTAGATGCAAGGATGCATGGATTATTTATAATGGATGGCTATATGATTTATGTGATTCATCTTGGATATATGATGTGCATATGAGGTATGGATGAATATGTATTTAATGGTTATGAGATGGATATTATATGATGTGTTTGATATGAGGTTTATGATTTATGAAAATATGTGATGTGATGATTAATGTGATGTCTAACATAATGTAATGGATCTTAAAATGTTTATGGTATGTATATGATTATATTAAATGATTAATGTGATGAATGATTAATGTTATCAATGTATAATTAATGAAAATGAAATGAAAATGTAAGTGATGCAATAAATGATGTGAGATGTAAATGTAAATGATGTGATGAATGATATGAGATATAATTAATATGATAAATGAAATGAATGAGTAATGAATATGAAACTAATGATCTAATGAAATGAATGTACTTAATAAAATGATAATGATAATGATAATGAACCTTAATGATATATGCAAATGAAAGGATAATGATAATGAATGTAATGAGAAAATGTGATGTAGTGGTAATGGATGATTAATAAATGCTTAATAAAATGGACTAATGGAATATGTAATTATTTTAACTAATGCAACATGTAACTAATATTCTGCTAATGAAACGTGATTAATGCAACTAGGAATTAAATGTAATTGAATGTAACATGATAATGCAACCAATGCAACTAAGACCTCCAAATGCATAATCTTGTGTGTATAAAAATAACTGAGAGAGGTATGTAGCTAGTAGGGATGGGGGATCAGTGAACAAACAAGAGCCTCACAATGAAAAATGAAAAATTAACCTAAAAATACAACTAATAAATGCAAAGTGGATTTGGGGATTTTATCATGTTGATGTTGGAGAGCATACCCTAGTTTGATTTTGCAAAGGAGGTATGCATCACATGCTAGACAACATGGGTGACATGGTTCTGTTGCATGGACTAGACTCTCAAACAGAAAAGGAAGATTTAGGAATATATGTTTAGATTAATAATCATGATGGAACTAATGAAAAACACACATTGGGAATTCCTAGTGTTGGTAATGTGCTAGCATCCCTCATAGGATTCGTGACATGATTTAGTCACCTCCTATGGATTCTATAAGCCTAGTGGTTATGTTGGGCATTGACAAGTCGATATTTTGGTGCAACGGTAGCCACTACTTTTAAAATATGGTATTAGATCTTGGTCATAGGTTAAAATCTCCTTTGTGAGTGATGCAAGCCTACAGTGAGTGATATTGGGGGGATTTTTGATAGTGCGTAAATGTCCGTCATTGGATTTTTGACATGGTTTAGCCACCTCTTGTGGATTCTATTAGTTTAGTGGTTATATTAGGAATTGACAAGTCAATATTTTGGTGCAACAGAAGCCAATACTTGTAACACCTAGTACACCAAAGTCTTGGTTAGAGACTTGGTGGAAATGCAAAAGACCTTGCCCCTAGTATGTTGGGATTGTTGCATAGATTATTGGGAAGGATACATTTTATGTTATGGTATTAATGTTTTATCATTGATTTCAAAATAATTCCTTGTTCCTGATAGTGTTCTCAATTTTTTTAGTGAAGAGATTTGATTGGTATGGTTTCTATATTGAGGTTCAGATGTTGTGAAGATTTAGCTAGTTGCAAAAATATCTGTAGTTGATTCATGCTAGATCATAGAGGTTGATGTTATGATTTGAGTGATTTTCAGTTTAGTGATCAATAACTGGTTTACTAGTTTTTTTGGTTATTCTGGAAATGACATATTCATAGTTTTTAGATCGATGTGGATCAGTTATGCAATATTTCCTATTGCTAACCTATTGACGTGTTATAGACTTTGATGTGTGACTTCAACTAAAATAGTTCATGATTTAGAAATGAGCAATCTTTTTTCTTTAATGACAGAGATTATTACTTCATGTTCTTGATTAACAATGTAGAGTTGCTAGTGAATTCTGAGATAGAGATGTATATGTTGTTGATGTAGTATGTCATGATGCTTGTTTATGTTTCTCAATGGTGTCCTATACTTTTTTTTGGATCCCTTTGTGTTATAAGATGAAATTCATAGAATTTCATGAAGTATGTTGGTGTTCTTGGTTGTCTAGATGAGATACCATGTTGCAATTATTTGTAGCATGATCTTTGGGTCATGATATCTTCAAGGATATTTGTTTGGATCCTATCTATGCCTTAGCTGACATGTTTTGGATTACACTGATTAATGTAATTCATTTTGTAATTAAGGTCATGGTTAAGGATGACCTTACTTATGTTGATGTAATGTATGTAAAGATGAAAACATTTATGTAATGGAGAGAGCGAGTGATGTGCATGCAAGCATGTTGTAACAAGAGATTTGAGTGAAGAGGTATGAGTGGAATTTGTAATCGAGATAGAAAGTTGATTTACTTCATTGGAACTATATTGGCATATCAGATATGCTATCAGTCGGTTCATAATTCAATGGAATTTTTGTCCATGGTGGATTGTTTTGCATCTTAGGGCTATTTCCCTTTTTTTAATCTCAAGGTTGTTTCCCTTGTATCTTTGAGAAGAAATCTCTAAATAGTGTGCCTGAATGCACATGCATTTCTCTTCTACCTTTAACAAGGCATTTTTTCTATTACATTATCAAGTGGCTTGTATCCCCACTATGGTATTTTCCCTAACAAGGTTTCCATGCAAAAAAATCTAGTGTTATATGTTGTGGTGTTGTTATCTTCTATTCTTTGATGCTTCTCTTTCACATCTAAGTTGTTATGGTGATTTTTTAATTAAGGTTTTAATTTTTGGGACACAACTGATTCACCACCCTCCCCCCCTCTTAGTTGTGCATGTTGTCTTGTTTCTAAATATTGGTATCAGAGCTTGGTCATCTTTTGGAAGCTTGATCACTTGGAGAGATCTATGATGGAAGCCTTTAAGAAGGACAATCTGAGATTTGATGGAACCAACTACTCCTTGTGGAAGGACATAATGATTATACACTTGAGATTTATTGAAGAAGAATATTGGGAAGTTACAAATAAAGTCTACAAGACTCCTGTAGATTTGTCACTTGCTACTATTGATGAGAAGACACAATGTAGATATAACATGAGAGACAAAGAAGCCTTGTTGATTTCCTTATCAAAAGTTGAATATACAAATGTCATGGAGTTGGAAACTTCACATGAAGTATAGATGAAATTGGAAGCATTACATGAAGGAGATCACGTTGTAAAGCAAGAGAAGTTACAAAGTCTAAAAGGAAAACTTGAAGCCTCAAAGATAAGTGAAGATGAAAATATACAATCTTATTTTCAGAAGTGTTGGAGCTTTTCCTTGCAGGACCAAACTTGAATCAAATAGTTGGGCTTAGATCTCAGTTAGACACTCAAGTTTGACAAGGAAACAGTCCAATTGATGAGGATAGAGAACATCCTCCTTCTTCTTTGAGCTCCACAATCACTTAGGCGGGTATTGCCTTATTTGCACACTCATGACACCTCATGACAAACCAAAGGCCTGTAGACAAATTTATGTGGAATAGCAATCAATCTCCTATAGGTATCCTATACCCTAATGATAGAAAATCTCATGCAATAGCCCTACTTACATGGAATGAGATTGAAAGCTAGAGACCTATCCTAACAACAAGAAAGGGAAAGGGTGGAGCTAAAGGGAAATGATTTTAAACTGAGTTTGAAGGGACCCCTGAGATACCCTAAGTCTTTCATAGACCAGTGCCTTATCCATTGGGCCACATAGTCAAATACCCTATTACAGATGACAACTATGAAATAAGAAACAACATATATTCAATGTGTCGATGCCTGACATCAATCACACACCATGACCAAACCTCAACTTAGTTCCCACCTATGTATTCAAATATGTTATTACCCATCAAAAGATTTTGATCCTCCCCTTAGAAGAGACCTATGGATAGACAATACATTAACCAGCATCCACTGGAAGACAAGCATGACCTATCCTTGATATTTTAGCTCATACATACATGAATACTAACCTTGGACCAGTTATCTCTGCGAAGACAACTCCACCCACAAGCTCTTAGGCAATGCAAAGTAGAAAAAGTAGACATCCTTGATGCATGACTAATGAGGTCATAATTCAAATGGAGATAGCTTGACAATAGTAAGAGTATATTAACTTCTCATACATAATACAAGTCACTTACAATGTGTATTGTGTTCTCAGAACCAACAAGAGAAAGAGGAACACTCTATATGAAAAGAACAAGAGAAAAATCTACAGGAAAAGGATCCTTCAACATGGAGCCAAAACCATCAAGGAAATTGGAACCATTGGAACTGATGAAATTCAGAACCCTTCCTAATGATCATGAAAATCCTTTTATAGGAACAAGGATTGCAACAAGCTACCGATCATTAGGGAAAAACTTAAGTCTACAACCACCCAGTACAAAAAGAAATGAAAGATTATAGAGAAGCTTAGAAACCCAGGAAAATCAGATCAAATCTAATGTACAATGCATTGGTTTCATAACCAAAGGCTAATTGTGATGCAAATAGAAGTGATTTCTTGTTGCAGGAAGAACAAACATCGATGCCAGAGAAAGCCTAAAGACTTTGCATGTACAAAACATGGAGATCTCTGGCATCAATCAAAACCTTAGCCACCATCAACTTTGCAACTGCCACTGAGCTACCTCACTCATTGCATATGGCCAAACTATCAAAAAACCCTGCAAAAGAAAGGTTGTCGCATAATCGCATAGCCAGAAACTGGGCTATGTGAACATGTGACACACCACCAAGATTCATCATCGGGTACAGAATCATCATGCCACTGATCAACAGGACCCTCAGGCTAGATCACAACACCTACTGCCATCAAACCAGCAAGAAAATCTGCCAGAAAAGTCATTTAAACCAGTACTTCTTATCACTGCAAACCCCTCAAAAAATTTGAATTTGAAAAGCAACGGTCAATCTTACGGTGCCAGCAGTGAATCGACAGTCACAATTTAAAACCGGGATCAACTTTATATCCCCGCCGTTAGATCTTCATCCCTTTCCCGGGCATCGACAAGATTAACCGCAACAAAATCTTGGTTACATTTGTGCTTGGTCGCATGATTGCAAGGCATCAAACTCACCCTTGCGATCATGCGACCGCAGTCTCCTAGCTGCGGTCAACGGTCACAAACCCCGCTGAAAAGTCTTCAGCCATATCACCCTCACAACCCTGCAACCGTGACAACCTGCAAACCTTTACCTCCGCATAACCACCGTCGCTGCTAACACAAAACATTAGTCGCATGATTGCATAGCCTTGAAAAAGGCTATGCGAACATGCGACTAACCACCAACAGTCACCACCATTGCCTGCCCACCGACCAAATGCCACCTCACTACCGCGGACATATGTCAACCAGTCGCATGATCGCATAGCCAGAAACTAGGCTATGTAATCATGTGACAGCCAACCAAAGGCCACCACATCACCACTTGCCACCGGCCCTCAACAAGGAAGAACCTTGTCGCATGGTCGCAAGCCATGAAAATGGCCCTTGCGATCATGCGACAAGGCCATAAGATCGCCACCTCTCCGCCAATGGCCCCACAAGATAGATGTCAACCGGTCACATGGTCGCATGTCAGAAATTCCTGACATGCGATCATGTGACAACCAATAAGAACATGCGCCCCTGCCTTCCTTCTGACACTGGGCCCACCTGGACCCATGACATGCCCATATAGGAAAATCCGATGGCTGTCGCAAAAGCGTGAAGGATAAATACCGTGCATCTTTTCCATGCGAACAAGCGATAGCCACAAATTTTGCCTGAACTTTAACCACACCAAGTAACTGAGAAGAACTGGGTCCCACCAATGATCGCACTTGCACAGTTAGGAAATGCCATCAAACAGGGCAGAAGTGCGAGGTCGAAAACACACAAGGTTTTCAATGAAAGAGGATTGAAAACACAAAGTTTCTGACGCCAAAAGATAAGCGCACAAAAGCGGGAAGGCATAAGGTCAAAAATAATGAAGGTTTTCACACAGACCAAAAACATCATGGATTTTCAAAAACACTATGGGTTTTCGACACTGTGGTAGATTTTTAAAATTTGTTTCCTGCAGACCTTAAAACTTGAATAACTTTCTGGATTTTGTGATTCAGCACATGCAAATTGGACTGGAGCAAGATGACACATTGAAGAGCATGGGGCAGGACACTTCAAGAAAACTTGCAAGGAAATGGGCCATTTTCAAAAGATTTTGCATTGACAGGAAAATGGACCAACAAGAAGGTCACCGAACTTGTTTGTGGAATCAGATGTTATAGTGGAACAATGGATGGTGTAGAGCACCCAAGGTAAGATCCTTGATGTTCCTTATGATTTTTTTATTTTTGGATTTGAAATAAGTTGGATGGATCCTATAGATCATCCTTCTTTTGTGTGGATCCAATTTGTGTGGTCAAGGATCCCTAAGGCGCGCCTATAAGCCTTGGGATGACTTAGTCCACTTGGATCATAGGTTTCTAAGTGATAGGTGAGATAGGTAATTTGAGTAGTTTAGATGTTTTAGACAAGATTTAAATGATTTTCAATAATTTAGAGCATATTTGGATAGGTTCATAGGCTAAGGTCATGTTTTAAGTCCTTAGGTGTGCAAAATTGCAAAACTTACAAAATTTGCAAAAAAGTTGTAAAACTTGCTCAAGCAACTTTCCAAAAGTTGCTCGAGAAGTTCAAAAAAAGTTGCCAATGGTCACAACTGTTCATGGACCAGTTGGAACTATTTTTTAACATATTTAACAATGCTAAGACCTATCCAAGAGGTTAGCAATTGTAATTCAATATTTGGATACAATTTGAATGAAAAACCACCATTTTCCTATGATATATCTGCCTGGTACGGTCATGTATGGAGAGTTCTAAAACAATAAATGACATGTTTGTAAAGCCTTGTGAATATATATTATAATTCAGTTGGATTGATCTCATTTGGGTTTGTGATGCCAAAATTCCAAGCAAGTTTGTGGAAGTAGCCAGGGAAGGAGCCAAATTGAGGCTTGTCCTACAAATGGAGGTCTAACTTGCAATTTCACTGGTGGAATTCCTTAACCACTTGGAAAATCAAAGTTAAGAATGTAACATACATGATTCCTAAAGCCTTAGATAGGATCTGGTAATCTGAAGGGTTTTGCACGAAGCCCAAGGATGAATACCTCAATGTATTCAGCCAAATGATTGTATAAAAGAGTGTGCATTCAATTGATTTGATTGATGTGATCAGTTTGGAAGTAGATTTAAATTTTTTTTTATGTGATTGAAGGTTTCTATAACCTTGCACTAGTTCTATGCACCCATCCTTAACCACCCATAGAGTAAACCAAGCCTAATCTAACCAATTAGGTCTGTGTACCTTGTGTGGGTTAAGTGTTATAGGAGTAGAGTCAATTCTTGTGGCTTTGGGGATCTTTTAAAAATCCAAAAGGGTACTAAAATATTCCCTTTGTTTTCCTAGGATCATTTGGAGTAGAATATTGTACACCGAAAACTAGTTGGGAAGACCTACTAGGATTTGTAGGTGAAGTTGTGTTTGGAGCATTGTGGGTTTTGGGGGATCAATTTAGGAGTTGATTCTCTCCATATCAATAAAATAAGGTGTTCCAACCCTTAAGTTGGATAGAGAACATCATTGGTGAAGTTTTCCATAATTTTCCCAAAATAGGGAAAGTGTCTCTAAGTCTTCAAATTGGTGGAGTTGGTGAAAGACCTTAGGGTGTTGATAAAAGGTTGTAGAAAGGTCTAGGCATCCCTACTTGGTTGATATAATCCATATACCAAGCTTAGTGTGATTGGTTAGTTCCAAAATCAAATTGGAGGAGTTGTGTAGGAGGCAGATCACTTCCTAGCCTTCTTGTTATGCTCTCTACATTAGGTGGTATCAGAGCGCTATTGTTGTTCTTGGGAAGGCACTTGAACCATGGAAGAGCAGGGTGATGATGAAATCCCATCAAGAGTGACCAATGTGGAATTGGCCAAGATTGTGAGGGAACAAGTCACTAGGAGTAGAAGGCTTGAAGAAGAATTAGAGAGGTTAAAGAGAAACCAAGGGAGAAGTGTTGTTGAGGAGTCTTATGAAGAAGAAGAGGCTCCCATACCAAAAAGAGGAGAGGTTCCTATAGATCAAATACCTCTCCTAGAAGCCCTAGAAAGGGTAGGAAGGAAGGACAAATGTGACATTCCCATGTTTCTTGGAAAGATGAATCTAGAGGATTGCATGGACTGGATTGAAGTAGTAGAAAACTACTTTAAATGTGAGGAAGTGTCTGAAAGCCAAAGAGTGAGGTTGGCTAAGTCTAAGATGAAGGGTCCAGCCCTTAGTTGGTGGAACTTGTTAAAAAATGAAATAGTATAAGAAGGGAATAATCCAATTAGCACTTGGAAGAGGATGATGATGGAGATAAAGAAGCAATGCCAGAGGACTATGAAGTCACACTCTACAAAATGTTACAAAATCTGAAACAAAAGGACCTTGATGTGAGTAGCTACACTGAAGAATTTCATAGGATGACCCTAAAAGATAAAGTCCTTTAGAATGAAAAACAAAAACTTGCAAGATATCTCAATCAACTTAAATATAGTATATAAGATGAGTTGAGTTTGTTTAATCATGAATCAGTGCACAAGTGTTTCCAAATGGCACTTAGAATTGAGGAAAAACAAAGAAGGAAGGGAGATTAAAAAAATAGAGGAGGAAGAGGAAAAAACTTTAGAGGAAGGGGTAAGTTTCAATGAAGAGGTTCATCACTAAGGCCTCAAGGAGAATCAATCTATTAAGAATCAGAGAGAGACTCTAATCCTAGAAGCAATTTTAGAGGTGAAAAAGGAAATGGTAGAGGAAGGTATGGATGGAGGAGTTCACATGTGTTCATAGGTAGGTGTTTCACTTGCAATCAGATTGGTCACCAATCCTTTAGGTGCTAGAGAAGGCAAGCACCAGTGCAAGTGGCCAAGGAGGAGAAAGGAGAGTGCAACTTTCTCAAGAAGAAGACTATCAAAGCATGACATCATACCACACTACCTCTTCAAGGCCTAAAAAACTTTAACAAGGAGAGTGTATCATGTTCAACAGAACCCTCTTGAAGATGCCTATCAATGAGGAGCCACCACAAATAAATTCCCTCTTCAAAACTTCATGTAAGGTAAATGGAAAGGTGTGTAAAGTTATTGTTGATTTTGGTTCCACTAAGAATTTGGTTTCCATAGAGATGATAGAAAATATTGGGTTGAAGATATTGCCACATCCAAACCCTTATAAAGTATCAAGGCTAAATAAAGACTAGCAGACCCTAGTTGATGAGCAATGCTGGGTAGATTTTCAGATTGGAGAGTATAAGGAAAAGGTTTTGTGTGAAGTTGTGGCCATGGATGCATGTCATCTCCTATTAAGGAGACCTTGGAAATATGACACCAATTCTCAACATTATGGAAGGAGAAATGTTTATACCCTAGTCAATAATGACATAAGTTTTGACATGACACCTTTACTAGATAATAGCAAAGATAGGGCTTTGACTAGTAGTGTAATGTTGGTGGCTGAAAAGGAGTTTATGAAAGTTCTTAAGGAGAAAGAGACACCATGTTTTTCCATCATTGTGAAGCCTAAAGAGGAACCCCAAAAGAAGCCAAAAGGTGTAGAGCTAAGAAGAAGTGTTGGTCCTAGGGAAGTACAAGAGTTGTTGGATAAGTATACGAAGATAGTTGTAGACAATAGTACAAAATATTTTCCACCAATGAGGGAGATTAGCCATTGTATTAACCTCATCCCTAGTGCTACATTTCCCAATAATTCTACCTATAAGTTAACCCTTGAACAAAATGCAAAGGTAGCAAGACAAATCCAAGGATTGTTGGAGAAGGGCTTCATTAGAAAGAGTATCAGTCCTTGTGCAGTTCCACAAGTCCTAGCCCCCCAAAAAGAAGGAACATGGAGATTGTACACAGACTCTAGAGACATCAATAGGATCACTATTTGGTATAGGTTCCCAATGCCAAGAATGGAAGACTTGATGGAATGTTTGGGAGGGGCAAGGTGTTATTCCAAAATTGACTTGAAAAGAGGCTACCACCAGATCTGAATCAGAGAGGGGGATGAGTGGAAGACAAATTTCAAGACTAATGAGGGCTTATTTGAATGGGTTGTTATGCCTTTTGGTCTTTCTAATACACCTAGTACATTCATGAGACTCATGAATGAAATTCTTAAACCTTTCATTAACCATTTTGTTGTTGTTTATTTAGATGACATTTTAATTTTTAGTAAGAATGAACACTATCATCTAATGCATTTGGATATGGTGTTACAAAGGTTGCATGAAGAACAATTGAGGATAAACTTGGAAAAGTGTGTGTTCCTACAAGAAGAGCTTGTGTTCCTTGGATTTTTCATCTCAAAGGGTGACTTGTAGATGGATCCCTCCAAGGTAGAAGCCATTTTGAATTGGCCAACTCCAAAGTCTGCTAGTGAGGTAAAGATTTTTCATGGACTTGCTAGTTTTTATAGGAAGTTCATTAAGAATTTTAGTGGGGTGAGTGCACCAGTGATTGATACCATAAAGGGGGGTAGAAAATATAACTTTTTTTGGACTAATGATGCACACAAATCCTTTGAGTACTTGAAAACAAGGGTTACACAACAACCTATACTAGTTCTTCCTGATTTTCACAAAATTTTTACCATAGAATGTGATTCAAGAAAGAGAGCCATTGGTGGTGTCTTGATCCAAGAGGGAAGGCCCGTGGAATTCTTTAGTGAGAAACTAAATGAGGAAAAGAAAAAATATTCTACCTATGATTTAGAATTTTATGCTATGGTCTAATCTTTAAGGAAATGGAGGCATTATCTATTACTACAGGATTTTTTTTTATACTGACAACCATGCCCTGAGTTTTTTGAATAGACAAAAGAAACTAAACCATATGCATTTGAAATGGATGGAATATCTCTAAGCCTTCAATTTCACCATCAATCATAAGAAAGGAGTGGCTAACAAGGTTGTTAATGCCCTCGGGAGGAGGAGTTTGACCATTCAAGCAATCCAGTTGGAGAGTGTGGGTATCTCTACCTTGAAGGACATGTACTTAGTGGATGAAGACTTCAAAGAACCCTATCATGTTTGTAAAGAGTTAGGAGATGGGTATAACACCGACTTTGTAGAATTTATCATTCAAGAAGGGTTTCTTTTTAAAGGAATTTAGCTTTTCATACCTATGTGCTCAATGAGGGAGAATATTATTAAAGAAAAATGCTGTGGTAGATTGTCAGGGCACTTTGGGATAGACAAGACACTTGATCTAGTGAAGAGATTCTATTTTTGGCCTAAAATGCAGTCATATGTAAGGAGAGTTGTTGAGAGTTGTTTGATCTGTCAAAAGGCCAAAGGGCATACCTCAAATGCAAGGTTGTATACACCACTCCCCATCCCTACCAAGCCTTGGGATTCTATCAACATGGATTTTGTTTTAGGACTGCCAAGAACCAAGACTGGTTTTGAGAGTGTGTATGTAGTTGTTGATAAATTTTAAAAGTTGTCTCACTTTATCCCTTGTAAGACCATTGATGATGCTTCTCATATTACAGGCTTTTTTTTCAAGGAAGTTGTTAGACTTCATGGTTTTCCCCTGTCTATTATCTCGAACAGAGATCCTAAGTTCCTAGGACACTTTTGGAGGATACTATGGAAGAAGCTTGGTACAACTTTGTCACTGTCGTATGCTTACCATCCTCAATAAAATGGTCAAATGGAGGTAATCAATAGGTCCCTTGGGAACTTGCTAAGATGTCTCACACAATAACATGATGCTGCATGGGATACTATATTGGATCAAGTAGAATATTCTTATAATGATTTAGTTAACAAGAGCATTGGTCTAACTCCTTTCCAAATTGTGTATGGAAACCATCCTAGGGGTGTTTTGGAACTGAAAGATGTGAAGGATCTAGCCAAAATGAGTGCACTAGCAGAAGATTTTTCTAAAGTAATAAAAGATATTTATGAACAGGTCCAAGCCAAGTTGAAGAATACCTTGCTAAGTACAAACAATATGCATACAAGAAGAGGAGAGACTTGCAGTTTAAGGTGGGAGATATGGTGATGATTCATCTCAAAAAGGAGAGGTTATCTAAGGAGAAGTACACAAAACTCATGATGAAGAAACTTGGTCCTTTCAAGATTCTTAAGAAGTGTGGGAATCATGCCTACAAAATTGAGTTACCTTCTCACATTGGATTATCCCCTATATTCAATGTGGTTGAATTGTATACCTATAAAGGCCTTGTTAATGATGTTTATGTTGTAGGTGAAGAATATTCTCAACAGGGTATGGAGATGAAAGACTTGCTCACACCATCCACTCTGGAGATTGAGTGCATCCTAGATAAGAGGGTAGGCAAGCAGAAAAGGACTAAATTCTATGAATACTTGGTCAAGTGTAAACAAAAACCCCTAGAAGATGCTACTTGGATGACACCTCAAGCCATTAAGAAGGCTAGATTTAATCTGGAAGACCTCCCAGCTCAAGAGACTTGAGCTCTTTTGTCTTGAGGATTATGGTGTAGGGCACCCAAGGCAACATCCTTGATGTTCCTTATGTTTTTAATTTTTTTGGATTTTTAATAAGTTATATGGATCCTAGAGATCATCCTTCTTTTGTGTGGATCCAATTTGTGTGGTCAAGGATCCCTAAGGCACACCTATAAGCCTTGGGATGACTTAGTCCACTTGGATCATATGTTTCCAAGTGATAGGTGAGATAGGTAATTTGAGTTTTTTAGATGTTTTAGACATGATTTAAATGATTTTCAATCATTTAGAGAATATTTGGATAGATTCATAGGCTAAGGTCATGTTTTAAGTCCTCAGGTGTACAAAATTGCAAAAGTTGCAAAAAAGTTATAAAACTTGCTCGAGCAACTTTCCAAACATTGCTCGAGAAGTTCAAAATAAGTTTCCAATGGTCACAACTATTCATGGACCGGTTGGAACTCAAATTTGGACCTATTTAACCATGCTAACACCTCTCCAAGAGGTTAGCAATTGTAATTCAACATTTTGATGCAATTTGAATGAATAACCACCATTTTCCTGTGATATATCTGTCTGGTACGGTCGTGTATAGAGAGTTCTAAAACAATAAAATAAATTTTGTAAATCCTTGTGAATCTATATTATCATTCAGTTGGATTGATCTCATTTGGGTTTGTGAGGCCAAAATTACAAGCAAGTTTGTGGAAGTAGTTAGGGAAGGATCCAAATTGAGGCATGTCATACAAATGGAGGTCTAACTTGTAATTTAACAAGTGGAATTCCTTAGACACTTGGGAAATGAAAGTTAGGAATGTAACATAAATTATTCCTAAAGCCTTAGACATGATTTGGTGGTCTAAAGGGTTTTGCACCAAGCCCTAGGCTGAATATCTTAATGTATTTAGCCAGTCGGTTGTATGAAAGGGTCTACATTCAATTGATTTGATTGATGTGATCAGTTTGGAAGTGTATTTGAAGTGTTTTTAGGTGATTGAAGGTTTCCAAAACCCTACAGTATTTCTATGCACCCATCCTTAACCATCCATAGAGTAAACCAAGCCTAATCTAGCTAAATAGGTCTGTGTACCTTGTGTGGTTTAAGTGTTGCAGGATTAGAGTCAGTTCTTGTGGCTTTAGGGATATTTGAAACATCCAAAAGGGTACTCAAATCTATCCTTTTTTTTTCCTAGTATCATCTAGAGTATAAGATTGTACACCAAAAACTAGTTGGAAAGACCTACTAGGATTTATGGGTGAAGTTGTGTTTGGAGCATTGTGGGTTTTGGGGGATCAATTTAGGAGTTCATTCTCTCTTCATATAGATGAAATAAGGTGTTCCAACCCTTAAGTTTGATAGAGAACATCACTGGTGAAGTTTTCCATAATTTGCCCAAAATAGGGAAAGTGTCCCTAAGTTTACAAATTGGTGGAGTTGGTGAAAGACCTTAGGGTGTTGAAAGACCTTAGGGTGTTGAGACAAGGTTGTAGAAAGGTCTACACATCCCTACTTGGTTGATATACTCCATATCCCAAGATTAGTGGGATTGGTCAGTGCCAAAATCAAATTGGAGGAGGTGTGTAGGAGGTATATCACTTCCTAGCCTTCTTGATGTGCTCCCTGCATCAATGGATAAGGATGATATTGTTTCTAAAATTATGAGATCTGTTCCTCCTGTATATGATAAAAAAATGTTTCAATTGAAGAGATTTGGACCATTTCTAAGGTGACAAGAGATTCATTGATTGGTAAGTTATCTACTTTTGAAATGACAAGATTTGATGATAATATTCCTAAGTATAAATTTTCATTTAAAGATACTATTTCTAAGGATAAGTTGAGTTGTGAATTTGGTGAGAGTTCTTCAAGTTCATCTAAGTATGGATCTAGATATGCTAAGGATTTGGAATGTTAAGAATAATAGTGCACCAACACAACTGAGAGGGGGGTAAATCAATTGTGAGACCGAATATTACACTTTAATCTTTATAGACAAAAACACTTAATCATAATATCAACATAATGAGTGCAACACCATAACATAATATTTTTTTATCGATGAAACCTTGTTAAAGGTAAAACCCCAGTGGGAATTAGCACCCAAAAATGATGTACTGAAAGTATAATATCCCTGCTACAAGATTTAGCCATTTTAGGAGCTTATTAATCCATACAATACATAGTCCCTGTTAAAGGATATACCCTGTTAGGAGTCAAGAGAAATAAATGGTAGGCTCACTTCCTAGGCACACTATAGCACCTTGCCCCTAGTCCAATTTTATTAATGTTATGATTACTTTAGGATGATAGATTATATGTTAGGAAATCATTGATGTATATGATTTTACTGACCCCATACTGGCATGTGTATGGTTAATGTGATTGTTTTACATTTTTGTTTGACGTGCTTGATGTGGTTGAGGGACGGAGTCGTAGTTACTTGCTTGCGAGATCCACACGATTGACTGATCCCCACCATTGTCTGTTATGTATTTATATATATTTGTACATGCAGGTGTTGTATGCAGGTTCGTAGGTACCGGGCATCGTCTTCCCTAAATTTTTAGGATGAGCGTGCCCTATCGCAATATCTCAAATGGTAAGAGAGGGGAGATAAAACAGATCCAAAACCCTAACCCAAACCCATTTATTCTAGTTGTTGGATAAGTATCTGTTGACTACCCTATCCGAATTTGTCAGGTTAGCAAAGTTTGTGGATCCCTTTTTGGTGTTGCTTGGTTTTTGTTTTTTTTGATTTTATCTCATTTGGCTTCAGTTGATTTGTGGTTATGTGGGTGATTTTTATGTGATTATTCATTTATTAATTATAGTTGATTTATGTTTATATAGATTATTTTATGTGATTATGAATGTTAGGTGCATAGTTAAATTTTATGATTAAATATGCTCCTATGATTAATTGAGGAAATTAAATTAAAGTTGATTTTTGAGTATTTGGAAATTAATATTGATTATGTCCTAAGTTTATTTTGATGAAATTTAATCAAAATCAAATAATTGATTATTTGGATTTAATTGATTATTTTATTAATAATTGAGTTTTATTATGTTTGTGTGTATTATTAAATAAATTAAATATTTAATTACATATTTTAGGATGCATTAAGTATTTTATTTATTTAATATGTGTTTTAAATTATTAACATGTGCATAATTGAAAAGTGAGTTGTCAAAAAGTGAACAACTAGTTTTGAAATGTCAAGTTGTGTTGTGCATTTAAAAGATATTTTAATTAATTAATTAATATTTACTTTCAATTTTGGAGTTAGAGTCTGATCATGAGTTATCTTATGAGTCATTTCTGATTTGGAGTTGAACTGTGAGTTAGCTTTTGAGTTGTCTTTAGGGATTGCATGAATTTGGGAATTGAATTCCTATTAGGAAAATTATTGCATTCATTTGGAGGGGAGACAGGTTTTGGAGAAGATTTTTGGGGGAGAGATTGTGTGTTTGAATTTTGGAGATTTGTGGATTGTTGTGGTTGCTTGTTGGTTTGGCTTCTTTGTGCATCTGGATCAGGTGCTTTCTTTCTACACAGTTTTTAGATCTGTAGGTTGAATCAATCTCCTGGACAATCCTGGTTTTCAGATCTTCAAAGGGATTTCTTTTCAGTTTATGGCATTGGATCCAAGGTAGGATCTGGAATTCTTGTTGTGTGCCTTCTGTTATTTTATCTGATAAATTTTGTGTTTGAGTAAATCTGGTTTTATCTCATTAGATCTGTATGATTTCTTTGATTTTGGGTGTTAGAGGAACCCTAGGTTTGTGATTTTATATTTTTATGATAATTTGCCATTATACCGTTATGTTGGTGAAATTTTGTCAATAGTTTGTATTTAGTATTCTTATAAATAAAAAAATCAATTCTGTTGTATAGTTAGACTATAGTGTTGAAAGAGAATTAATTCTCCTTGGAAAGAAAATTCAGTTTGAATAAAAAACCCAATTTGGATATAAAAATCATATCTGAAAATTTACTATTCTCTGGTTTAAAAAAAATACAGTCCTTTTTGGGTTGCATGAATAGACCAATTAGACCAAAAAGAATATATTCCTAAATAGGAATCTAGGAGTTAATATTATTCTTAATTTGGACAGATTATGTAATTGGATTATTATGCTTTAGGTAATGACCCTATTTCTATATAAATTGGTTAAAAAAATAAAATTATCATGTTAAAAAAAAATCTGAATTGACATGGCACGGTTGTTAAAAAAAAATATTAAATGAATTTTTTAAAAAAATATTTTAAAAATATAGTTTTGGGGGTGGGGGTCATCACATCCCCCAACCCCCCTGTTATGGTATCGCCGCAACAGTGCAAGGTACTGCCATGACAGTACTCACTACCTAGGCAATGGTACTGCCGTGATAGTACCATGCTTAGGGGGCCTGCGCACGACAGGGATTTAAGGGCATGCGGGGGGTGCGTGGGGCCCGCTCCCCCACCCCTTTTTGCTTTTTTAGTTTTTTTTTATATTTACAATTTTTGTTATTTTATTTAAATTAATAACCATGTTTATTATTTAGTATAATTTAATTTAGTTAAATTAATTTGTATTTAATGTTTTTAATTTATTTAATATTTACTTTATTTATTATCTTTAATAAATTAATTTGCTCAGGGGAATTAGTATTAATTTATTGTTATTAATAAATTAGTGGTATTTGGAGTTAGAATAATTTAATTAAATTAGTTTGATTTATTAAACTAGTTTAATTTTACTATAGGTATATTTTGATGGTTTAAATGTTGGATAATGTTGGGTGATTATTGTAATCGGGTAATCTTTTTATCAATTGGATTCTATTGTAGGGACTTGGGAATTGTCTTTTGAATTTGGCAAATTGTTTATTATGGTTATGGCAAATTGTCCCTCTTAGAGAATAGACAATTATTGTGCATGTATCATGATTGTGAAACGTATGTTAAACTAAATGCTTAAGTTGTGTATTAAAATTATCATTGGTTTTTTTCTACAATAGGATAAACGTTTCCTTTATAAGTTGATATTTGTATGAACAATTAATTGGTGAATGATGTGCACTTATTGAAATTGGCCATTTTTATTCTATTTTGAACTCATAGAATGTATATAGGGATTATTCTTTATTTATGGTGTTGTTTCAATGTTTATTGTTAGGATTATCTAAATAGAGTTATGCAACACTGTATGAGTATTCAATAATGGTCAATATGGAGTTTTATATGCTTATGGTTAGATTCCAGTTTTGCTTTGTGCAAATGTGTCTTCTTCGTGCATGGAGTGTCTTCTGTTGCATAATGTGTTTTGGGCATTAGATGACCTAGGGGAAAAATAGAGGCTGGGGCATGTGTCAGTTTTTCATGTTTTCAGTATTATATTTTGATGTGCGAGTTTATTTTGATTATACCCCGACTTGACCATATAGGCTCATGATGTTTTGTATTTTATTTTTGGTACCTTTGTAATCATTCTAGTTCTTGTATGTGAAATTGGATTTGGGATTACCTGGGTGTGTACCTATTTGATCTTTGAGAGATCTATGAGCCTAGGGTAGTTTACCTAGATATGTAGTAGGAGGTGGCTCGCAATAAGTGTCGGGGCCCACAAGTGGCTACCGGGATCACTTATTGTTAAGTATCTTAATCAAGTGATAACTAAATATAACATTGAGAGTTTTATTAAAATGAACCTAATAAGGTATGGTCCTCACCCAGGCATTAGTGCTAGTACAGACTAAGATGGTGTTGAGAAGATGACTAGCCCCCTTTTAAGGGATGAGTTGGAATAGTTGATGACTTTATCAGTACGAGAGGTCATTGATACCGTGTATGGTCACTTGAGTGTTGGGATCTAGCAAGATTACCAGGACGAGACTCAAGGGTTAGACATGCATGATGACACCTTCCTATGCATAGTCTAGTTATCCTACATGTGTCGGTTGCCTCTGGAGTAGTGAGTCTTTCATGGCTTTATTATTTATCACCTTGAGTTAGAGAGCTTTCAGGAATCCTTTCCTTAGCTTGTTCTGTTTGATATTGGTTTTCAAGTGGGATCTATTGTTATCTCCTCAGCACGGTGGGAGTGGACCATTTAGGTTCATGAGGTCGGATGGTAGTGGTTCTTTTATCATTTGAGATTTTGATGTTCGTGCACCAGTGCTGGATGATCCCTATAGCAGTTGTTCCTTCTTGATCTTCATTGTTGGAGAGTTGTTCTTCTTTATGATCTTCTTCCTTGTGATCTTGTATCTTTGTATCAATACTTTAGAGATGTCTTTTGTTCTTCTTTTTGGTTATTGTATTACATACCCTGCAACATGTGCAACAGATGTAGGTTTATGGATACCTTATGGTACTAGTTGTAATTATGTTATCTTTGATGTGATGTTCCTTTTATCTTTCACTATTTATATGAGATTTGTAATTGTACCTAATCTAATTTAATTAATTAATGCTTGCATAATCTTCATCGAGGAACCCTTGAGAGTTATAACTTGTGTTGGTTATTGTATTATTGTGATTAAATGGTAATTGCTTCCGCATTGATGTTTATCTTGTATGTTAACTTTAAAAAAATAAATTATTCTGCAAACTTAGTTGCATGTTTAGGTTAGGTTCTCTTGGGTTCCCTAGCGGGGCATTACACACACTACCTAAAGAAGCTTAAATCCACCTTAAGGACTCACTTTCTGAAATACAATTGTATAGAAGATATACAATCCAATGAATTGTCTGCCAGCAACTATCTTTTCTTGATCAGTTCCAATGAAGGTCCTCAATCACAACCTTTTCTCTACACCCAATATACTTCACAAATACAAGCTTGCATCTTGTACACACACCTCACTTTATTCTCCAAATTAAAATAACTCTTCTTTATACCCTATTACAATAATCAATTAGGTCAAACAATTAGGACTTCCCTAATGAATAAATAACTAAATAGACCCTTTCCAAGATACACACGGTACCTTAGACAAGTATAAAATAGTTACAATACATCAAATACACTCTAGGATTTGAAATCCATGCTTGTCATCTTCACAACACGTTACACATCTCCAATCAACTCCAAATAGGTCTTCACAAGACCACACACTTTAGTTGACGTTACCATGAACACAACAACTCCATAATCACAAATAATATTCTCCAACATGTCTTCTATCACTCCCTAATCTCGCAGGTAACAAATCATGCTCGCATAAGAGTTATCTCAGAAATACAGAGACTAACTTTGTCACTATCCATTGTCACAATCCAATAACCAGTCTTCACTAAAATAATTGTAACTCACTCCATCTGCAATAATAAGCCAAGTGACCTAAGATATAAGGTCACAACACATCCCTATACATATTCCTATCTTCTCATGCTTTGAAGCAACCTTACAACAATCGTACATTTATGTCAGTCATCCATATATTAGTGTTAACTAGTCTTTCTACCTTCATTTGAAACATATGTTGAGAACAATGACAAACAATGGGAGTCAACACATATTATAGAACCAATTCCAACAATCTCCCCCTTTGGCATTGATGGCAATATATGAGAAAATCCATCAACCCAAAAGTACAGCTTTCTCAGTGTCCACTTTACAATTCTTCTTAATATTCTCTCCCCTAAAATAGTAGGGATTTTTATTGAATCTGTCCCTCTTTGACATCAATGGAAAATGGTGTCATTATCTAATCTATTTTTATCTTATCTTAGGTGCAAGATCACCCAAATGTGCTCTATTTTTTTCATGTGATCACTCCCCATGAGGATTAGATCCAAGCATCAAGTCCAAAAGTGATATAGCTCTAAAAATCACTGGACTGATGCATTCCTACATCAATTAATTCTCACAAGAAGGGACTCTCACCCCTAGCATACCTCTAAGATATTCAAAGGTATCTTTTGGAAAAGATTTTGTAAATATGTCTGCTATATGTGCCTTTGTGCTGATATACTCCAATTCAATCTCTTTCTTTGCTACCTTGTCTCTTAAGAAATGATACTTTATTGATATATGATTTGTCTTAGAATTCATAATTGGATTCTTTGACATATTCATTGTGCTAGCGTTATCACAATGTATAACTATGGGTTTTTCAAAAAATATTCCAATGTCTTTCATCATTTGCTTCATCCAAACAATTTGAGTACTATTTATAGCAGCAACAACATATTCTGATTCAACAGTAGATTGAGCTATACAGTCCTGCTTCTTACTTAGCCATGAAACCAATCTTTTTCCAAGGAAAAATACACCTCCACTAGTACTTTTTCTTTCATCCATACTTCTTGCCCAATCACCGTTAGTTAAAGAATGTAACATAAAATCATCATATTTTTCATACCATAATTCATACTCAAGTGTTCCCTTCAAGTATTTGAATATCCTTTTCACAGTAGCAAGGTGAGTCTCTTTAGGATTTTCTTGATATCTAGCCACAATTCTAACAACATTAGCTATGTCAGGTCTAGTATGAGTTAGATATTCTAGGCCTCCAATCATTGATATGTACTTTGTCTACAAAACACTTTCGCTTTCATCATTATTAGTAATTTTATAACCAATAACCATGGGTGTTCCAACAGGTTTACAATCTTCCATTCCAAATTTCTTTAACATCTCTTTAATAAAATTTATCTAAGAAATGAAAATTCCATCTTTTTTCTAATTAATTTGTAATCCAAAGAAGCATTTCATTTCACCTACCATTGGCATCTCAAATTCATTTTCCATTTCCTTAGAGAAATTTTTACTCATCTCATTATTGCATCCAAAAATAATGTCATCCACAAAAACTTTGACTATTAGAAATTCTTCTTTACTAGTTCTCAAATATAAATTACTATCAACATTACCTTTTCTGAAACCAAGACTCAGTAGATACTTATCCAATCTCATATACCATGCTCTAGGTTCTTTTTCTAGTCCATACAATACCTTTTTTAGTTTACATACCATATCCTCATTCATTGTCAAAGGAAATCCGCCAGGTTTCTCAATGTAAACTTCTTCCTCAAGATCACCATTCATAAATGTAGATTTAACATCCATATGATATACTTTAAAGCCTTTATGTGTAGCATAAGAAAGAAATAGTCTTATTGCCTCCAACCTAGCAATAGGAGAAAATGTTTCTTCAAAGTCTATTCCTTCTTGTTGAGAGTAGCCTTTACAAACAATTCTTACCTTACAACTGTCCCTTCTTCATTCATCTTATTTCTGAAAAGCCTTTTAGTTCCTATCACATTCTTGTCTTTAGGCCTAGGAACCAATTCCCAAGTATTATTTTTCTTTATCTGATCCAATTATACCTACATTTCTTTAGTCCAAGATTCATCCTTACAAGCTTCATTGGTAGTTTTAGGTTTAACTTGAGAAATCAAACAAATTTAATTCCTTAATCTAGAACTTTTCAACATTCCTTTATTAGCATCACCAATGATTTGATTCTCGAGGTGGTTCTTCTTTACATACCTCAATATCTTTTGAATATAAGTAGAGTCATTTAGACATATTTCCATCTCATGATCAATTTCAAAAGGTTCTTCTTGATTTGTAACTTCTTTGTTATCTGAATTTTGATTGTAATCATAAAATATTTCCTAAATCTAAAAATTCTCATCAATTCTCACATTACCACTGTCAATTATCTTTCTCAATCTCATATTAAAATATTTATAAGCCTTTCTCTTAGTAGAATAACCAAGAAAGATCCCTTCATCACTTCTAGCATCAAATTTTCCTATGTCATCATCTCTTTTGATATAGAATTTACTACCAAATATTCCAAAATATTTCACAGTAGGAATATGATTAATCTATAATTCATAAGGAATCTTACTTGTACCTTCTCTGATTTGAATTGTGTTCAAAGTATAAAAAACAACACCAACAACTTCTCTCCAATGAATATGTGTCACATTTCCTTCTATCAACATAGTTCTAGCAGCATCTAAAATTATTTTGTTTCTTAACTCTGCAATCCCATTCTGTTGTGGAGTCCTAGGAGTTGATGTTTGTCTATATATGCCATGCTCTTTGCAGTAGTTATTAAACATATTTAAAGTAAATTCTCCACCTTTTTCTAATCTCAAACATTTTATTTTTAAACTAGATTCAATCTTAACTTTTGCTTTAAAAATCTTAAATTTGTCAAAATCCTTAGACTTTTATCTAAGAAATGCAACCCACATCATCCTAGAGAAATCATCAACAAAAAGTATAAAATACCTCTCACCATAATAATATATTGTTCTTGTAGGTCCACACAAATTTGTATGCACCATATCTAACTTCCCTTTAGTTAAGTAAGATTTTCTTTGAAAGTTTTTTTTAGTCTATTTCCCCATTACACATTCTCTACACATGATGTTAGATGGTTTTACAATCTTCAGCAGGTCTCTAACAACATTTTTAATACTTACTTTCATAATATTATCAAAATTCACATGACAAAATCTTTTGTGCCATAACCAACTGTCATAAATCTTTGCAACAAAACAAGAAACCTCAGATGTGTTAAGCTCAAATACATTACCTATTTATTTAGTACCAGTTGCAATCAAATCTCCTGACTTGCTTCTAATAGAACATCTCTCATTAATGAACTCCAGTTGATACCCTTTCCTACAAGTTGTCCAACACTTAACAAATTATCCTTAAGTCTATCAACAAGTAGTACATCATCAGCATTAGGATTAATTAATACTGAGAGGGGGGGGCGAATCAATATTACAACACTTCAATTTAAAATTAAACCAATTATAAATAAACCATATGAATTCTAAAATGAAAATAACATAAACACATAAAACATAATTCATAACACCATTATTTGTTTTCAAGGAAACCCTGGCCAAGGGAAAACCTTGGTGGGGATGGTACCCACAACTATGTACTAAAATATGGAATCCATGTTAGGAGATCTATCCCTATTAGGAGCTAAGTATTACATAGTACATTTCCTTGTTAGAGGAATAGAAACCCTGTTAGGGGTATACAAAAAACCTGTTAAATATATATTGATCTTACAACTCTTACAATCAAAATTTTGTTACAAAAGTGTTCTTCAATAATGAACAATACAAGCATCTGCTATACTTTGATAGTTCCAGTTATGTTTCACAATAGCCTCTATCAATCATTGATCTCACATCTGCTATCAGTCATCACTTATATCCTAAATTCTCATTCATCATCTCATCACATAGTTCACACACATCATTTCCACAAAATACTCTATACTTATATCAATTCTGCCATCCAGATGGCTCTCAAATACAACACAAAACATAATAATTATTTATACAAATGATAAATACTGAGTCGGAAATCTTATATTACCAAAGTGTCAGCAATATACAACCTTCATCTGACTTAGCTCATTAACATACCATCTAGCCTTCCCTCAATCATCGTGACTATTCATATGTCATCTTTTACTGTTCCTTTGTCTTCACATGCCTTCATATCACTGTAACTTACTACTATCAACATCAAAACATGTGAAAAATCAACTGAAGGTCATACATATCTTAAAATGTCTTCATCTAAGTTCTCAAGCCATAATATATCATATATCACCTTCATTGACTGAAATTGTATTGCATTATACTGTAAATCTATTTCTGTACTTAGTCATTTTCATGACTGTGTCTCCAACACTTACACTCACTTCATGCGATCACTATAAAATAAGTGTTTCCATAAATGACAACCCTCAAGTGATCTATAGTGCTCTCAAAATATCACTTTCCAACAATCTATCCCTTTGGCATTGATGGCAACACTTAGTGAAAAATGACTAAGTGTCCAAAACACTATCTTCCTATATACATATACATATTCTTCTTCTATTTCTTCTTTCTCTTCTTTTTTTTTATTTACAATTTTATCTTTCTCTTTTTCTCTCCTTTTTTTTTAACTTCTTCTCCTCTTCTCATTTTACTTCTCCTCTTCTCATTTTTCTCTTCTCTTCTTCTCCCCCTTTGACATCAATGGAAAAGGTACTTACAAAACTTCAAAATCTTAAGCATATATGACTTAGTGCTTACTCACCAGATTCAAAATGTCTTGGAAGGAGTCTTCCAAGGTCTTCACTTCTTCATTCCATGACTTAATCAATAGTTCACTGATATGGATCAGTCCATTCAATGCATAAGATACAGTCTTTGCTGCCTTCAACTCAATGGGTATAGAGTTTGTCACTGATCCATCAATATTCTCTTCTCTATGAGATGAGCTTCAAGAATTGATAGCTTGGGAGTGATTAAACTCTTTAGCAAACCAAATCTTGTCACTACTCTCCCTTTCTTTATATCCAAGACATTTACTTTGTCCAAAATCTTGGATGTCTTCTTATACATTTCCAAAATAGTTTGTGAAGAGGTTTCAAAACTGGTCATTATGCTATCCAATGTAGCCATGTCCTTGGCTATGATATCTTCAATAATCTTTATGTGTCTACTAGGATTGATGCAATAACTATAGATTTTTCTTCTTTGTGCCATGTAGTTTTTGGCCTTAATTATGGTTTCTTTTGGAATGCCCAAGTCCCATGAGATGGACTGGAAAACTTCCTTCAACTTCTTTTCTAAGTATCTCTTCTCATCCTTATCCTATGCGATCTTCAATAGTGACTCAAAATGGTTGTTAAATTTGTCTAGTGCCAAGTTCAAGTTCTCTACATCATCCTTTCCTTGAAATGTAAGAGGTGTAGGGATTATTTTTTTATAGTTTCTACTTGCCTAGCGATCACATTAACCTTATTATCCCCCTTTTTTCTGACCTTTCCTTTTCCTTAGAAAATGCCATGAAGGATAATCTCATTAGCTCATCTTCATCCATGTTTTCTACATCAGTGTTCACTGGTTTGTCCATACTTGCCAACAATAGGGAGGAGGAGGTATCTGGTTCTTGCTTGATCTCAACTCTTACCTCTTCTTCTTTTTCTACTCCTATCTCTTCTTTATGTTCTTCCTCTTTGTATTTTTCCTTCTCTTATTCTTTTTCTTCCTATTTTTCTTCTATTTGTTCTTCCTCTTTCTGTCCTTCCTCTTCTACTGTCATCGCACTATGCAGATTTCCTCGAAATGGATCATTTACATCAAGTGAGGTGTCAAGTCTCACAGGCACACCAGAAACAAAGAAGTCTGGTTGCATGTCAACTTCACTTGCTTTTATACTATCCTCAACATTTTTAGAGCTTTCTCCCATACCCAAGGATGTAGGCTTGGTGGCTTTGGGAGGTGAAGACTTCTTAGACATGTCGCTCATGAGAATTTGGTCCAATGCCTTTTGTGTGTCTTCTATTACCTCATCATACTTTCTTGCCATTATCTTCACAAGTCTGGCCTTGGTTCTCAATAGAGGTTTGAGTTCCTTTATGATTCTTTCCCTTTCCTGTATGGAGACTATAGGAAACATGTCTTCAATTGCTTTATTTCTTATAGTCTCATCCTCTGAATGTGCTAATTGTTTTCTTATTTCCAACTTTCTATACAGGTCTTTTGGTATACTTCCTTCTATTTCTAACAAGTTCTTTTTATAGACTAACAAGTGCTCAATTACTATATCTTCAATTACTGACTGATTTTTAGAGTCATACCTCTCATATTACTTGTTCAGTGTCTTCAAGTTTCCATCTCTGATTATCCTCTTCTACAATATCTTAATATCTGGTTTCCACAAATTCTTTGTTTTCTTTTGTTCTTCCTTTTCTTCTTTCTTCTCAGTTATCTTTTCCTCTTTCTTCTTTGCTTCTACTTCTACCTTTTGTTTCTTTGGGCTTCTTGGTTTGTTTGATCTTGTAGATCTCCTAGGTGTTCTCGTAGGTGCATCCTCTTGTGCAATCTTCTTAGGAGTGATTGATAAATCTATTTCATTAGGAGTAGGACTTACTATCTTTTCTTCTTCAGAAGGAGGAGGTGCTTCAATCCTCAAGCTAGAAGACCCTTCTCTCATCTTTGTCCTTACTTCTTTTAGTTTTTCCTTTGTAATTCCAGACTTCGCTACTCTTTCATCTACCATTTTCTCTATTTTCCTCTTCCTTGTTCCTTTATCATGTTCTTCCCTAACTTTTGTTGACTTCTCTTCATAGGTTCCCCATCTCTCTTCATATGTATCTATTTTTGATGATAGTACATGTTCAACTTGCATTGTAAGAACCTCAAAAATAACCTCATACCCCATAGGGTAGCACCATTTCTTTCTAGGCTCAACTACTTCAAAGCATACACAATCAGTTTCAACCATGAAACACATTGTGTCCTTGTATTTCTCAACTAAGTCCTCGAGAATCTTATATCTCTCCTTTATTTTCCTTTAAAGAATCTTAGTCATTGCAAACAACTTACCATCTACCCAATTTTTATTCTATCTTCGGTAGCTCTCTGAAATTTGTATACCAGTAGGTACACTATCCTTCCATAATCTAGGGTGAATTTTGGGAAATTTGTACTCAATATGAATATACATGTGAACCAAGAGTGAACCAAATCTGAAAGCTTTTGACTTATCCTTGATAATCCTCACATTCTCCAAGAACTATTGTGCTAGGATTTCACATAAGTTGTATTTGGTGTTTTCCTTCACCATTCTGTAGGCCATCATGATTACCCCTACTGATACAAAATTAGGTCTACTACTATAGTACAACTTATATCCTAGTAGCATTACTACCAGTCTTACATCTTGTTGAAAAATATCATTAATAGTCATCGCATGCTTATCCCATTTGGAGTGTGTTAGGGTCTCAACTTGTTTCTTGATATTTTTCTCTGCTACTGGGAGGGCTCCAGTATTGTCTAATCCATTTATCTCATGAATCAATTGGCTACATATCTTTACACACTGCTCTCCTATCTAGATAAACTGATCATGGATTCTTCTTAGAATGATCTTGAACCATTTAGTCTCGCTGAACTCATTTAGGAGGGTTAGCCTAATAATTGATTAGTCTTCTAGATGTTTGAACTCTTCTTTCATTTTCCCATCTGACTCTATCATCCCATCTATCTCTCCATAGATCTCTACATCCCCTATGGTCTCATACTTATAGTGAATGTAATCCCTAATGTCTTCAATGTGTAACACGCCATATGGGGTTTGCGAAAATTCTCCTTTTGGATCATCCTCATAAGATTTAAATAGGTGCCTCTTAAATGTGTACCTTGGTCTGTCAATAAAATCATATATGACAGGTGCATCCATAGCTTCTGATAGAGTATATGATCTAAATACCTTGAATATGCTTAATTCTAGAACTTCTGCTTCAATCGATCATGCAATATGGTTTCTAGGTGGCTGATGTGCTTCTTAACTTTGCTCTCCTTGGTCTCTTCTTATCAAATGGTGAAGAAATGATGTGCTTCAAGGTGTTTTATCCATTGCAAGGTGAGTAAACACATTTATCACAGTTATCTCAACTTCACACACTTTCCAATCAAACATAAATCTCGAGCTCATAGGGTATGAATCTCCAAGTGTTTTGATCACAAATCTAGAATCCATAATGTCTGTATACACCATATCTAAGCTCTCATGAGCTTATTCCAAATAATCAAGGGCTAGATATAATCTTTTATTTGCATCCAATGCTCCCCCTAAGTCCATGCTCGACCTTTTAGGTTGATGTAGCAATGTTAACATCTTTCAAAGATACATTAGCATCTACTTTCTCTCCTTAAACCAATGTTTTATTGAAATATTTTACCTTCCATATCTTCTCATCATCTTCAATTTTTGGTTTCTTGAAGTGATTCTTGAACTCATCTATATAATCATTAAGACTTTTACCACTGTCACCAATATTCTTCTTTATAACCACAGGTGGTGGTCCTCTTTTATTGTCCATTCCATCATACATGCAAAACTTCGCTATGTGTCCTAAGTTGTTGCATTTGAAACATGTAGGTGATCTTCTATCCTAATTAACCTACAACTTACAATATCTTGCAGTATGCCCAAAGTTATTGCATTTGTAGCATGTGATCTTTGCTATTGATTCTTCTATGATATAATCTTATTTATTTCTAGATTGGTTAGGTTTCCTACATTCCACTTTCTTATGTCCATATTCATAATAGTTATAAAAATAACCAGTAAAGGGTTTGAGAGGACCTTTACTCCAAGTTTTTTGCATCTAAATCATCTACCTGTGAAAGTTCTGATTTGATCTTTAGGTTCTTCAAAAGTGGATCTATCTTCAATCTTCACTTCATGTGATTCATCATGAGTCCTAGAAAATTATCCTTCATTGTATCCAATTCCATTCATGTCTCCTTTAGGTTTATGTCTGTCTCTTTGTTCATCAATTTTATCACTGCTCATGTGTAACTTTTCAATATGCAATTTGAATTGAGTGAGTTCACCTTTTATGATCTGATTGTATTTCTCCAATTCTAGGTATTTGTCCTTGTAGTGATCAAGTTCTATCTGCATTTTTGCTTCTTTCAGAGTCTCTTCAACTTTGTATCTTGCATCTTTTTCATGTTAAATATCTTTAATCATCAGAAGATTAATTTGTTCTTTTTCTTGCTCCAGCTTCTTTACTTGGTCTGGTGTATCATTCTCTGAATCTTCCTTGATCTTTTCCATAAGGTCTTGTCTCTGACTTCTTGAAAGTTCAAGCTATTTTTTTAGTTTCTTAAGGAAACCTTCTTCTCTTCTTAATTTGGATCTCAAATCACCACTCTCATCCTTTTCTTTTTCTAGGTCATCATGTTATTCTTCAAATTTCTCTTGTAAACTTTTTGAATCCATTATGATCTCCCTTAAGTTGTTAAGCTTTCTCTCCAAGGGCCAATGACTCTGATACCAATTGTTAGGATTAAGTAATACTGAGAGGGGGGTGAATCAGTATTACAACACTTCAATTTAAACTTAAACCAATTGTAAATAAACCATATGAATGTTGAAATGAAAAGAACATAAACACAGAACTCATAACACCATTATTTGTTTTCGAGGAAACCTTGGCCAAGGGAAAACACCGGTGGGGATGGTACCCACAACTACATACTAAAATATGGAATCCCTGTTAGGAGTTGAGTATTACATAGTAAATTTCCTTGTTAGAGGAATAGAAACCCTGTTAGGGGTATACAAAAACCCTGTTGAAGGTATACTGAGTTTACAACTCTTACAATCAAATTTTTTTTATAAAAGTGTTCTTTAATAATGAACAATACAAGCATCTTCTATGCTTTGATAGTTCCAGTTATGTTTCATAATAGCCTCTGTCAATCACTGATCTCACATCTTTTATCAGTCATCACTAATATCCCAAATTTTCATTCATCATCTCATCACATAGTCCACAAACATCGCTTCCACAAAACACTCTATACTTATATCGATTCTGCCATCCAGTCGGCTCTCAAATACAACACAAAACATAATAATTATTTATACAAATGATAAATACTGAGTCAACGATCTTATGTTACAAAAAATTTCAGAAATATACAACCTTCATCTGACTTAGCACAGTACCATTCCATCTAGCCTTTCCTCAATCATCACGACTGTTCATATGTCATGTTTTACTGTTCCTCTATCTTTGCATGCCTTCATATCATTGTAACTTAGTGATATCAACATAAAAAAATTTGTGACCTTAACTGAAGGTCATACATTTCCCAAAATGTCTTCCTCTAAGTTCACAAGCCATAATATATCATACATCACCTTCGCTGGCCAAAATAGTACTGCATTATACTGTAAATCCAATTATGTACTTAGTCATTTTTATGACTGTGTCTCCAACACTTACACTCATTTCATGTGATCATTATAACACAAGTGTTTCCATAAATGAAAACCCTCAAGTGATCCATAGTTCTCACAAAACATCACTTGCCAACAATCAATATTGGTCTTACCATCTAGAGAAATCGATCCTACTCCAATGATAAACATAGGAACATTATCACCAAATCTAACCACACCACCATCATACTTTGTTATCTTAACAAACTTATTTTTATCACCATTCATATGATGTGAACAACTACTATCTATGATCCATTCTGATTTCTTCTCAATATGTGAAACTAGGGCTTTTTCTTCATGAATACGTTCATCATCTTTAATAGAAATAAATCCAATCTCATCATAGTCTATTTCATCATCATCAAAAACACCTTCACTATCATAGCAACATTATTTATCCTTTGAGTAATTAGGTCTATGAAACTTAGGTTTTTTCTTAGGAACCCTTGTAGGACATCTAGATGAAAAATGACCAATCTTATTACATGAAAAACATTTTAGGGGTAGCTTTCCTTCAAACTTACCTTTACCTCTCTTTTCTCTTCTTGTGATCAGGGCCACAATCTCATCTAACTTATTTTCTTCTTCTTGTATCTTTTCCCATTCATCAGCATACTCACCAAGCTCTTCTCACAAATCATTTTTGTTGTTTCTCGCTAGACTTGATAAAGTCCTTTTGTCATTATGCATAGTTGCCTTAAATGTTGATTCAGGCTTAGGTAATGAATCTCCAAGTGTTGCAACCTCAAAGGTAGTCAATTTAGCAATCAACATCTCTCTGTTAAATTTCCCAGTCAAAGGTATGATCTCCTCTATCACTTGCACTTTAGTCTTATACACAAGTGTCAAAGATCTAAGAATCTTTGCAATCAATTCCTCTTCATTGCATGTGCCTCCATAATTTATAATGCCAATGAAAACATTTTTAACCCTCTGTAGATATAATCTAACATTTTCATCATATCTCATTCTCAAAGTCTCCATCTTTGTCTTTCAATTTTGTAACTTTTCTTGTTTAGTAAATCTATCTCCTCTATATAGTGCTTCCAATCTTGACCAAATTTTGTGTGTTGAATCTAAGTCCTTAACCTCAATAAATTCACCTTCACAGACAACACTAATCAATGCTTCCCTTGAAACCATGTTGTAGGAGAAAAACTTATTCTCCTCATTAGTGGGTCTCTCCAATTCATCTTTAGGCTTGATCTGCTCTTTTTTCTTTGTTATCATCCAGTAGTCAATACCCAAACACAATAGATGTGTTCTCATCTTGTTCTTCCAACTGTCAAAATTATTAGGATCAAAATTTTGACTCTCCTTCCTATAAAATGTCATCTCTGAGATCACCTCAAGCTGTTAAGCTCTCTCTTTGAGGACCAAAATCTTTGATACCAATTATTAGGAATAATAGTCCAACACAACTAAGAGTGGGGGGTGAATCAATTGTGAGACAGAATATTACACTTTAATATTTATAAACAAAAACACTTAATCAAAATATCAACATAATGAGTACAACACCATAACAAAATGTTTTATTGTCAAGGAAACATTGTTAAAGGTAAAACCTAGGTGGGAATTAGCACCCACAAATGATGTATTGAACGTATAGTATCCCTGCTAAAATATTTAGCCTTGTTAGGAGCTTATTAATCCATATAGTATATAGTCCCTATTAAAGGAAAAAACCTATTATGAGTCAAGAGAAATAAATGGTAGGCTCACTTCCCAAGCACATCACCTAAAGAAGGTTAAATCCACCTTCAAGACTCACTGTCTAAAATGCAATTGTATAGAAGATATACAATCCAATAAACTATCTTCTCAAAATTGTCTTTGCTTAATCAGTTCCAATGAATCTCTTCAATCACAAACTCTACTCCACATCCATCAGACTTCACAAATACAAGCTCACAATTTTCACACACACCTCACTTTATTCTCCAAAAAATACTCTTCTTTATATCCTATTACAATAATCAATTGGGTTAGCCAATTAGGACTTCCCTAATGAAAAAATAATTAAATAGGCCCTTTCTAAAATAGGTACAATACATCAGATACACTCTAGGATCCGAAATACATGCTCACTATCTTCACAACATGTTACACATCTCCAATCAACTCCAAATAGGTCTTTGTAAGACCAAAAGTTTCGCTGACATCACCATAAACACATAAACTCCATAATCACAAATAATATTCTCCAATATGTCTTCTATCATGCCTTAAGCTTGCAGTTCACAAATCATGATCTCATAAGAGTTATCTCAAAAATAAAAAGACTAACTCTGTCACTATCCATTGGCACATTCCAGTAACCAGTCTTCACTAAAATAACTGTAACTCACTCCATCTGCAATATTAAGCCAAGAGACCTTAGACATAAGGTCATAACTCATCCCTATACATATTCATATCTTTGCATGCTCTAAAACAACCGTACAATAACCATACACTTATGTCAGTCATCCATATATCATTGTTAACCAGTCTATCTTCCTTCATCTGAAACATATGTTGATAGCAATGACAAACAATAAGAGTCAACACAAATTACAAAACCAATTCCAACATGGAAGAGATTGAAGAAGAGGAGAGAAATCTAAAAGAGTTGGAAGCCTTGATTTCTAAGAGAGTATCTAAAGGTGCAGGTAAGTATGAAGGGAAATTACCTTTGAACTACTTTTCATGTAATAAGATTGGTCATTTTGCATGTAGATGTCCTAAGAGAGTACCGAAGCATAAACCTAGAAAGTTTCATCTGAGATATAATAATAAATGTTATTATGCTAGTGAGGGTGTGATTGATGAAGATTCTGAGAAGAGTGAATATGAAATTGTATTTATTTCTATCAAAGAAGAGAATCATATTTTATTGAATGAGGAGAAAGCCTAAGTTACACATATTGAAAAGAAGGATTAATGGGTGATATATAGTGGATGCTAACATCATATGATAGGATATAAGAACAAATTTGTGAAGTTAGAAAGATATGATGGTGTTGTTGTTAGATTTGGTAACAATAATCCTTTTTTGATCAAAGGAAGTGGTTCTACTACACTTGATGGTAAGATTAATACTAATGATGTCTTATTCATTGAAGGACTAAAACATAATCTTTTGAGTTTTGGACAGCTTGTTGACAAAGGTTACAATATACAATTCAAAGAAGGAAAGTGCATAATAATTGGAAAATCAGAAGAAGAGATTGCATCAGGAACCAAAACCAAAGGTAATGTTTTTCATTTGAATGCTACAGAGAGTAGATTTTTGATTGCTAAAGTTGATGATAGTTAGTTATGCATAAGATATTTTTTCATGTAAACTTTAATAAAATTATGAAGATAATATTGGGAAATTGTTGAGAATGTCAGAGATTGTTGATTAGACCTTGATTATGTGTGTTGACATTAATGTTTTGTCATTGATGTCAACATACTATTGTTGTTGCAGACAATGTATTTAATTTGTTTAGAGAAGATGATTTTAGTTGATCATGTGATAGTTTAAAGATCTTTTGTTGAAATTATAGATGATGTTTCAAATATTTGTGTAGTTGATTCTAATCAACTTACATAGATTTGTATAATATTTTGAGTGAGATATGATTGATTTATCATATGCTAGTATTTCAATATTCTTGTGTCAGAGGGTGAGTTACTACTTTAGTGAGGATCAGTGTGGTTGATTCAGTTGATGTAAATCTAGTGGTAATACTAGGATTCATTTTTTTTCCTCAACTGGTGTTGTTCATGATTTAGAGTTCAAAAAGATGTCTTTTTAGTGTGATGGAGTTTTATATTCAGTGTTGCTAGTATTTAGTATAGAGATGAGTTTAGATTTTAAGATCAATTTCATGCAAATTTTTGGGAAGCTATTATTGCTTCTTGATGGTCTTCTTGGATTGTGTTATGACCGTGTTGATGGTTCGCATTGATTTTGGTGATCGCATTTGGTGATTTTCTAGCATGTTGGCATTTATTCATTTAGGTCCTAGCCAACTTGGTGAAGTAACGTGTTGTGATTTTTGGTGTAGATTTGGTGAAGATTTTGTATGTTCAAGGATGATTCTTTGGATCTTATCTAAGTCTTGGCTAACTTGAATTGGATCACGCTATACTTTGAGTATAATGTTTGTATCAGTTTTTCTTAAGGTCTTAGCCAACCTCATTGTTGTTATTAATTATGATATATATAAATGGGAAATTATTTTTTGATTGTATTTTGTGAGAGTGAGTGTGTTGGACTACAACTGATTTGGAATCTGATTAAAGGATCTATGATTGCAAGATCACTGATAAGTTGCTGATTAGATATGTAATATGATTAAATCAGTATTATGTTGTCATTGATGTCAACTAGTTTGACAACACTTATCTTGTAAGTTACTATACTGAGACATCTGAAGAAAGGTGAAAGAGATGAAGAACAAAGAATTCTACATGAGGAAAGATGTACATGACAGATGAGGATAAGGAACACATTGAGTAACTTATTGATGAGTCTATGACTTGATGATATTGACTTTATTATGTTGCATTCATCTATAATGAAGTATAGAGCTGAAAAACACAAAGCAATGCTATCGGTAAATGAAGAATTTTTAGTATACACTGATGGAGTGTAGTGTATACCGACCGTAGTATTAACCAAGCAGTGTTCACCAACTCATTCTTTGTTAACCGAGTAGAACAGAATGAATTAAATGATTAGTTTAAGCTGATAGGAATGATGAGATGACAAGAGTATAACATCAAGGTAACAGATAATGTTTGTTAGGCAGATCAACGACTAACAAAATTCAAAGAAGATCTAACAGAGAAGATTGAAACGTGTTATTGACACAAGTACCGAGAAAGTTTTAAGTGGCAAAATCTATGAATGTGATTAAGCGGCAAAATCTGATGGTGGAGGAGAAAATGATTTACTCATCTATATAAGAGAACATAATTTCTTTAGTAAGAAGCTGAGAAGAAGAAGAAGCTACAAGAATTTCACGTGAACAAGCTTTCATGCATTCTGATCATACTGGTTAGTGAGAACCGAACTGCAGAACATTTATCGAGCTACAGAGAGCTATTACCGATGGACAGTAAGTTGATACAGTATTGAAACTGAAGTGAAATATTGATCAGAAGGATTTGTATGGACTAAATATTGATCTGTAATCTGCAATTAAAGTTGTATTAAGGCAGGTCATTTTACTGTTACATATTTAACCATTGTATACAGTTCAAATCTCTTAACCGAGTGGACTTTGAAAGTCTTATGATGTATCATTCATAGAATGAACATTGTTATCTTGTAAACCCATAGTGAATGCTAGTTGGATGATTACTTCTAGTCTAAAATCCTCTAACAAGGTCACACCTGACAGTGTGTTTGTAACCTTTAATAGGGTTGGGTCTTAAACAACCTCACTTTAGAAGAGTGAACAATTTTGGGTTGCTAGTCCTAGGTGGTTTTTCCCTTTACAGGGTTTCCACATTAAATATTTTGTGTTATATGTTGATTGTGATGTTTGTTTGTTATCATACTTTGCATGTTACATATTAGATTTGATTGGTAAACAATTTAGTATTAGCCTGGTAATCGGTAAAAGCACAGACAGTGAGAGTTATTATTGCTTACCGACGAGTAGAAAGTGAAGAAATTGTTTTGAATTATACATTTTGTATTGGGACACTGGATAACTGATTCACCCCCCCTCTCAGTTATTCTAACAATTGGTATCAGAGCAGTAGTTGCTTGGAACAGAGTTTTAAGGACTTAAGCATAAAGGTCTCAATATGTATAAGAGGGAAGTACCAAAATTGAATAAAGAGAACTTCACAGTATGGCAAAGCAGAATGAAGCTGCACATATCTGGAATTGGGAACTCAACACTGGATCTGATGCAAAATGGCTACATGCAACCACCCACTGGTCCCCTAACTATTGATCAATTGAAGGATAAGCATGAACACAATGCTACTATGATGGAACTTGCTGCTGCCTATACCGATGCTGAATTTGAAGATATCAAGACATACACAACTGCCAAAGGAATGTGGGATAAGTTAGCACAAATCTACAGTGGAGATCTGAATGTCAAAAGAGCTCGAGCTGAAAGTCTGAGAGGTAGATTTGATGATATGAGAATGAAAGAAGGTGAAAATATTGTCAAATATTCAAATAGACTCAAAGAGGTGGTACATGCTATTAGAGCATCTGATGGAGTAATTGATGATGAAACAGTGATAAGCAAGATTCTCAGAACTTTGCTACCAGTTTATGCAATTAGGATTTCTACAATTCATGAAACAAGAGCTACATCGAGCCTTACTCTTGACACTCTGATTGGTAAACTTACAACCTTTGAATTAAACAACTTTGATAATAGTGTTGTTCCTTATGTTGAATCTACTTTCATGTCTTCTCTAAAGATTAAAAAGTCTAGCAGGAATGGTAAGAATTGTGATAGTGATGATAATACTGATGATGAACTTGAAGAGCTTGAAGCACTTATGGCCAGAAGATTGCCCAAAGGAAAAGGAAGGTATAGAGGCAAGCTACCTTTAGCATGCTTTAACTGTAAAGAAGTTGGTCACATTGCTGCTAGATGTCCTCAAAAGAAAGATGATGATAGATCTAAAGACCGATCTGATGGAAGCTATGGAAGAAGAGTCAATAGAGGTTACTGACACAACAACAGAGACAACCGAGATGAAAAAGGCAAAAAGGTATGTTACATAGCTAAAGATATTGAAACTAAATTTGATACTGATGATGATATAGAAGTTGTATTTGTTGCTATGAAAGATGACTCAGAAGAGGAAGAGAAATGTGAAGAGACAACCCTGATCTCTAAAGTAAGAAAAAATGATACATGGATCATAGATAGTGGCTGCACACATCATATGACCGGTGATGTAGAGAAGTTTGATCATCTTGTAGAATATAATGGAGGATCTGTGAGAATGGGAAATGATGCACCTTGTATGGTAAGAGGTAAAGGCTCACTTATGATCAACCACAGATTACAATGTGAAAATGCATATTGGGTAGATGGACTGAACTATAATCTAATAAGTGTGGCACAGTTGAATAATTTAGGCCACCGACTGGCTTTTGAGAGAAAAAAGGTGAGAATTTATGATGATGGAGGAAGACTTGTCGAAAATGGTACACAATCCAGAGGTAATCTATTCTATCTTGATATGGATCAGTCTTATTGTTTGCTAATAAAGGATGAAAATGCTTGGTTGTGGCACCGAAGGTTATGCCATGTGAACTTTGACAACATGATCAAGATTAGTAGAAAGAAAAGATTTAGAGGATTGCCTAACTTAACAAAACCTGATCATGATATGTGCCATGAATGTCAAAGAGGTAAGATGAATAAGTCTAGTTTTAAAAGCAAAGACTAATCAATAAAGAAGATACTTGAGTTGGTTCATACAGACCTATGTGGTCCTATGAGAACTCAGAGCTGTTTTGGTGATAAATATTTTATTCTTTTTGTTGATGATTATACTAGACTGATGACTATTATGTTCTTGAAAGAGAAATTTGAAGCTTTCAAAATGTTTAAATGGTATAAAGCCAAGGTAGAGAAAGAAACTAGAAAGGAAATAAAATGTTTAAGATCTGATAGAGGAGGTGAATTTATCTCTGATGAATTTACTAACTTTTACAATGAGCATGGAATCAAGAGGCAGGTATCTTCATCGAGGACACCTTAGCAAAATGGCATTATTGAAAGAAGGAATAGGTCTATAATTGATTGTGATAGAACACTGATGATATAGAAGAATGTTGCTTAGACATATTGGAGGGAAGCTGTGAGCACAGCTATATATGTTCTTAACCGAGTACAACTGAAGAAGGACTCCAACCGAACACCTTATGAACTATGGTTAGGACACAAACCTACTGTAAGTTATTTCAAAATTTTTGGAAGTAAATGCTTTATCTTGAAAGATGAAAGAAATGGAAAATTTGATTCTAAAGGAGATGAAGGAATATTTCTGTGATATTCCACTACAAGTAAAGCATACAAATGTTTGAATAAGGCTACAAATAAGATTGTTGAAAGTACTAATGTTTGTGTTGATGAATTTGATGATAAGTACATTGAGGAAAGTACAAAGGAATCAAAAGACTATGGTATATTCACTTACATTGAATATCCAGAGTGTTTACCGACACCGCAGACAGGGTCAACTAGTCAGCAGGGAATCAATGCAGTACAACAGGCACCACAAACCGATGAACATGAAGAAGCTGCCGAGCAAGAAAATGACCCTGAGCAAGATGACTAAGAAAGGAGAAATCAAGTCTCGGCTAGTTTTGTCAGAAGACATCATCCTAAAACACAAATCATTGGAGACAGACATGCTGGAATGCAAACCAGAAGCAAAAAAAGATAAGGTACATGTTTAATTTGTGAATTTGAACCTAAGACTGTGAAAGTTGCATTAGATAATGAAGAATGGGTTAATGCAATGAAGGAGGAAATAGAACAAATCAAAAAGAACAAAACCTGGTCCTTAGTGCCCCAACCAAAAGATAAGAATGTTATTGGTACCAAGTGGATATACAGGAATAAATTGAATGAAAATGGTGAAGTCACAAGAAATAAAGCTAGATTAGTATGCAAGGGATATGCATAGGAAGAAGGCATTGACTATGGTGAGACATTTGCACCTGTTGCTAGATTAGGAGCTAGAATGATACTTGCATACGCTGCACATAAGAAATTCAAAGTCTATCAAATGGATGTGAAGTCAACATTTTTGAATGGTATACTTGAAGAAGAAGTCTACATTGAACAACCTGAAGGATTTGTTGATCCTGAAAATAAAGACATGGTATGTAGATTACATAAAGCCTTATATGGACTAAAGCAAGCACCAAGAGCATGGTATGAAAGATTGCATACTTACTTGTTAAGTATTGGATTTATTAGAACAAGTGAAAACAACAATCTATATGTGAAAGGTGTTACTGATGATACTATTATCATTGTTGAAATATTTTTTGATGACATTATCTTTGGAGGCTCAGATCTTGTCTGCAAGGCATTTGCTGATGAAATGCAAAAGGAATTTAAAATGTCAATGTTTAGAGAGATTAAGTTCTTTCTTCGACTACAAGTGATTCAGCAGAGTGATGGGATATTCTCACACAATCTAAATACATAAAGGAAGTACTGAAGACATTTGGCATGGAAGATGCTAAACCTGTAGGAACACTGATGGCTACTAGATGCAAATTGACAAAGGAGGATGAAACTACTGAGGTAAACCAAACACTATACCAATCCATGATTGGTAAGTTAATGTACGTAGTTCACAGTAGGCCAGATATAGCACATGCTGTAGGAATTGTTGCAATAGCTACAAAAAGGATCTTAAGATACTTGAAGAAAATAGAAAATTATGGATTATGGTATTCTAAGGAAGGGAATTTTGAACTGAAAGTTTACACCGATGCTGATTGGGATGGAAATGTGGATGATAGAAAAAGCACCATCGGAGGAGCATTTTTCTTTGGTGACAAACTTGTAACTTGGACAAGTAAAAAGTAGGCTTGTATTTCTCAGTCTACAGCTGAAGCAGGATATGTTGCTACTGCTACTAATTGTTCAAACATTGCATTTATCAAACAAGTGTTGGAAGGAATGAATGAGGTAATCATTGACCTGGTGATTATATATTGTGACAACACTAGTGCAATTAATATTTCAAAGAATCTTGTGATGCACTCTAAGACAAAGCATATATCTATTAAGTATCATTACTTGAGAGAACAAGTGCAAGAGAAGAAAGTTAAGTTAGAATTTGTTACATCCAAAGAACAACTTGTAGATATTTTTACAAAACCCCTACCGAAGGACACATTTGAATACTTGAGGACTAGACTTGGGGTCTGTCCCCTGTCTATCGGTCACTAAGGTGATCTGGATGTTGCATTAGCCAATTCATATTAGAAGATCATTCATGTTGATGCAGCATAGCTCACACTTTGAATCTTGTTCAAGGTTGTGATTAAAGTTGAGAACTTGAACCGATGAGATATCAGTATACAGAGATATAGAGGAAGTACTGAACACCACAAAGAGTTACTTGGCTATTGCAGAGCTGATTGTTTATTTGTTTCTTTGGCATTGCTGTCAAAGGGAGAGATAAACAATATGAAATGAAAAAGGGAGACATAAACTGAAAAGGGGAGAGATTACAGACAATTATCTAAGGGAGAGACAATCTGAATGAGACAGAGTACTGGAGATCAGTTACAGAGAATAGAAGTAGGAACGAGAGAACTGAAAAGATCACAACCACATAAAGGTAAAGCTGTATTACTTAATGCTGGTTCAGTAATGTAGTGATTAAACATATTAAGTCTATTTGACTTACAACATTTGTTTATAAAGTTGTAGAATGAATGTTTGGTATGTGTATGGTACATTTCATATTACTTGAGTTGCCATCAATGCCAAAGGGAGAGATTGTTGGACTACAACTGATTTGGAATCTAATTGAAGGATCTATGATTGCAAGATCACTGCGAAGTTGCTGATTAGATATGTAATATGATTAAATCAGTATTATGTTGTCATTGATGTCAACTAGTTTGACAACACTTATCTTGTAAGTTACTATATCAAGACATCTGAAGAAAGGTGAAAGAGATGAAGAACAAAGAATTCTACATGAGGAAAGATGTACATGATAGATGAGGATAAGGAACACATTGAGTAACTTATTGATGAGTCTATGACTTGATGATATTGACTTTATTATGTTGCATTCATCTATAATGAAGTATAGAGATGAAAGACACAAAGCAATGCTGTCAGTAAATGAAGCATTTTTAGTATACACCGACGGAGTGTAGTGTATACCGACCATAGTATTAACTAAGTAGTGTTCATCGATGCATTCTTTGTTAACCAAGCAGAACTGAATGAATTAAATGATTAGTTTAAGCTGATAGGAATGATGAGCCGACAATAGTATAACATCAAGGTAACAGATAATGTTTGTTACATAGATCAATGATTGACAAAATTCAAAGAAGATCTAATGGAGAAGATTGAAATGTGTTATTGACACAAGTACTGAGAAAGTTTTAAGTGGCAAAATCTATGAATGTGATTAAGCGGCAAAATTTGATGGTGGAGGAGAAAATGATTTACTCGTCTATATAAGAGAATAGAATTTCTTTAGTAAGAAGTTGAGAAGAAGAAGCTGCAAGAATTTTGTGTGAACAAGCTTTCATGCATTCTGATCATACTGGTTAGTGAGAACCGAGCTACAGAACATTTACCGAGCTACAGAGAGCTATTACCGACGGACAGTAAGTTGATACAATATTGAAATTGAAGTGAAATATTGATCAGAAGGATTTGTATGGACTAAATATTGATCTGTAATCTGCAATTAAAGTTGTATTAAGGCAGGTCATTTTACTGTTACATATTTAACCATTGTATACAGTTCAAATCTCTTAATCGAGTGGACTCTGAAAGTCTTATGATGTATCATTCATAGAATGAACATTGTTATCCTGTCAACCCATAGTGAATGCTAGTTGGATGATAACTTCTAGTCTAAAATCCTCTAACAAGGTCACACCTGACAGTGTGTTTGTAACCTTTAATAGGGTTGGGTCTTAACCAACCTCACTTTAGAGGAGTGAACAATTTTGGGTTGCCGGTCCCAGGTGGTTTTTCCCTTTACAAGGTTTCCACATTAAATCTTTTGTGTTATATGTTGATTGTGATGTTTTTTTGTTATCATACTTTGCTTGTTAATATTAGATTTGATTGGTAAACAGTTTAGTATTAGATTGGTAATTGGTAAAAGCACAGACAGTGAGAGTTATTATTGCTTACCGATGAGCAGAAAGTGAAGAAATTGTTTTGAATTATACATTTTGTATTGGGACACTGGATAACTGATTCACCCCCCCTCTCAGTTATTCTAACAGAGTGTGTGGTATAGAAAAGAGGAAGAGGATGTTTGTATTCTAGAACTAAGGTAGAAATTGTACTTCATTGGAATTGTACTAGCATAGTAGATGTTGTAAGTCAGTTTTCTTGTACTCGACAATTTGTCCACCCTTGTGAATTGTAATCAGAGATTGATTAGTGAACCTGACTGAGGTCCATATCATTGTATTGTGAGTAGTGAGCTCTACGAAGTGGGCTTGTGAATGTATGTGCATTCCCTTTTTTTCATTTTCTCTTAATCGAGTAGTATTATTAACAAATTACATCTATCTAATGGGTTTGACTCCCACTAGGGCTTTCCCTTGACTAGGTTTCCTAAAAAAAAAAGTGTTATGTGTTGTGTGCTGTGAATCTTGCATTACAATTTATCTTTCAGGTCATTAATTGGTTTAATTGGTTTAAAGTTTTAATTATTAGTACACAACTAATTCACCCCCCCCTCTCAGTTGTGCTTGCCTCCTTTTGGGCCTAATAATTGGTATTAGAGCTAAGTTCTTTTGAAGAATCTTAATTTCTTGAAGGGGATCTGACATGGAAAACATAAGGAAAGAAAGCTCTAAGTTTTATGGGAAAAACTAAATGATATGGAAGGATCAGATGACTACTTATCTAATATGCATGGGAGATGAATATTGAGATATCACAGAGAATCCTTACACCATTCCTAATGACTTGTCTTAGACTACTACTGATGAAAAGAAGAAATTCAAGGAGAACATGTTAGCAAGGGAAGCTTTGATCAGTGCCTTGGAAGATACAAAGTATTATCACATCTATGGACCAAATTAGAAACTATTTATGAAGGTGACAAGTATATTAAGAAAGATAAGTTACAACATCTTAAAGGGGAGCATGAAGATATAAAGATGAAAGGAAGATTGGTGAACTTGAAGCCTTGATTGCAAAATACTACATAAGGGCTCTAGTAAGTATGAAGGAAAGTTGCATTTGAAATTATTTAACTATAATAAGATTGGTCATATTGCATCTAGATGTTCTAATAAAGTTTCTAAGGAATCTAAGATCAGATTGAAAAAATTTCATTCTAAGGGTCATAAAAAAAATTATGTTTAAGAAGGTGTGATTGATTATGAATCTAGTGATGAAGAATAGATTGTGTTTATTGTTATTAAAGAAGATAATCCTAATGAAGAGAAGATTTGGTTTCTCATGTTGATAAAATAAATGAATGGGTCATTGATAGTGGATGTTCACATCACATGAATGGTGACAAAAATAATTTTGTGAAGCTTGAAGACTATAATGGTGGTATTGTTAGATTTGGTAATAATTATCCTTGTTTTATTAAGGAAAAGGATCTATCACTATTGATGGTAGGAATAGTATTGATGATGTCCTATATGTTGAAGGTTTAAGACAACTTAATGAGTGTTGGACAACTACTAGATAAGGGCTATCGATTGGAGTTCATGGAAGAAAAGTGCAAACTCATTGGAAGCACTAGAAATATAATTGCATTTGGTACACAAACTGGAGGCAATCTATTTCATTTAAAAAATATTGAGAATACATGTTTGGTTACTAATATTGATGACAATTGGTTGTGGCATAGAATATTTTTTCATGTGAATTTTGATAATATGGTAAAGATTAGAACTACTAATATTGTAAGAGATTTTCCTAAGCTAATGAAGCCTAACAATGTGTGCAAATAGTGTCAATTGGGTAAGCTGACTACACCTACTTTTAAGAATAAGACATATTCTTCAAATGGATTTCTAGATTTGGTGCATACTAATTTGTGTGGTCCTACTAAGAAAAGAAGCTATTATGGAGATAGACATTGTATGCTATTTATTGATGATTATCCAAGGATGATGTGGGTTACCTTTTTGAAAGAGAAATCAGAAGCCTTCCATACATTTTAGATATTCAAAATTATGATAGAGATAGAGTTTGGATAGAGATTGAAGTGCCTAATATCAAATAGAGGTGGAGAATTCACATCTAGTGAGTTTTATTCTTTTTTTAAGAACATGGGATAAAGAGGTAGACTTATGCTCTGTGAACCCCACAATACAATGGTGTCTAGAGAGAAGGAATATAACTATTCTAGACATAGCTAGGACTATGATGATTAAAGGAAATGTTTCTTAGACCTACTAGAGAGAAGTAGTGAGAACTACAGTATACACTTTGAACCTAGTGCAGATTAAGTAAGGAACCGATAAGATTCCTTATGAACTGTGGTATAGTCATGTTCCTACAATAAATTATTTTAGAATTTTTGGAAGAAAGTGTTATATTAAGAGAGATGAGGATATTGGAAAATTTGATCCTAAAAGTGATGAAGGGATATTTCTTAGATATTCTACTAAGAGAAACCTAAATATAAATGTTATAACTATAGACTAAAGAATATTGTTGAAAGTGAAAATGTCAGAGTTGATGAGAATGTATAGAGATCTAAGAGAACTTGTAGGTATGACATAACTACAGAGGAAAATTAGATTATGGAAGAGAAAAATCAGAATCAAAATAGTTTAGAAGAACAAGGTGAACCTATGGAAAATGAGGAGGATGTTGATATTGAAGGGTATGCTACAAAGCCTATTTAAAAGACTCCATAGTATGTAATAATTAATCATTCTAAAGATGATATTATTGGTTATAAGATAAACGTGTTCAGGATAGAGGAAGGATTGCTAGAGAAGAAACATGTTTGATATCTAAGTTTGTGATGCAGGAGCATCGCAGGTCCTTGGCAATCCTATGTCACCAAAAATAAGTGTGATTTTTCTATGTTGCTCAGTTCCTTCTTTGACCGAGTTGGCTTGGTAGTTGCTCAATTTCTTCTTTGACCAAGTTCGATGGTTATTTCTTGGTGCTTAGTTAACCTTTCTTACCGAGTTGTTTATTTTTGTTTTCTATTGAGGCTGACTTGTGCATTTAATTATGGTTGTGGAGTTAATGTTGGTATTGATCATTAGGAAGTGTGTGGATCTAGATCTGGTCATTCCTTCTATTGATGATGGATCTAAAGGCTGACTTCTTTTGGTAGCCTCTTGTATAAATGTATTTGTTGGTTGTAGTTTTAGGTAACAGTTTTAGATAGAGGTATCAGTTAGAAGTTGGAAGATATTTTTTGAATCCTCACATGTTGGAGGATTGTTGTAATTAAATTTAATGTATTGGCCCTAATCGAGAAGGCCTTACAGCCCGGAATGTAGGAATCAATTGATGAAATTTAAGGATTTTTTCTGCATTCTCTCTCTCACTTTTTGTGTAATTGCTTTCATGTGTGATCTCTACAAGGAAGATTTGGATTAGGATGTGCCTTTGGCCCCTCTTCTTGCTCTGCCTTGCATCAGTTTGAACCTAAAGATGTAAATGAAGCATGTACTGATGAAATTTGGGTGAAAGAAATGAAAGAAGAGCTTGATCAAATTGAGAAAAACAATACCTAGATTATTTCTCCCATACCTATGAATAAGAATTTGATCAAAACTAAATGGGTTGGTAAGGTGATTTAGAATAAAGAAAGACTAGTTTTCAAAGGGTATTCCCAAATGGAAGTTATTGATTTTATAAAGACCTTTTCCCCCATAGCTAGACTTGAAGGTGTTAGATTACTTCTTACATATGCAACTTAAAGGAAATTTAAAGTATATTAGATGGATGTTAAGTCTGCAATCTTGAATGATGAGTTAGAGGAAGATGTTTACATTGAGAAACTTGATGGATTTTCAATAATCGAGGAAAGAGACATGGTTTGTAAATTGTAGAAAGTGTTGTATGGATTGAAGAAAGCTCCTAGATCCTAGTATGCCAGATTGGATAGATACTTGGAAAATATTATATTTAGTAAAGGTACTACATACAGTAACTTATACTTCAAAATAGTTGATGATAATATCTTGATTATTGAAGTCTTTGTTGATGATATCATATTTGGTGGTAATGATGAATTGAGTAGAGGTTTTGATGATGAAATGAAAAAATAGTTTGAGATGTCTATAATAGGTAAGATGAAATTCTTTCTTGGATAAAGAAATTTTCATTAGACAATCCAAGTATGTCAAAGAATTGTTGAAGAAATTTGGTATGGAAGATTAAAAAACGGTAGCGAATCCTATGGTTACAGGTTGTAAATTGAGTAAGGATGATGAATCCTCTTGTGAAAATCAGACAAGATATGGATCAATAATTGGAGGATTGTAATATCTAACTCATACTAGACCAGACATATCAAATGTAGTTGGAATTGCTGCAAGATTTCAAGTAGAATCAAAGGAATCATATATGGTTGTTGTCAAGAGAATTTTTTGATACTTGAAGGGTACAATTGACTACGGATTATGGTATGAAAAAGATAATGATTTTACCTTGAGTACATATACATATGTTGATTGGGAAGGTAATGTGGATGATAGGAAAAGTACAAGTGGTTGTGAATTATTTTTGGTTAAGAGACTAATCTCTTGGAATAGTAAGAAACAAGATTGTATTTCTCAATCCATTGTTGAAGTTGAGTATGTTGTCACTGCTATAAATTGTAATCATTTTTTTTGGATAAAGAAAATATTGAAGGATTTAAGGATAAACATTGATGAACCTATTTTTATTTACTGTGATATATCTAGTGCTATAAATATTTCAAAGAATCTTGTGAAACATTCAAAGAAAAAGCATATTTATATTAAGTATAATTTCTTGAGGGATAAAGTCAGTGAAAAGGAAGTAAAATTGGAGTATGTGTCTACTAAGGAATAAATTGATAATATCTTTACAAAAGCTTTGTTGAAGGATACATTTCAGTATCTTAGAGATAAGATTGGGGTTTCGGCCCCTCCTGATCAGAGCTAATGATGCTAGGGATGACACCAGTCTAGAAATTTATTAGAATATCATTCTCTAGATTGATGAGTTTGGGGACTTCTCCTCAAGGGAGTAGTTTTGTGATAAGTTGATGTGAAAAATTTATTTATTATTCTTTTTGAAGTGAGTTTATCTCTTTTTTATTTCTTTGGCCCTTTTCCATTGATGTCAAAGAGGGAGAGATTGTGTGAAAAATAGAGAAAGATTAGGAAATATTGTATTTGGAAGAGATTGTGTTGAGAGGTTTGAAGATGGATATTCAAAGTGATCAAGTAGATATATTTTCAAACTGATCAGGTGGATATATTGATGTCTTTGTGCATTGATCAGTTTTTCACTTCATATGTTGTCATCAATGCCAAAGGGTGAAATTATTGGGAAATTGTTGGGAAATTATTGAGTATGTTAGAGATTGTTGATTAGACCTTGATTATGTGTGCTGACATTAGTGTTTTTTCATTGATGTCAACATATTTTTTTTGCAAATAGTTTATTTAGTTTTTTTAGAGAAGATGATCTCAGTTGATCAGATGATATGTTAAAGATCATTTGTTGCGATTATAGATGATGTTTTAGATATGCTTGTAGTTGATTCTAGTCAACTTATAGAGGTTCACATAATAATTTGAGTGAGATGTGATTGATTTATCAGGTGCTAGTATTTTAGTATTCCATGTTAGATGTTGAGTTACTCCTTTGGTGAGGATTGGTGTAGTTGATTCAGTTGATGTGAAGTTGGTGGTAGTGTTTGGATTCATTATTGTTTCCTCAATTGGTGTTCATGATTCATATTTTGGCAAGATTTATTTTTAGTGTGATAGAGTTCTTTATTCAGTATTGTTAGTATTCAATACAAAGATGAGTTTATATTTTGAGATCAAGTTGATGCAAATGTTTGTAAAGCTATTATTTCTTCTTGATAATAATCTTGGATAAATTTATGACCATGTTGATGGTTCTCATTAATTATGATGATCGCATTTGGCGATTTGTTAGAGTGTTGGTATTTCTTTATTTAGGTCCTAGTCGACTTGGTGAAGTAACATGTTTTGATTATTGATGAGGATTTGGTGAAGCTTTTTAATGTTTGAGGATGATTCTTTGGGTCCTATCTAAGTCTTCACTGATTTGATTTGGATCATATTTTAGTTTGAGTATAATATTTGCATCATTTGATCTTATTGTTCGTAGTCGACCTTATTTTTGTTATTCATTATAATATGTATAAATGGAAAATCATTTTATGATTACGTAGTGTGAGAGTGAGTGTGTGGTATGGAGAAGAGGAATATGATGTTTGTATTATACAAATGAGGCATAAATTGTACTTTATTGGAATTGTATTGGCATAGTAGATGTTTTAATTCGATTTTCTTATACTAGACATTTTTTCCACCCTTGTGAATTGTAATCAGAGATTGATCAGTGAACCTGACTAAGGGCCTGATCATTATATTGTGAGCTCTAGATAGTGGGCCTATGAATGCATGTGCATTCCCATTTTTTTTAAATTTTCTCTTAACTAGGCATTACTTTTAATAGAGTACATCTATCTAGTGGGTTTGACTCCCACTAGGGTTTTCCCTTAACCAAGTTTCCTCAAAAACAAATTTTTGTTCTATGTTAGGTGTTGTGGATCTTTCATTACAATTTATCTTTCATATCATTAATTGGTTTAAATTTTTAATTGTTAGTACACAACTAATTTAACCCCCCCCCCCCCCCCTCTCTAATTTGTGCTTGCCTCATTTTGGGCCTAACATATAATTACTGCAAATGTTGTAAGGGACTTTCCTAAATTGTTGAAGCCTACTAATGAAATATGTAAGGAAATTTAGTTGGGAAAGCTAACAAGATCTACTTTTAAGAACAAGACACATTATTCAAGTGGATTATTAGATTTGATGCATATTGATTTATGTGGTCCTATAAGAACAAAGAGCTATTATGGAGATAAGTACTTTATTCTATTCATTGATGATTGTTCTAGAATGATGTGGGTTACATTTTTGAAAGATAAGTATGAGGCATTTGACAAATTCAAAATATTTAGAGCTATGGTTCAGATTGAGACAGGATTGAAGCTGAAATATTTGAGATCAAACAAAGGTGGAGAATTTACTTCAGGATATTTTACCTCTTATTATGAAGAATGTGGCATAAGAAGACAAATGTTAGCTCTCCAAACCCCCTAGAAAAATGGAATTGTAGAGTGAAGAAATAAAACAATTCTTGACATAGCAAGGACGATGATGTTGGAAGGAAAACTACCACAGATGTACTGGAGAGAGGAAGTTAGTATTGCAGTCTATAAATTTAACCGAGTTTAGATTAAGCATGGAACTGGTAAGAATCCTTATGAGATATGGTATGGTCATATCTCTACTATGAAATATTTTAGAATCTTTGGAAGTAAATGCTACATTAAGAGAGATGAAGATTTAGGTAAGTTTGATCCTAGAAGTGATGAAGGAATTTTTATTAGATATTATAACAAAAGAAAAGCATACAAGTGTTATAACAATAGATTAAGGAAAATTATTGAAAGTGCTAATATCAAAGTGGATGATAGCTATCAGATAAGGGAAAAATCTTGTAGCTATGAATTGGATGATGAAGATGAAAACAAGATTATTCAACCACATAATCATAATCAGATTGGATTGGTAGAACACCAAGGATAAGTTATTGATGAAGAAGTGGAAATAAAAGAGTCTACTATATAATAAAATCATAAGACTCTGAGGTATGTAAAGTTAAATCATTTAGAGAATTAGATTATTGGTGATAGAAATCGAGGTGTTTTAACTAGAGGAAAACATGCTAGAATCAGACATGAGATTTTCTTAATTTCTCAAGTTGAACCTAAAGATGTTAATGAAGCATGCAATATGAAAGTTGGATTAAGGCTATGAAATAAGAGTTGGATCAGATTGAAGAGAAAAAAACATGGATCCTAGTTCCTAGACCAAAAGACAAGAATCTGATTGGAACAAAATGGGTTTGCGAGAACAAACTAAATGAAGATGGTGAAATGTGAAGGAATAAAGCTAGACTTGTTTGCAAAGGATATTCACAAATGGAAGGTATATATTTTTAGGAGATATTTTCCCTTGTTTCTAGAATTTAATAAGTTAGAATGTTTTTTTTTCTTATGCTACTTACAAAGATTTCAAGGTCTATCAGGTGGATGTTAAATCATTTTTTCTAATTGGTGATCGAGAAGAGGAGGTCTATATTGAACAGCCTAGTGGTTTTCCTTTGATTAATGAGAGTGACATGGTATGTTAATTGAAGAAATCCTTGCATGGATTGAAACAAGCACCTAGAGTCTGGTATGCATTAAGGTTGGATGAATAGTTATTGAAACTCAGTTTTATTAAAGGTACTACAAATTGTAATTTGTACTTCAAGATTGACAATGTTAACCTTTTGATTGTTAAGTATTTTTGGATAATATCATTTTTGGTGGTGATGAAAAGATGAAAAAAGACTTTGCAAATGAGATGGAGAAAGAGTTTGAGATGAACATTATAGGTGAGATGAAATTATTTCTTGGATTGTAGATTATAAAGTTGGAATCAAGAATTTTCATATCATAGTCTAAGTATGTGAAGGAGATGCTAAAGAAATTTTGCATGAATGATTCAAAGCCTATTGGAACTCCTATGGTAATCAATTGTAAGATGAAAAAGGATGATGATTAACCTAGTGCTAATTAGACAAGATACAAATTAATGATCAGTGGATTGCAATACCTAACTCACACTAGACCAGACATATCTAATGCAACTGGTATTGTTGTGAGATTTCAAGCCAATCCTATAGAATCATATGTTTTTCTTATTGAAAGGATATTTAGATATTTGAAGGGTATAGTTGATTATGGGTTGTGGTATAGTAAAGATGATGATTTTACTTTGAGTTCTTTCACTAATTTTGATTGGGCGGGAAATGTGGATGACAAAAATGTACAAGTGGTGTAGCATTTTTTTTGGGAAAAGACTGGCTGAATGGTTAAGCAAAAACAAAAATTGTATATCTCAATCTACTATTGAAGTTGAATATGTTGTTTTTTTTTGTTAATTTTACACAAGTTTGGATGAAGAAAATGCTAAAAGATATAAGAGTGAGTATTGATGAACCTATAACTATTCATTGTGACAACTCAAGTGCTATTAATATTTAAAAGAATCATGTGTTGAATTCAAATACAAAGCATATATCTATCAAAAATCATTTCTTGAGGGATAAGGTAAATGAGAATGAAGTGAAATTGGAATATGTGGCTACTAAAGAGGAGATTGCATATATTTTCACAAAGCCTTTTCCTAAAGATACCTTTGAATATCTCAAAGGTAATCTTGGGGTGATGGCCCCTCCTAATTAGAGCTATTTGATGTATGGAGATGCATCAGTCTAGTGATCTTAATATAATTATATTTATTCAAGATTGATGTTTTTGGTGACTACTCCTTAGGGGGATTATTTAGTCTTGTGAGGAATGATTTTTCAATTTTTCAGATGATTTGAATTCTTTGACTTATTGCATACATATGCCTTGTACATTGATGTCAAAGGAGGAGAGATAGCTCTATGAAAAATATTTTACACTTTATGGTAGAGATAGCTATGTGATATTTATTATTTTCTGATGGAAAAGATTTTTGTTGATGACTTTGTGCATTGCTTTGGTTTTTCACATCATATGTTTCCATCAATGCCAAAGAGAGAGATTGTTGGGATTGTTCCATACATTGTTGGGATGGATAATTTTTTATGTTCCCGCATTAATTTGTTTCATTGATGTCAACATAATTCCTTTCTCCTGATAGTATTCTCCTTTTGTTTAGTGAAGAGATTTGATTGATATAGTTTATATATTGAGGTTCAGATGTTACAAAGATTTAAATGGTTGCAAAAATTTCTATAGTTGATTCATGTCAGATTGCACAGGTTGATGTTATGATTTGAGCGAGTTTTAGTTCAATGATCAATAACTAGTTTATTATCTTTTTTGGTTATTCTAGAAATAAAAGTGTCATCATTTTTGGATCGGTTATGCAATATTTCATGTTGTTAACCTGCTGATGTGTTTTGAACTTGGATGTGTGTCTTCAACTAGAATGGTTCATGATTTAGAAATGTGCAAGATATTTTTCTTTGATGACAAAGATTGTTGTTTGATGTTCTTGATGAACAATGTAGAGTTGCTAGTAAAATTTAAGATAGAGATGTTTATAATACTAATGTGGTATTTCATGATGCTTGTTTATGTTTCTTAATGGCATCCTATTATTATTTTTGGATCTCTTTGGGTTATAAGATGAAATTCATGGAATTTCATGAAGCGTATTGGTGTTCTTGGCTGACTAGATGAGATAGCATGGTGTGATAATTTGTAGCATGATCTTTGGACCATGGCGTGTTCAAGTATATTTTTCTAGATCCTAGTTATGTCTTAATCGATATGTTTTTGATCACACTAATTATTGTAATTAATTTTTTAATTAATGTCATGGTTAAGGCCGACCTTATTTATGTTGATGTAATGTATATAAAAGATGAAATCATTTATATAATGGAGAGAGAGTGAGTGATGTGTATGTGATTGTGGATGCGAGCATGTTGTATCAAGAGATCTAAGTGAAGAGGTATGATTGGAATCTCTAATTGAGACAAGAAGTTGATGTACTTTATTGAAACTGTATTGGCATATCAGAGATGTTATCAGTTAGTTCATAATTTAATGGATTGTTGTCCATCTCAAGGTTTTTTCCCTTTCTGTAATCTCAAGGTTGTTTCCCTTGTTGTTATAGACACCCCAAAATGGACATGCTTGCGAGTTAACATTAATTAAACTAATTATTCTTCTATTAATTAATGGTTCTTTAATCATTAATTAATCATTTGTATTCCTCTAAATTCTAATCTTTTTAATCACTCAATCATGTCCATAATATTAATTAAATAATTAATATTTTTTAATTAATCAACCTTAAATAATTGATCTTTATTGATTAATTCAATTCAATTTCCAATTTCCTATAGTTTGATTAATTACCATTTTTAAAACTAAATTATCTAATTATTCCTCCAGATTAAATTAACTTATCAAAACAATTTAATTTTACATCAATTTCTAATGAATTTCATTATAATCTCATCTTTCTCTTTAATTGAATTTTTAATTCAATTAAAATCTCCAAAAATCAGAAAAATCAAAACTATGAGGCAATTATAATTTCTAAAAAATTCAAAATCCTCATAAATTGAGAAATTTTTTTTCTAAAAATCAAATCATTTTTTAAATCAAAATACATTATTTTCTCAAAATTCAATTTTAGAAACTCTCTTCTTTCAAAAATCCAAAAATCCCTCTCATCTTTATCTTCTTTATTTCCTAAGTAACTCTACGCTTTTTGTGTGAAATTGGAATTAAAGCTTTTATTCTAGAAAGTTACCCAAATCTTTTTAGTTCTTAATCATCTCGTCCATTCAATCTATTTTTCTCAAATTAATCTTGATCATCCATTAAAATCATAATTTCTATATAAGAAACCCTCATCTCTTACATTTTCATCTATGAATTTTGCATCGAACTTATGTCAATTTATTATCAGAGTATAGAAATTTCTCGAAGCTCTTGATTATGGATGTTGTCGAATCAAGACTAAGTGCTACATCCCAAAAACAACAAAGAGAAGCAACAAAAGCCTCAAGCATCATTTGTTTTTCGTGTGTGTTTAATTTTTGAACATGATGTTTTTTATTTTGTTATTTGTAGGGTTTAATGATTATTAGTAGTTTTCTTGATTAGTTCGGTACTACTAAATTATTTCTTTAAACTTGTGCAGAATTTCCCTACAAAAAGTTGTATCTTTGAGCAACAAGCTCTAGGTAGTGTGGGTGAATGCATGTGCATTCCCCTTCCACCTTTAATAGGGTATTTATGCTATTGCATTATCTAGTGGGTTTTATCCCCACCATGGTTTTCCCCCTAACAAGGTTTCCATGCAAAAAACTAGTGTTATGTGTTGTGGTGTTTTGATCTTATATTCTTTAATGCTTATCTTTCATATCTAAGTTATTATTGTGATTTATTGATTAAGGTTTTAAGTTTTGGGACACAACTAATTCACCCCCCCCCTTAGGTGTGTGTGCTACCTTGTTTTTAATACAGTGAGGCTTACATAGCCATAATTGTGTAACCAAAAAAAATGCACTAAAGTACTCACAAGTAGATCATACCACAAATGATAAGCTCTAGAAATATACACCAGGAAAAATATACTAATATATGAAAAATCAAGGAAAACTTGAGTAGGCTCTATTAAAATACAAAGATAAAATAAACAAAAAGATGTCATGACCAAATAGTCATTCAGTCCACAATTCTTACCATGAACATGATCATGTGATGATGGATTTGGTAGGCCAATTTAGGAAGGATGCATCCTAAGGGAAGAGCTTGATTGATGTTAGATGGGCATTCATTAGGAAATAGATGGGAAATTAATAATAGAGAGGAAATTTCAGCTTAATATTAATTTGGTGAAAAATTATGTGGTCAAAGTATCTATGATAAGCTCAATGTGATGGGGTTAAGCTTGGTGTGATCAAATAACACTCAGTGTGATAGGATAAGGTGAAACAGATGGTGGATCCTTATTTTGAGCATGGGTGAACAACACCTCATCATAAAGGGGTGAGAGGGATGGTGGGGTCAACAAGGGGTGAACTGTAGGATAGGTGATAGGGGTATAATTGGTATGATTCTTTCATAGACATAGGATAGAGTGTAGGAATATGAAAAATGGGGGGGATGAAGTGGATTGATGGAAGGATATCTCAATATGAGGTGAAAGGGATGAAAAAGTGAATTTGATAGATGGTGGATCTAAATTTTCTATGCATGGTGCCTGAGGTAGGTTTTCACCATGGTACTTATCCAAGGCACTTAATTACCAATTTTTCACCACCAGACTCTTATTTCTCTTTGATTTTTTTAAATTTTTGGACTTTTTTTTATTTTTAATATTTTATGATTTTTTTAGTATTTTTTTATTTTACAAGAGGGGACTCACTGACATAATACACATATAAGCATTTCATATACATGATATTGATGGGACCAAGGGTAGGATCTCCTTCTGGTGATGTGAACTACTAAGGTCTGGACCCATACTTAGTTGTGATCACAAAGGGGCCCAATTAATTAAGCTAAAACTTTCCTTTCTTTTCCCAGTTCTGAAGGTTCTTATGATTCTATTGCAGGACAAGCTCACCAACTTCAAACTCACGGGGTTTGAGCTTCTTGTTAAACTGTAAGAATAGGAGACTTTTTGTTAGTTATATGTTCTCATTAGTGTCACACATACAGTCAGTAAAGGAAGAAAATAGGCTAGTCGGTCAACACACCAAGAATAGATATCAAGCAGAGCCCAAGGTAGAATATCATAATAACCAAACATAGTCTAACCAAGTACTCATACCGAGTTAGATGATTATCAAGCACTAAGCATAGTTTAACTGAGCATTCATATTTACCAAGTATCAGTAAATTACTAAGTGATGAATATAGTGTATACCAAGTAAACCAAGAAATGACAGAAGTTTGTAATGGTATAGACTACAAGTTAAATAGTTTACACCGATCTAGAAAAAAATTTATAAAGATCGAGGTGAAGATTAAATATAGATGTAATCATTTAATGATTCATTATCCCTATGTAATGATGTTTAGGTTATTCATTTGGATCATAGATCTTAGGTTTTCTAGATGATGACATAACCCTAACTTGGTCAAAATCCTTTGTTATAATAATTGTAAAGATGTCATTTTGATATGTACCACACATGAAGTAGCTGCACATACAAACATCTAAAGATTAGATAGGGTTGTGAAGTAAAATATTTGACAAAGCATTCAAGGACTAAATCAGATATTAGATCAAAAGGCTACCAAGCACAATTAAGAGAAGAGATCTATCACAATAAGGTAATATTAGCTAAGTACTTATCAGATATGAAATTAGGTAAAGTTAGTTTCTATATGTAGATCAATTTCACTGTTACTTTCTAACAATTGTGGTAGACCTAATAGTATTTTTTGTAAATCTCTTAACTGAGTGCACGCTTGATTGTGTTGCTAAAATCCTTTAACTAGGTAGATTCTCATAGATCTTAATTATTACTCCTAACAGGGTAAGATCATCATAAGTGATCAAACATTGTAGCCTTAATTGACAAAATTTATATTTGCAGTTAGTGAAGCTTTATGGGTGTCATCCCCACCACATTTTTTACCTTCTAACAAGGGTTTCTACAATACCAAAATACTAGTCTTATGTGTATGAAGTTTCATGATTGATTATTTGATTAGATTATAAGTATTTACATTTCAATAATGATAATGAATGTATGGAGACAATAAATGTTAGGAATAATAGTCGACAATACAACTGAGAGGGGGGGTGAATTAGTTGTATAACAGATTATTAATCTTTAAACTTTAAATACCAAAATATCAGAGCCAATGAACACAATGAATGCCAACACAATAACACAATATTTTTGTCTTGGGGAAACCCTATTAAAGGTAAAAACCCCGATGGGAATTAGCACCCACAAATAGTGTACTAAGAGTATAGTTATCCTTGATAGAAGATATAGCCCTGTTAGGAGCTTGTTGAATCATTACAGTACATAGTCCTTGTTAGAGGACAAATCTTGTTAGGAGTCAAGAACAAAAGGGAGGGCTCACTACCCAAGGTTCACTACCCAAAGAAGGTTAAGTCCACCTTTAGAACTCACTATTCGCAACACAAGTGTATATGAAGAAATACACAATCTTTTGAACTGCTCTACAACAACTATCTTTTCTTTATCAGTTCTAATGAAGTTCACCGATAAACCTCTTCTCTATATACAGAAGACACAAGCTCACAGCTTACACAAGATCTCTATATCATACTCTTTTCATACACTCCTTTTACCAAATAAAAGACCTTTCATTTATACCTTGTTACAATTCCTATAAATAGGTCGGCCCATAAGGGTTTCCTAATTAAAAACAATTATATAAACCCTTGCTAAGATACACATGGTATCTAGGAAAATTATACAAAGATTACATTACAACAATTAAGGACATACATCTTTAATTCAATTTCACCATCCATCATACACGCTACATCTCTGTAGTCGATTTCCAAATAGATCACCTTCCAGAGTGCATGTCATAGCTGACATCATCCTTCATTCTACACCTTGTGCAGTTCATAGAAAATTCCTCAATACTCTATCTTTCATCTTTGAAGTTCACATGCACTGATTCCACATCACAAAAAAGTTATACACAAAACTCAGAGACTAATTTTTTTATTTCTCACTATCACAATCAGTGACTAGTCTTCACCAAAATATCTGTAACTTATCCAATATGAAACATTTCATGATGTGATCTTGGATATAAGATCACCACATCCTTCTGAACTTGCAACTATCTTCACAGCATCCGAAACATCCGTACAATGTCCGTACATTGTGAATACCATACCGATTCCCTCACAGAGAAATATGTTGACATTAATGACAAAAAACAAATGATAATAGTATGAATGCCCATTCAGTAATGTAGTGATTAGACATATTAAATGTCTCAATCACCACCCATGCATTAGCAATATCCAACAATCTCCCCCTTTGGCATTGATGTCAACATATGGGAAAATCCATTATCCCACAGTTTTATCAATCCAAAGTTCTGCAACCAATTAGTACTACATACCTTCTCCCATACAGTAGGGATTTTCTCATAGTAACACTCCCCCTTTGAAAACAATGGAAAAGGGCACCATGAGGCTTTGGTTGCATTCATAGATAAAATTTCTTCCATGATCACTCCCCCTGAGGAGTAGATCCCTGCATCCAGTCCAGATAATGATAAGGCTCTGAATACCTCTGGATTGATGCATATCTGCATCTTTTGGTTCTGACTAGGAGGGGCCTAAACCCCTAGCATTCCTATGAGATATTTAAAGGTATCTTTTGATAGTGGCTTTGTGAAGATGTCTGCAATTTATTCTTTTATATTGATGTATTCTAATTTGATTTCATTTTCTGCCACCTTGTCTCTCAAGAAGTGATACTTGATAGAAATGTGTTTAGTTTTGGAGTGCATCACCAGATTCTTTGACATATTCACTATACTTGTGTTATCACAATGGATAACCACATGCTCATTAAAAGTTATTCCAATGTCTGTCAGCATTTGTTTTATCCAAACAATTTGAGTGCAGTTTATAGAAACAAAAACATACTCTAATTCAGTAGTAGATTGTGCTATACAATCTTATTTCTTACTTAGACAAGAAACCAACTTTTTCCCAAGGAAAAATGCACCACCACTAGTACTTTTTCTATCATCAAACTTTTCCTGCCCAATCATCATCAGTATAAGCATGAAGTTCAAAGCTATCATTTCTATCAGACCATAAGCCATAGTCTACGGTTCCTCTTAGATACCTTAGTATCCTTTTCACATGATTAGCTAGATGTGTTTCTTTGGGTTCTGTCTGATATCTGTGTGTGAAAATTGTACCTAGCTGTGGACACAACACTTCAGTAAAACATTAGAGGTTAGCAAAATCAAAATCTGCAAGTAATTGAAACTAAGCTAACCAGGTGATTTACTGCCTTCTAGTAGGTGCGAGTATGTATTCTTTGATTAGACCGAGATCAGTTACAATGCAACACCTAAACGAAGGATTTAATGCTAAAAGATGAATGTAGAATGAATGTGGATTAATCTAAATTTTTGTATTTTCTATGCAATTAGGATGAAAAACTATATGAATCTAATCTAGAATTGAATGAAATGATATGCATATTTAATCTAACAATGATATGGATTGATATGAAAAACTATGCAAAACTATGAAAAATTATGAATTGATCTCAAAAAGTCACCTATGGCAAAAGCTTGATTCTTCGTATGTAATTTCGCCAGAGTAATTGTGCAAATTCAAGAGATGTATTTGTGAAGAGTTGAGCCTTGTTTTTATAGAAATCCAGGGTTTGAGGATGCATTGAGAAAAGAAATAAATCACTCTTGATAAACTCAGGTTGATTTTTGAGTTAACAAAAAATCATAATTAATTAACTCATAAAATCATGCAAAAATAGTTTTTATCTCAAAATAGAGTTTAGTTCTCTTTTTCAACTCATCATCATATGTTGAGTTTAGAAAGTTAACAAATTGAAATTGAAAGTTGATTTAAAGTTAATTGCTTTTCTGATTGTGCATGATTTAATATGAATTAATTTAATAAATAAAGTGATTTATTTTTCACTTAACTGATTTTTGAATTAAGACAATTGATTTATGGGTTAATCAATTATTAAATCAAATTTTATTCCAATTAAATCATTAAATTTGACAACTTTGATTTTAAATCAATTAAATAAATATTCAATTGATTGTTTGTAGGAATTTTGATTTAGTGAAAATAAAAACAATATTAACTAGGAATAAATGCAATTAAATCTAATTAAATAATTAAGTGGCAGAATTAAATTAATTAATTAAATATTCATCATATTCAATTAATCAACTTTAGGATAAATAATGACATTTATCACCAAATAATATTCAATTAAAGATAATTATGATAAATTAGGAATATTCAACGAATATTCCCCGATGTAGAATTAAGATAATCAATTAGGTTTTTGATAAACTGATGTGTAGATGTGCCTTAGGTTAGGATTTTGATGTCGATTTCATTTGATTTGATGATGTAGGAGGTTAATGAACCTATAGCCCATTTTTGGGGTATTACATTTTGTCCCTCTTTGAATCACTATGTGAAGCATAGTGGTTCAAAGATTAGTCTGTTTTTTATGTTTGAAACTGATTTTAGAGATGAACCAATTTTGAGACAAAAATCGATTGAAAGATTGGAAAAATCTGATTTAGGTCCTGGTTGACCAAGAACCATGATGATGTTAACTATAGCAACAATGAACTGATGATTACGAAAAAGTATCAAATGCCTGATTCTGAACCTTGTGATTACGAAGAAGTGAGTGACCTGATTCTAGACCTAATTGCCCAAAGGAATCGAAATGGTATCACATCCGAACCCTTCAGTTATGAAGAACCAAGGAAATAACACTAATGAACTGTTGGCTACGAAAAGCTGATAAAGTTTACAAGATTAAGAGAATACCAAATTGATATGGATCTCGATGAATCTAATATACCCCAAGTGATGTGCCCCAAGAGACGAGGTCTTTTGATGAATCATTAATTAGACATGGTTGTTGTCTTGATCAGTGAGAAAAGAAATTTCATTTACATACTTGAATGATGTGCAATACCATGCCCCCTTCGGGATTACAATTAAAATTTGACAAAAAAAGTCAGCGTTGAATGGTTTAGAAGCATGTTAATTGATTTGAGAAGTGGTTATACACATTTGAGAATGTGTTTTGCATCATTTAGAGGTCCTGGAGACCAAGTTGAAATTTTGATAGTTTGATGTAAGATAATCAGTTAAGTTGAATTCTGGATTTCTATGATCATTGAAGGTTGATTATGCAAGCAATCAGCTGTCTTGGGTCTGAAAATTTTAAATTGCAATTTTGACAATATAAATGATCTCAGATTTTGATTTTGATCCTAAAAATGGGTTCAGAACATTGAAATTAGCTAGGGGTGCCTACTTCATGATCTGTTAAGAAGGCCTTCATGCGATACTTAGTCCTTATGATATGTTTAGCATAGTTTTGAAGAATCGTTTGTGTGTCAAGCTAATTTAGGCAATCGTGAGATAAATGCAATCATGCAAAGTGAAAAATGAGATGCAAACCTAAGACCTAGGACCTAGTCACTGATCATGTGTCAGTCATTTTCATCATTGAATTTTTATTAGGTAACCAGATAAATCAATACAACATCCACTAGTTAGGAAACTATGAAACTATGAATATTGATTTTTGCACCAAAGTCAATACAACGCCCACTGGCTAGACAACCATGGACATGTGAATATTGATTTTGTTTTTGGAATGTCAGATTAGATATAAGCACCAAGGCACCAATGCCAGGATGACCTGAATATCATGTCCATTTTGATATTGCAATTTGTATAAGCATCAAAACATAAACGTTGTGATGACCTGAATACGCCTTGCATAACAAACACATCAAATAGTCAAGAGATCATTCTAAATCCAATGTGAATTACTCGTAGAGACCCTTTATCATTCACATCCTTAGATAAGATCATGTTTCATAGTAGGAGTAAGAAATCACTCAAAAAGATTAAGTTAGATCAAACTTCCTTGAATTATCCAGGTATCAATGGTCGAGGTACTCATGGCCATCCAATACATGATGGAGGCTCTTACAGACGGACACCATTTCAATCCAGAATTTCCAAAGTTATTAGATTTTCACTCAAAGCAAAAAATAAAGAAAAGATTATGCCCCCAATCATCACTCTCTAAATCCTATAAAGGACATCATTGAAGAGCTTGAAAGGACACAATATGCAAAAATATCAATGTGAATTAGTAAGCATAGAAGGAGATAAAGCAAGTGAAGCATAGATCATTTTTAGTTTGTTGTTATTTGATTGCATTGTTGTAGATGCAAAACCTTTTTTGGAGAGGAGACTGACTAACTGACTCAGATGTAGATTCAAAGGATCCTGACTGGATATGACACATCTGGGATACTAAGTATTGTAGGATATGACTTTGATTGCCCCCAAGTTTGAACATTGATAAGATATAGACGTTTGAGCTGATTGGTGCACATATCGACTTTATTGAAAATAGGAATGCAGAAACAAACTAGGAGTTATGTACAAACTAAAGCAAGACTGAAAGCTAGGAGAGACCAAGATTGTGCTGATAGATGGAGCATTTTGAAACAAGTGGCACCCATTTTTCGGGTTTTCACCATCTTGGTAGAGATTCTATTTTTTCTACCAAGGCGCCTGTTTCCAGGTTTTCACCAAGGCACTTTTTCATTTTCTCATTTTTTTGTATTTTTTATTTTTTTCAATTTTTTTGTACTTTTTTTATTTTTTTATTTTTTTGTGATACATCAAGGTGCCTATTTGCTAGGTTTTCACCAGGATGATCATTTTTTTAGGACTTTTTCAGATTTTTATGATTTTTTAAGGATATTTTTTAATACTGAATGGCTTAGGTGTAGAATTTCTTCAGATGGAGAACATTGATTGGTTCTCAGAGCTATTCTCCTTCATTCATTGAGAGTTGATAGGCTCCATAGCCAAAAGTAGTAGTGATAACAAAGGGACCTAGCTAGTTGGGTTCAAACTTCCCCTTGCGCTCTCTATGTGATTGATTTTTAGGATTCTCTCTCAAGACTAGATCGCCAACCTGAAATTCTCTGTGTTTGACTTTCTTGTTGTAGCCTCTAGATATTCTCTTCTGATAGACTCTGAGATGGTCATATGCTGCGTGTTTGTGCTCATCTAGTAGTTCAAGTTCTTGCAACCTAGACACTCTATAGTCATCATCAATTACTAGACCATGCATTATGATTCTTAGTGATGGGATTTCAACCTCAATAGGTAGTGCCACTTCAAACCCATTAACTAAAGTAAATGGTGTAGCCCCAGTGGGTGTTCTGATACTTGTTTTGTAGGCCCAAAGAGCTGGATTGATCATGAGATGCCAATCTCTTCATGTTTTATTAACTGTACGGTGTATAATTTTCAATAGGTTCTTATTTGAAGCTTCTGTTTGTCCATTCCCTTGAGGATAGTAGATAGATGACCAATGTTGTGTAATCTTGAATTTTGAACACAAGGAATCTAAGTCCTTATTCTTGAATTGGCCACCATTATCTATGACTATTGAATGTGGAATTCCATACCGACATATGATGTAGTTCAGAATGAACATTGAAATTTGTTTGTTGGTTGCTTGAGTCAAAGGGACTGCTTCTACCCATTTTGTGAAATAGTCTGTAGTTGTAATGATATGGGTATGCCCATTAGAAGAATGAGGATGTATGGCTCCTATAAGATCAAATGCCCATTGGTGAAAAGGCCATTGTGTAGTAAAGGGAATTAGATCTCTCCCTATTGCATGAATTAAGTTGTCATGTACTTGGCACTTTTGACAATTCTTAGCAAACTTGATAGCCTCTTTTTCCATTTAAGGCCAATAGTACCCAACCCTAACAATTTTTCAAGCTAGTGTTAAACTATTGGAATGTGATCCACATATACCTTCATAGACTTCCTCTAATGAACATTGAGACTCTTCCCATTCTAAAAATCTAAGGAGTGTACCATATAGACCTTATTTGTATAGATCATTATCAATGATGACATACTGGGATACATTTCAAATAAGGTATCATTTCTCATGGCGGTTGAAGGTATTGGGAATGATTTGATCTTGGAGATAGGAGAATAGGTTTTTATATCTAGATGAATCATGACCAACGAAAGTGCATATCATGTGGGTTTCAAGGGAATCATATGTAGGATAAGATAGTGCTTCCACTAGGAACTCATAGCATAGCTCATGTTCGGGCTACTGTAATAAAGTAGATAGCATTTCCATAGCATCAACAGCCTTGTTCTCCATTCAAGGAATTTGTTCAAAGGTGATAGATATGAAATATTTCTTTAGATCATCTACCATTCTCTTGTATGGGATTAGCTTTCCATCTTTTTTTTTGATACATATCATTGACTTGGTGTATTACAAGTTGTGAGACTCCATGAATGTGTAGTTCTATTACTCTTTATTCAATTGATATCTTCATGCCATTAAGAAGGGCTTCCTATTTAGCAATATTTTTTGTGAAAGGAAACTTTATTCTAAATGCTTTAGGGATTGAGTATCCTTGAGGAGTGATGAATAATATGCCTGCTCTAGATCCATTCTTTGTATAGGAGCCGTCAAAGAATAACTTCCATGCTCTAGAAGAAAGATTCATGATAGAAGAATCTAGGAATTCCATTTGCATTGGTGTATCATCAAAAAAAGGTGTGTCAGCCAGTTGATCTACAATTACTTGGCCCTTGGTAGCTTTTCTTTCAACATATTCAATGTCAAATTCACTTAATAGCATCACCCGTTTAGCTAATCTACCTATGAGGGCAGCTTTTCTTAGTAGGTACTTTAGTGGATCAATCTTAGCTACCAAATGTGTGGTATGAGCCAACATGTAATGTCTCAGTTTTTGTGATATAAATATCACAGCTAGAAAAGCTTTCTCAATCATGGAATAGTTCTTCTCGTATGCTACCAATGTTCTATTGATATAGTATATAGCTCTTTCCTTCTTGTTCTCATCATGTTGTGCTAGTAATGCCCCTAGTGATGTATCTGTGGTAGAGACATATAGAATCAATGGCTTCCCTTAAATATGAGGCATCAAAATAGGAGGATTTGATAGATATTTCTTGATATGATTAAAGTTCTTTTCACATTCCTCATTCCATGCAAAAGTCGCTCCTTTATGTAATGTTTTCATGAAAGGTTGTGATATGTCTGCTAGCTGAGATATGAAGCATCTAATAGATTGTACTCTCCTTTGTAATGTTCTCATTTGGCTAATATTCTTGGGAGGTTGCATCTCCATAATAGCTTTAACCTTTTCTAGATCCACTTCAAATCCTTTTTTTGAAACAATGTAGCCTAAGAGCTTTCCAGAAGTGACACCAAAAGCACACTTCTTAGGGTTTAGTCTGAGACTAAACTTCTCCATTCGATCTAGTATTTTGCTCAAATCATTTAGATGTTCAGATCTTATCATAGATTTTGCCAAAGTATCATCAACAAAATCTTCCATATTTCGATGCATCATGTCATGGAAAATAGATGTCATAGCTCTTTGGTATGTAGCACATGCATTCTTAAGGCCAAATGGCATGACATTCCAATAGAAGGTACCCCATGTACATGTGAAAGTATTTTTCTCTTGATCCTCTGGAGCAATTTTGATTTGGTTGTATCTAGAAAAACCATCCATTAAAGAATACATCTCAAAGCCTGCAGTCATGTCCACTATCATATCAATATTTGGTAATGGAAAATCATCCTTATGGCATGCCTTGTTTATGTCTCTAAAATATGGGCATACTCTTATAGATTTGTCTAGTTTTGATACTGGAACAATGTTAGAGATCCATTCAACATAATCAATAACTCAGATAAATCTGGCTTTCAATAGTTTTTGTAATTCAACTTTGACCAAGAGTGCAACAGGTGGATGCATCTTTCTCAATTTTTTCTTAACAAGTTTGACCCCTCGAGCTATAGATAAATGGTTCATTATAAGATCAGGATCCAACCCTAGCATATCTAAATATTTCCATGCAAAGTTGATCTTCTTTTCTGTTAGGAATGTGGTAATTTTTTTCTTTTCTTCTTCTAATAAGGATTGTTCTACATGGATCAATTGTGGTTCTTTTGTTGTTCCCAAGTTGATGGATTGAGTGGGCTCAATCAGTACTGGAGATCTGTCTTGTAAGTGACTCAGAAGGACATCAAATATCTTATCCTTAGGCACCTCAGAGAGGTTTTCACCTTCGAATACATCATTTATTTTTACTTTTGTAGGTTCTGAGACTGCCACAAAGTGGTTTTCACCCTCAGAACTCCTTTTCTTTTTATTTCTATTCTTTTGACTAAGATACTTGGTGTCTGACTCCATCATGCTAATGCTCAATTCACTGATGGAAGTCATCATAGGCTCAACTGCATTGAGGTAGAAAGAAAGGGCATAGTCATTTGGAAAAGTATAGATACCTTGGCTTGGATTCATGGAGGTTTGGTCAAGGAGTTTGGGATTTTGGATAGTCAAAGTGGTGAAATATTGGGAAATAGTGTTTACAGATATGGATCTGTCATCATTGGTCCTAACCTAACTCTTGAGTTTGAAGGTGATATTATAACTCAAAATGTTCAATTCATGAATAGGCTCAATGTCATTGTAGGAGTCCACTTCAGCCATCAGTGGATCAAACTCGTTAAGTTCATTATTTCTCTCTAGACTTACATTGGGTTTAGGTGCATATTGGTGAACAACATCAATATGTTTTTCTATGATAAGATCATCTTCCTCTAGAATGACTCTCCATTCATAGTCATTTGATTCCTCATCTATGCCTCTAGGAAATCTGAGAATGTGTGTAAAGTCAGGATGGATACCCCAAGAAGGGTTACCCTCAAATTCTGATTTGAATTCATACTCATGAGAATCTATCTCAGAATAGCTTCCACCTTCCTCATCTATTTGGTTTTCCTCAAGATCAACTAGTTCTTGTGGTGTGACTATCTTTTGTTCCATAGTAGGTTCTTGTGTATCTACTACATTGATGTTTTCCTTAGTTTTCTCTTCATCTTTGAGGAGGTCTAGTATTTCTTTGGGCAAATGCTCATAAGGAATGAGCTCATCAGTAGTGTCTGAATCATCATTGTCAAATTGTGGTGTTTCTTCCTTTGGTTGAATTGTTGCCGACGGTTCAATCTATTCTAAGACATGTGGAGAGTTTTTGCTAAGATAGAAAGGCTTCTTCTAATATCCTAGACCTGTTGTATTCTTGTTTGTTTGGCCACGATGATCAAGAGTGTTAGAGTAATTAGTTAGTTTTATTACTCTTTTTTACTTAAGCTATCTCTTAGGTACATTATAATTAATATCTTTATTAATTATAATGTGCAACCTAGCTTTTCTAGTTTTAGGGTTTTGTTCTCCTTATAGGTTGAACTCTTGTAATTATTTTTTATTATCTTAGAATACATTTTCTCTCACACTGCTGAGATTTTCCAAGCCTTTGCTTTTGTCTCTTTGGTTTCCTTTCAATAATAGGTTATTTGCATGCAGGTGTTCTTGGTGAATTGTGAAGTTGGATTTCTCAAATTCTACATGGTATCAAAGCTTCCCTACTGCTGCCTAGTCTGAGCTTTTGGAGCCATGATTCGAAGATGAAAGCCATAGCTCCTTTGGTCTTTTCTCTGTTATTTTTTATTGGATCTAGGGAGTCTCTTTTTTTGGATCACTTTGGGAAAAAAATGACCTCACAGTTGTGTCCAAAAGGCCCAAAAACCCTTATTTCCATATAAAACTTGACCTATTTGGCCTTCGGGGCTTCTGGGTGAATTTTATAGCCTATTCGGACAATACGACATGCAAAATGAGAAAAAAAATCTCAAAATTAGTGCAATTTGCAAGGTTTTTTGGGGCACTACCGGTGCACCACCACCACACCACCCCCACCCAGCCTCCGCTCCTCTTGCAACCTCTGCACCGCCCGCTGTGCCACCTGGCATAGCAGGTGATGTCACCCTGACGTTACCTGTCGGAAACATTTTCGGTGGGGTTTTCTGGCCAAATTTTGAATTTTTTTGGCAACTATTTTTTTCTCATGATGACATCATTGACAAGCTTGTGACATGCAGATGGCCATCAATTTTTTTCCCAGGATTAATTTTTTCCAGTGAGCTTCTTTTCGGAGGTGTAGTTGGTTTTCTAGCCGTAACTTGTGCATACGGTGTTCATTTTCAGAAAATGAAATATCAATGGAAAGGTCTTTCCAAGATGGATGTGATGATGCTATTTTGGTTGTTTGACTTGGCCATTTGAGCTATCATTTTTGGTGTTGAATTAGAGGCTTCAGTTTCCTCCCTCTCTGCATCTGGCATCCAGGTTTTCTTCTCATTTTTTGTGCTTTCATAGTACTTTTGTTGTGTATGAGGGATAGTATTATACTTTGTGGGGGGTGCTCTTTACTTTAGAAAGACCCTTCTACTTCTATCTTCTTTCTCTCAATGGTAGACTCTTCTATTGCCCGCCTTACACCTCACAACTATCACACTTGGAAAGGACAGATGACCAGATTGCTTATGGCAAAAGGGTTATGGTCATGCCTCAATGCGGCTTAGCTAGTTCTACAGTGGCCTTATGAGGATCTTATGTAGAGAAATAGGATGGATGAGGCAATGGGCCTCATTGAAATGAACATTTTAGATGGGTTGTTGTTCCACCTGGATGGTTTGACCACACCCAGGGCTATGTGGGACAAGTTTTCCACCTTGTTTGGAACAATGAATCAATTCAGGGTTCTATAGATAGATGCAGAGTTCACCTCCTTGGTACCTGAATCATTCACCAACATTGAGGACTTCTTGATGAAGTTCATGTCTCTTCGTTCTATTTTACAAGTTGCTGGAAAGATGAAGTCAGATGATGAGTGTATCTTTCTGATACTCTCAAAGCTTCGTGGCCCTTATCAAATTTTCACTTCTACCTTCTACTCCACTATGGAGGCACTAGGTGCATGACATGTTATGCCTTCTTTTGAGACCTTTTGTGATAGGTTGACTCATGAGTAGTCCAAGATCAATCAGATGGACTCACTTATAGGTTCACAGCCACAGGCATTGCTTGCCAAGACACCTCAGGATACACAGAAGCAGAATTCAAAGCAGAGATCTAATTCTTCTTCTTAGCACTCTACTGGCCCAGCGTCTTCTTCTAAGAAGGAGAAATAGAAGACTGAGAGCCCTACATGTTACTATTGTTAGAAGGGACCTCATGATGAGTCACATTGTTTTTAGAAGAGATTTGATGGCTATAATAAATAGATTGCAAATTTGCAAGCTCTTCTTTAGAAGAGCATTGTTTCCTCTCCATCCTCTTCTACCTCACAGGGGTCTACTTTTTAGTATTCTACCTCATCTTCGACATCTGGATAGGATTTTGGATAGGGTCATGCACTATGGGCTTCTGTTGCATCCCCTTCACAGGTCCCTTGGATACTAGATTCTAGTGCTTCTCACCATATGGTTTCTTCTTCGAAGATCTTCTCATCTATTGAGGCTTCTCCTATTCCTCACATTCTCATGGGGAATAACATTGTTATGATAGTCTATGGGAAAGGTTTAGTATGAATTCAGGATGGCACATTCAATGATGTATTGTATGTTCCATCTCTATCTGCAAACCTTCTCTCAATTTATCAGATTACACTCAGTGGGTCAAGGAAGACAATTGAGTTCACAGCTGATTCAGTCTTCATCTGAGATAGTGTGATAGGTGGCATTATTACTATAGGGATAGTTGATCCTTCCACTCATCTCTACACCTTCTCACACTTTGGTCCACCATCTCCATTATCCACTCATAGCTCTCCTCTTGAGCGAGAGCATCATGTGGGATAGTCAGGTCACTTGAACCTCTATGTTGTTCCTGAGACCACTTCTGTGACTACCTCACCTCATCTTGTTGGGGTTTCTTCTCTTTAGCCAAACTCTTCTTCAGCACTGCTAGACCCTCCAGCTCCATTCATTAAGCCACTAGGTGTAGTTGTTGAGGATTCTATAGAGGACACTCATCTCCTCTCTCCTGACAGTGTCAACACACCTGTCTTACCACCTACATTGGGGATTCCCTTTTAGGATCCTCATGTCTACTCCTTTGAGCATCAACTCGGCCTTCCAGTGACACCTCATCTTTTGAGGGTACCTCTTCAATGTTCACTATCTTTCACTCCTTTGTAATGGAGTCACAGTGGTACCTGTCTTACCACCTACATTGGGGATTCCCTTTTAGGATCCTCATGTCTACTCCTTTGAGCATCAACTCGGCCTTCCAGTGACACCTCATCTTTTGAGGGTACCTCTTCAATGTTCACTATCTTTCATTCTGGGGGGGCTTTGAAGCCCTGACCCTCTCTCACGGGGGGGTTGGTAGCATGCATTGTACTTATGGCTTTGAGAGAGTCTCTTGAAGTCATTTTTTGTCTTTTTCTTGCTTTTATATCTCTTTTTGGAGAGGATTTTTTCCCACTGGGTTTCCTCCTTTGTCTCTAGTTTACAGAGATTTCCTTGTATTGGGTACCTAATCAGGGCTTGTTATCGGGACCCATTTCTTGCTTTCATAGCTGTGCTAGGTTAGCTTACCTCCTAAGCTTCACTTAAGGGGGGGTGTTAGAGTAATTAGTTAGTTTTATTACTCTTTTTAACTTAAGCTATTTCTTAGGTACATTATAATTAATATCTTTATTAATTATAATGTGCAACCTAGCTTTTCTAGTTTTAGGGTTTTGTTCTCCTTATAGGTTGAAATCTTGTAATTATTTTTCATTATCTTGGAATACATTTTCTCTCACACCGCTGAGATTTTCCAATCCTTTTCTTTTGTCTCTTTGGTTTCCTTTCATCAACAGGATATTTGCATGCAGGTGTTCTTGGCGAATTGTGAAGTTGGATTTCTCAACTTCTACAAAGAGGTGATAGAAGATCCTTACCTTGTAGTCCTAGAGGTCCTTTTTCAGTATATCCCATTTTTGTGATCAATTTGTCTCCTGTTCCATATGACTTCTGAGGAATTTTTCTTGAAGTGGAGTCACATTTCTGGACTAATTGGGATAGAGACTCATCCTTGTATAACCATGCAATCATGACTTCTTCTTCCTCAAACTCTTGTTTAGATACTTGTTCTGTGACAAAGCTTCCATTGAATATGACCTGGGATTCTTTAGCTATGGGTTTCACTTTGTCAGAAGCTTGTCCATAAGATTTAGGGGACAAAGGGAGAGATGTAAGAGATAAAACAAGTTCCATTGTGTATTCTCCCATGCCATTGTCTTTTATTTTGACTTCTTTAGCAAGTTCTTCTATCTTGGAAGTTGATGCAATGTCTAGCTGCTTAGTGGAAGATTCTCTATTATTAGGAACAAGTTTATCAACACTTTCTTTTAATGCATTGCAAGTTGTAGATAGGTCAACTGGAATCATCACCTCTACTCCTTCATAAGGTAATTTCATACATTGATGGTATGTGGAAGGAATAGCTTGCATTTTATGTATATAGGGTCTCCCTAGGAGGATGTTGTAAGACAAAGGTAAATCAAGAACTTGACACGTGATATCTCTGATAACTGGCCCTATTCTGATTGGTAGTACAATTGTTCCTTTGGAAGATCTTTCTTGTTCATCATATGCCTTGATAGTTATCTTCTTTTTAGGATCCATGATAGCTTTTGATAATCCTAGTTGTGTAATCAAGATGTAAGAAAAAATGTTGAGACCAGTGCCTCCATCTATCAACACATGTTTGACATGATGGTTTTGGATTAAGACTTCAATGTGCAAGGGCTAGTTATGCAGATGACTCAAGGAGTTATCATCTTCCTCTGAAAAGGAGATATACTAGGGAGACATCAGATGACCAACCATAGTCTAGGATCTATCTAAATCAAGGTTGTTAGGAACATTGGATCCGAGTAGAGCTTTGTCTAGAATGGCTCTATGAGCTGGAGATATCTGAAGCAACTCAAACATAGAGATTTTTGCATTTGTATGCTGGAGTTTTTGTACATTACTATATGATGTTGGCCTCATGTCTTTAGGATTTGATTTAGAGGCAACCTTCTATTTAGAAGTAGATGAAAAATTCAAAGGTACCTTAGGGACATTTTATGAATCTAAATCTTATCCTTGTAGATGTGCCTGAGCTTGTGAGCGAGTAACTACATTCATTGATTGATTATCCCTGTCCTTTCTTACAATTATGATGACATTGCAATGTCAGCTAGGCATGGTTCAACCATATTTATGACAGCATTGTTTCCAGAGTAGGCATAATTTACTTTAGCACCCACATTAGGCTGAGAAGATGAATCTCCTTAACCATGCTTCAAAAATGGTTCTGTGAATGTTGTATGATCATTATTTCTTTTATGATTGTGAATTACGATTTATCCATTATCAATTTTGTCTTGGATGATGTGTTTCAAGCGTATGCATTTATTGGTTTAATGACCCTTATTGTGATGGAAGTCATAGAAATCATTCTCTCTCCACCATTTTGGTTTAGGTTCAGGATTAAATACCTTTTATCTCAGGCAAGTTGATGATGTTGTTGGACAACAGAGTTTTCATGGTGGATTCCAAGGCCTCTCCAAGAGGAGTAAACTTGCATTTAGGATATGTAGCCCAAGGTTTATAGTCAAATGGATTCTTGTTTGACTCTGTTGCTTTTGCCTCTGAGGCTTTGATAGCTTGGGTGCCAACAGTGAGATTGAAAGTGGGTGCCTTAGATGGGGCACAAATATTATCAACAACGCCATCTATGATGATGCCTTTATTCTCATTCCAATTTTTGCCTTTATCTTTAGAATTAGATCCAAATTCATACTTGTCCTTTTGAAGTGATGTGTCTCCTTTTTGTACAAGTACTTTCTCAATTTTGCTTTCATTTTCTACCATTTTATCAAAGGATGTATGATTTTGTATTTGCAAACGGTAGTTGATCTCTGGAACAAGGTTGTTGATGAAAATTTCTAGCTTCTCGATTTCTGGAATAGGTCTAGCATATAGAGAAATTTTTTTCATCCATTGTTTGAGAAAAGTTAGGAATGGTTCTCCTAAGTTTTGTTTCAGATTGCAAATGTTGATCATAGTGACCAGATGTTGGATGTTGTAGGAGTATTATTGATAGAACAGTTTGATTAACTCCTCAAAAGTCTTAATTGTAGGAGGCATTTTTGAGAACCAATGAATAGTTGACCCTCCCAAGGATTGAGGGAAAAGATGCATTAGGTAGGTTGGTTCATGCATGAACTCCATAGTTTGAGTACATAATTCTCTAACATAATCTTGAGGATCAGAGTTTCCATCGTATTTTTCATATTTAGGCATCTCCACTCTTTTTGGGAATGGTGGCATGTACAAGTCTTTATCAAATGGAAAAGGGCATAGGGCCTCCATGGAGAACTCCTTAGGTTCCTTCTCTTTTTCTAGCTTGTTGAGCTTGACTTGCATGGCATGCATCTGTTTCATCATCGTTGTGATAGGAGTTTCTTCCTCATGTGTGATGATATCTTTGACATTAAAGTTTAGAGGAATTTTAGCTCCTTGTTGAGCTAACTATAGGAAGTATGCCTCTCTATATTCCTTCAAGAAGTGTTTCATCATTCTCTTGAAGTTATCGTCATTTTGATATTGGGAAATTTTAGAAGGTGTTGGTTTGGCATCTCCACCATGATTGGAGTGATTACCTTGGGAGTTTTGATTTTCTCCTCCTTGAGACATAGTGTTGTTATGAGGATTGTTGGAGATTGATTGAGGTGGGTTTGGTTGATTACTTGGGTGAGTTGATGCAGGAGGAGTGACGTAACCACCTTTCAAGAATAGATTGCCAAGAGCATCTTCTCCAAATTTAGTAGTGTCGTAGGGTTGATGAAATGTTTTAGTAATCACAGAAGATGTAGCTGAAGAGAATTTAGGTTGTTCTCCTTGTTTTCTCTGTGATGAAGCTCTAGTTTCCACCATTAACATTGGGTGAAGAAAAAGAGAAAGATTAAGACAACTGAAGAATGACTTGATTCAAGAAGATCGAATGACACAACCTTGTCAAGATTGGATTGATTGAAGATAGATTTGGACGTAAATGAAGGATACTGTGCCCTAGTTGTATGGGTAGACACCCAAAAGATAGCAAACACAAGCTCACAACACTTAGCCATTTTGATGAAGATTGAGTTGAAGATGGTTTTGACACAAGATCAGATGAGATTCAAATCGATAGATCAGAAGGCTGGATCAAACTCAAGAGACCACTTTGGTAAAATAGATTGGATTCTTCTAGTTTCTACTCTGTTCCTGACACCGTGAATTTTCTGACAGAATTTGGAAGTTGGAAACCTTGCACATGAACAAGAAATAGTGACTTATTGTGCTAATCCCTAGGAATGTTACTTGTGTATGTTCTCAAAAGTTTTTCAATAACGCACATAATCCTAGAAAATGAAAATTTTGCCTCACTAGGGTTTGTAGTAATGGTCTGACTCTGCAAATTTTGTGATCTAAAGAGGGTGAACTTCAATCTAGGTGCACTAGGGTTTTGACACAATCCGAGAATTTAATCAATCAAGAGCTACTAGGGAGATCTGACAGCCCAACAAGAGACCACACTTGTGGAGATTTCTTCCACAAGGACATTTATATAGTAGTTGTTTCTACCATGATGAAAATGGCTATTACCACTTGAGGTTCCATCCATGTGGTTGACCCAATGAAGGGAATGTCCACTATGGTTAACCCTCTCTAAAGGTGACTCACAAAAGATACCACATGGGGACTTGGTCTAGATCCAAGGATTTGAGTTTCTGATACTACCCAAAAAGGGAGTGGAGCATAATCCTTTAGCCTTATCACTTTTACCCAAACACAACAAATAGATTAATTTGACATGCTAAGACTAAAATTATCTCACCAAGATTTATGATGTCAACAATTATGTTTATCGATCTCTCTGGAGAGAGAATGTATCAATCAAAAGCTAAGGACCAAACCAAGTAGAACATGAGAATATCACAGTATCCTCCCTACCTACAAGGGGATCTTTCATCAAGAAGAGTTTCGCATGGATGAACAAGTGAATGAATCCAACTCTCTCTAGATCATCTGTAAATAGTGTTCATAGGGCCTATTTACTATGTGTAACAGATATGCAAAAAGCAAATCTATGTTCATTTTATAGCCCAAAACTGAAGTGTGAATTATGAAAGCTGGAAAGGCACACAAGCTTGACATGTGAGAGTTTTTTTTATATCCAAAATTGAAGTGTTATCAGATTGAACAGAATACTTGAGTTCCTCGCAACGTGCTTAGTAGATTTTACCTGTTTTAGCAATTTTTGAGCATTTGTCTTCTATCTTTTGTACCCATAGGGTGTACCTGCACCTACACCTGCAAACCACTATTATGAAAAACTTACCTATTCTTGTACATGAAACCCACTTTTATAAAAATAAAAATAAAAAACACAACTTGTCAACCCCACGTGGTAGAAAATCAGGTTAGTCAAAGATAATATGTCATTTGATAATCGAAAAACTTGCTATCATAAAAATAAGATTCTAACCAGTCTGCACTAAATCGATCATAACTTTTGAAAATAAAGATAAAATTAATTTAAAAAAATGGAAAATGAAAGCTAACTCAAATACCTTGACAGAAATATAAATTTCAGATCTATATCATGTCATATGTGCATCAGTCAGATTTCATAAAATCAGGTTCTAACCAATCTTCACTAAAATGATCATAAATTTTGCAAATCAAGACAAAATTAATTCAAACTAATGGAAAATGAAAGATAACTCAAATACCTTTCTATAAATATAAATTTTGGATATGTATCATGTCATATGTGCATGTGCCAATAAAAACATCAGTGGGATTTCATAAAATCAGGTTCTAACTAGTCTATACTAAAATTATCATAACTTTTGCAAATCAAGATGAAATTAATCCAAACTAATGGAAAATGAAAGCTAACTCAAATACCTTTCCAAAAATATAAATTTTGGATCTTTATCATGTCATATGTGCATGTACCAATAAAACCATCAGTCGGATTTCCTAAAATCAGGTTTTGACCAGTCTGTACTAAAATAATCATAACTTTTGCAAATCAAGAAGAAATTTATTTAAACCAGCATAAAATGAAAGATAACTCAAATAAATTTCCAGAAATATAAATTTTAGATTTGTATCATGTCATATGTGCATGTACCAATAAAAACACCAATCAGATTTCTGGAAAAATAGCCTAGAAATTTATCACAAAACTCAGAAAAATTAACCTTGTGGTTGTGGATTCAAGAAAAATGATAGAAATTTGATAGAATATAATGGAAACCCATTTCAAGGCCCCATGGTGGGTGCCATAACTGTGTGTGTGAAAATTGTACCTAGTCGTGGACACAACACTTCAGTAAAACATTAGAGGTTAGCAAAATCAAAATCTGCAAGTAATTAAAACTAAGCTAACCAGGTGATTTAATGCCTTCTAGTAGGTACGAGTATGTATTCTCAAATTAGACCGAGATCAGTGACAATGCAACACCTAAACGAAGGATTTAATGCTAAAAGATTAATGTAGAATGAATGTAGATTAATCTATATTTTTTTATTGTCTATGCAATTAGGATGAAAAATGGTATGAATCTAATCTAGAATTGAATGAAATGATATGCAGATTTAATCTAACAATGATATGGATTGATATGAAAAACTATGCAAAACTATGAAAAATTATGAATTGATCTAACAAAGTCGTCTGTCGCAAAAGCTTGATTCTTCGTATGTAATTTCACCAGAGTAATTGTGCAAATTTGAGAGATGTATTTGTGAAGAGTTGAGCCTTGTTTTTATAGAAATCCAAGGCTTGAGGATGCATTGAGAAAAGCCATAAATCACTCTTGATAAACTCAGGTTGATTTTTGAGTTAACAAAAAATCATAATTAATTAACTCATAAAATCATGCAAAAATAGTTTTTATCTCAAAATAGAGTTTAGTTCTCTTTTTCAACTCATCATCATATGTTGAGTTTAGAAAGTTAACAAATTGAAATTGAAAGTTGATTTAAAGTTAACTACTTTTCTAATTGTGCATGATTTAATATGAATTAATTTAATAAATAAAGTAATTTATTTTCCACTTAACTGATTTTTGAATTAAGACAATTGATTTATGGGTTAATCAATTATTAAATCAAACTTTATTCCAATTAAATCATTAAATTTGACAACTTTGATTTTAAATCAATTAAATAAATATTCAATTGATTGTTTGTAGGAATTTTGATTTATTGTCAAAATAAAAACAATATTAATTAGGAATAAATGCAATTAAATCTAATTAAATAATTAAGTGGCAGAATTAAATTAATTAATTAAATATTCATCATATTCAATTAATCATCTTTAGGATAAATAATGACATTTATCACCAAATAATATTCAATTAAAGATAATTATGATAAATTAGGAATATTCAATGAATATTCCCCGATGTAGAATTAAGATAATCAATTAGGTTTTTGATAAACTGATGTGTAGATGTGCCTTAGGTTAGGAATTTGATGTCGATTTCATTCGATTTGATGATGTAGGAGGTTAATGAACCTATAGCCCATTTTTGGGGTATTACAATATCTAGCCACAATTCCAACAACATTAGCAATATCTGGTCTAGCGTGGGTTAGATATTGTAGTCCTCCAACCATTGATCTATACAAAGTCTAAAAACACACTTTGATTAATCATCAATTGTTAGCTTGTTGCCAGTCACCATAGGTGTTCCTACTGGTTTACAATCTTCCATTCTAAATTTCCTAAGCAATTCTTTGAGATACTTGGCCTGAGAAATGAAAATACCATTCTTATTCTAAGTTATTTACAATATAAGAAATAATTTCATTTCACCTATCATGGACATCTCAAATTCACTATCCATTTCTTTAGAAAATTTCTTACATAGATCCTCATTACCTATTATTAGGATTCCATCTTCACTAGTTCTTAAATACAAATTACTATCTGCATTACCTTTTCTGAATCCAAGCCCAAGTAGATACTTTTCTAACCATTCATACCAAGCCCTAGGGGCTTGCTTCAGCCCATACAAAGCTTTCTTCAATTTGTACACCATGTCTTTATCTTCGCATAGAGGAAATCCATCTGGTTGTTCAAAGAAATCAAAGAAATTTCTTCTCTAACTTTTGATCTAGTTAGCACTCCCTGACTGGTATTGCCAATAATTTGATTTTCAGGTTGGTTATTTTTTACATAACTTGGTGTTTTAGGAGTCTCAGTAGCCTTACTTGTGCTGGCATCACAAGCCTCTTTTTTATTTTCTTCCTCAACAAGTTCTTCTCCTTCTGCAGTAGTAGTAACTTCTTTTATCTTTGCAATCTGATTGCTGTCATACATTATTTCTTGTATCTGAAACTTATCATCTATTCTTACATTGTTTCTTTCAATCATCTTCCTCAATCTCAGATTGAAAAATTTGTAAGCCTTTCTTTTAAAAGAGTAACCAAGGAAGATTCCTTCATCCCTTCTAGCATCAAACTTCCCTATCTCATCATCTCTCTTGATATAACACTTACTACCAAATATTCTGAAATATTTTACTGTAGGATTATGATCAAACCATAATTCATAGGGAGTCTTACTTGTACCTTCTCTGATTTGAATTTTGTTCAATGTATACACTATTGTTCCAATAGCTTCTCTCCAATGTACATGAGATACATTTCCTTCAATCAACATTGTCCTAGCAGCATCAAGTATAGTCCTGTTCCTTTGCTCTGCTATCCCATTCTATTGTGGAGTCCTAGGAGTAGATGTTTGTCTCTTTATCCCATGCTCTGCATAGTATGAATTGAATAAGTCTGAATTAAAGTCTCCACCTCTGTCTGACCTTAAAAACTTGATCTTTAAACCTGATTCATTCTCTATTTTTGCTTTGAACAACTTGAATTTATCAAATGCTTCTGATTTCTCTCTTAAATAAGTAACCCACATCATTCTAGAAAAGTCATTAACAAAGGTATAAAATACCTTTCACCATAGTATGAATTTGTTCTTGTAGGTCCACATAGATCTATATGTACCAGATCCAACCTTCCTTTTGATGTATATGCTTTTCTTTTGTAACTTCTTCTAGTCTATTTTCCCATAACACATTCTCTACATACAGTGTTAGATGGTTTCACAATCTTTGACAGATCTCTTACTACATTGGCCATAATTTCCTTTACAATGTTATAAAAATTGACATGAAAAAATCTCCTATGTCATAACCAACTTGCATCTACCTTCACAACAAAACAGGAGGCTCCAGATGTGTTTAGTTCAAATACATTGCCTCTAGATTTTGAACCGGTAGCAATCAATTTTCCTTCCTTACTTTTAATTAAACATTTAACATTAACAAAAATTAACTCAAAATCTCCGTCCATTAACTTTCCAACATTCAATAGATTATGTTTCAGTCCTTCAACAAGTAGTACATTTTTTGTGTTAGTCTTTCCATCCAGAGTAATGGATCCTACTCCTATGATAGATTTAGGGAGATTGTCCCCAAACCTCATAACACCTCCATCATATTTTACTAATTTAACAAACTTGTTCTTATCACCAGTCATATGATGATAAAAACCACTATCAATTATCCATTCAGTTTTCTTGTCAACATGAGATACTAAAGCTTTTTCTTCATGTACCAGTTCATCTCTAATAGCAACAAATCAAATTTCTTCATAATCTAAATCATCACTATCAGAGATTCCTTCACTACCATAATAACATTCTATGTCCCTTTTAATCTTTTCATAATTAGGTTTGTACATAGAAACTCTTGTAGGACATCTAGATGCAAAATGACCTACCTTATTGCATGAAAAACATTTAAAGGGTAAATTGCCTTCAAACTTGCCCTTACCTCTTTTTTCTCTTCTAGAAATCAATGCAACAAGTTCATCCATCTTTCTTTCCTCTGTCATTATCTATTACCATTCCTCAGCATACTCACCAAGCTCTTCTTTTAGGTCTTCTTTGTTGGTGCTTGAAAGTATAGATAATTTCTTGTGTGCAGATGCCTTAAATGTAGATTCAACTTTAGGTATAGCTTCTCCTATTTCCACAACTTCAAAAGTAGTTATCTTTTCAATCAACATCTCTCTGCTAAAATTTGGAGTCAGAGGTATAGTTTCTTGAATAGACATAGACTTGAACTTGTAAGCAGGTGTTAGTGATCTGAGGATCTTCACAATAACTTCTTCTTCATCATAAGTGCCTCCACAAATTATGATTCCAACTACTGCTTTTATGAGCCTTTGAACATAGGCACTAATGCTTTCATTTGCAACTTTTCCATCTTTTTCTTCTAGTTTTTCAACTTCGCTTGTTTGGTATACTTGTCTCCTTCATATAGTGCCTCTAATCTTTCCCAAATTTGATAAGCTGAGTCCAAGTCTTTAACTTCAGTAAACTCTCCTTCAGAGAGTGCACTGATCAGTGTTTCTCTTGCGATCATGTTTAGTGAAAATATCTTCTTTTCATCCTCAGTAGCAGTTGTCAATTCATCTTCAGTCTTTATAGCTATCTTGTTCCTTGTAATCAACCAATAGTCGATCCCCCAAAAAAATAGATGATTTCGCATCTTGTTCTTCTAACTATCAAAGTTTTTAGGATCAAACTTCAAATTATCCTTCCAATAGAATGCCATCTCCAAGATCACCTCAAGATATTAAGCTTTCTCTCTAAGGACCACAAGCTCTGATACCAATTGTTAGGAATAATAGTCCACAATACAACTAAGAGGGGGGGTGAATCAGTTGTATAATAGACTATTAATCTTTAAACTTTAAATACCACAATATTAGATCCAATAAACACAATGAATGCCAATACAATAACACAATATTTTGGTCTCAAGGAAACCCTGTTAAAGGTAAAAACCCTAGTGGGAATTAGCACCCATAAATAATGTACTAAGAGTATAGTTATCCTTGATAGAAGATATAGCCCTATTATGAGCTTGTTGAATCATTACAGTACATAGTCCTTGTTAGAGGATAGACCCTGTTAGGAGTCAAGAATAGAAGGGAGGGCTCACTACCTAAGGCTCATTGCCCAAAGAAGGTTAAGTCCACCTTCAGAACTCACTGTTTACAACACAAGTGTATATGAAGAAATACACAATCTTTTGAACTATTCTGCAACAACTATCTTTTCTTAACCAGTTTGAATGAAGTCCACCAATAAATATTTTCTCTACATATAGTAGACACAAGATCATAGCTTATACAACCTCTCTATATCATACTCTTTTGATACACTCCTTTTCCAAAAGAAAAGACCTTTCATTTATACCTTGTTACAATTCCTATAAATAGGTTGGCCCATAAGGCTTTCCTAATTAAAAAAAATTATATAAACCCTTGCTAAGATACAGATGATATCTAGGACAAGTCTACAATGATTACATTACAACAATTAAGGACCGACATCCTTAATTCAAGTTCACCATCCATCATACATGCTGCATATATGTAGTCAGCTTCCAAATAGATCACCTTCCAGAGTGCATGTCATAGCTGATGTCATCCTATATTTTGCACCTTGCGCAATTCATAGAACATTCCTCAATACTCTATCTTTCATCTTTGAAGTTCACATGCACTGATTCCACATCACCAGAAAGTTATACACAAAACCCAAAGACTAATTCTGTTATTTCTCAATATCATAGTCAGTGACCAGTCTTCACCAAAACATCTATAACTTATCCAATATGAAACATTTCATGATGTAATCTTAGATATAAGATCACCACATCCTTCTATCTTCATAGCATCTAAAACATCCATATAGTGTCCGTACACTGTGAATACCAGATTGATTCCCTCGTAGAGACATATGTTGACATCAGTGAGAAAACACAAATGATAATAGTATGAATGTCCATTCATTAACGTAGTGATTAAACATATTAAATGTCTCAATCACCACCCATGCATTAGCAATATCCAACAGTAAATACTATATTTGGTTAATGAATTACTTTTTTAGAAGGATTAAGATAAAAAAAAATTAGGGTTACTAATTCACCCTCCCCTCTCAGTAACTCACCTTTCCATAATCCCAACAATTGGTATCAGAGCTAGTTCTCTTGTTGAGGAAGTTTAATCCCTAAAGAGAAAATGTCTTCGAGATGGAAAGGTATAAGCTTGATAAGAATATTGAAAATCAGAGATTGGTGATGCAAATTCTCATGGAATAAATTATATAAGCCAAAGAAAAATTGAGAGAGTCATTGATCAAAAGGAAGGAATTAGCATTTTGACACAATGAGACTGATTATCAGGAAGAAGAGATAGAATAATTATCTGAAGGATATAGAAGCATATTTGATGCATGTGAAGGAACTATACTAGATCTATTTGAAAAGAATCAACACCTTACTAATCAAGTGAAAGAACTGCAAATTGGACAAGAGACTCAAATGGTAAGAATGATTGATGTCATGAACAATGCAAGACATGTTGAACAAGAAAGGAATTTGGCTATTGAAGATAGAAGACAAGTGACTAAAAAATGAAAGAGAAGGAATCTAAAATACTAAGACTTACCGAGCATCACTTTGAAATATCCAATCAGATGGTTGTCATGAGTCAGGAAGTTAACCAAGTAAAAAATGAACTTGCTAGGAAATTGGAAGACATTGGTGAATTAGGAGAAGAGAATGAAAGACTGAAGATTGAAGTGAAGATACAACAAAAACATAATGAGATGATAAAGAAAATTGAAGAAAGTACCAAAAGGATGGATGAATTCCTAAATAGTCAAAGAAGACTGGATATCACCACTAGACTAGGTTATACCTAGCAGGGAGAGTCATCAAAATAAGTTGAACAAAATAATGCCTATGAAAATCCAAGTCCAAAGAAACTCTCATGCTATCATTGTGGAAAACTAGGTCACACATCAAATGTATGTAGAAGTAAAGAAAAAGGTATTCCTAAATTTGATGGTTATTGTTATAATTGTAACAAGTATGGACATCAAGAGCATGAGTGTAGATCAAATTTGAATAAGTCACCTAAGAGACACTACTTGGAAAAGAACTATCATATTTGAAACATATATAACAAGAATGTAGGACAAAGTTGAAACAAGTTTGGAAATTGAAAGGACAAAAAAGAAATATCAATTGAGAAGACAAGGTAATGATTACACTTGGGAATAAAAAACTTGATTCAATTGTACAAAATGTGGTAGATATGGTCATATTGCAGCAAATTATATGAGATAACATTGAGAGAAAAATCTTGAAACTAGAAAAATTCTGGAATGGCATGTCTGCACTATCACAAGGTCGATCATTTAAGTAAAGATTACAAACACCGAGCACCAGAATTGAATGCTTATATGAATGAAAACACTGTTGATGGAATCAGAAGGAAAATGAATCAAATGTGGAGAAGATAAATAGATGACAATGCAGGAACAAGCACAACAATTAGTGACACCTCATCCTTTGGGGTTAGGTGATTTCACCACCTCCACCTAATAAAATCAACTAAGTATACAAACATAATTTTAATCGGTTATATCTTACAATGGTTCCTTATATATTGCATGAATACCAAATCAACATGAAATAAGATGCGCTAGGTTGTTATATGTTTTGAACATGAAATGTGTATTGTCGGTAAAAGCATGACCGAGTGAAATTTTGTTAGTCAGTGAAAGTGTTAAGGTTAACCAAGTTGAAGAGTCAACTAGACAATGTTAGTGTTAATTGAGCTAAGTTTCAAATGGAGATAACTGAATGTTTATGTAGGAGAACAAAGTGTGGTCACCAAAATGTGGATGAACAAAGAGTGCTCTACTAACAAAAATGTGTGTGATGTGATAATATGATGAGGATGGGAATATAAGATATAATTCTTAACCCCAAATTCCCAAAGGAAGATCCAAATTGATTAACCACAAGAGGATGGTCAATACATAGATGAATCAATTGATGGATAATATGAAGAAAGAGGATAACCTTATATTTTGTTATGTTAAGTATGTATTGGAATCTTAATTAAATTAAAAATAAATACTAACCTTAAGTATGACAGATCTGAAAAATGTTGTTTTCTAATGTCTGTGTATAGTTTCGGGGAATTCTACAACTGCATCTGGGCTGGAAATGTAGAAACAGAGAAAACCCATAAACCTTTTGCTTTTCTGAGCAAGGTCCTCCTTGACCCAAGACAGGGGTAAGATCTTACCCCGGGGTACAATCTTACCCAAAAGGTCATCCTTGAATTGTACTATTCTGATGGAAATTCTATTCACAGATCCTGAAAGTTCATCGAAAAGGGTACTCAGATCTTCACTAATATTCATTGTCCCACACCTGGATCTACAAGAAAAAGGGTTTTGTTTGTTGGATGAGGGGTTTTCCTTGGTCAAACCCCAGTTTGGAATCAACCTTGAAATGTAATTGAAATTGCAATATATAAACAAAGTAAATGCAACTATTCACCTTTCTTATGTTGAAATCCATGTGGAGGATTTGAATCCTTGAATCCATAAGTATGGATGCTCTAAATGAATGTAGAGTTGAATGTAGGATGTCTCAAATCAATTGCATTAGATCTTCAACACCAATCTTGAGTGGATCTTGGAATAGGAAGAAGGTTGGATGAATGTGGATGGAGGAATCTTCAACAAGAGGGCTCCAAAGAGATTGAATCTTTTAATGGATATCAATGGATCTCCTTGATGAATTGGAACTTGAATGCTTGAATGCTTGGATGCTTGAGGATGAATGAATACTTGAATGCTTTCCTTCTCCTTCTTTCTTTCTTGATGATTTCTTGATCACTTGATTGCACTTGAGAGATTATGAAAAAGATGCTTGTGAGGTGATGTATTTCACACTTGAATGATGGATGAAAATGAGAGAGGAAGGCTTCCTTTTATACTAGTCTAGGGAAAAAACTTCTAGAGAGGCTGACATAGGGCAATTGAATTCCAATTAAGCCTTAACCTCTATAAATGGACCTAGACTAAATACAATTTAAGAGTTTACCATTCTGAAATCCAAAACAGCCGACCCGGAAGTGGGAAATAAAACTTTCCGAAGTCCATCCTGAAACCTCTAGAATTTGAAATTTGGACCTAGGGTCAGGGTTGAGGTCAAATTTTTCCTAGGTTAGGGTTGAGGTTATCCTTGGCCTATGTCAAAGTTGAGGTTGGCCTTGACCCAGAAGGCCGTCCTTGACCCTGAGATCAAAGATCTCATATCTTTAAGAAAATGTACTAGAAAGGAGCTGGAAACAGGTGCAGAGAGAGGCAGAACAGGGGGAAAAGCTAGATCCAATCAAAAACCCACTCAAGGTGCTTGACATGACCCCAGACCACCTACTCAAAGGGATAAACTACTCCTAAATGGAAGTGCTTCCATTTTATGATGATACACTTAGCCCCCACTTTAGCAAGAGAATGGACTCGATGCAAACTCTTGGTAAAGGAGATCATAATGAAAAAGATAATCTTATTGATATCAAAGGAACAAAGAATCCTCAAGCCCCTAGGGACTCAATTCTTCATTAAATCCAAGATCACAATAAGAGAGACATCTATAGAAGAGAGAGAGAGAGAGAGAGAGAGAGAGAGATTATCTCACCCAATGAGAACTTATGTCCCACTGTGACCCACAAAAGGAAACAATGCAACTGGAAAGATGGAATTGAACCACCTAGTGAATGTGGCTACTCACTAGTCAACCCATCAAAGATTCACCCCTAGGAATATTCTATTCCACAAGAGTAAAACTAAAAGGAAAAAAGAGATCCAATCTTAAGGACACCTTCGACCTTAAGGGATCAAAATTTTGAAACTGGAGGGATCAAGAGATCCTATAAAATGAAAATCCATGCTTTAAGGATTAGTCACTAATCCATAAAGGGAGAGAAGAGCCTTGAAAAATATATGTATATTGAAAGTGCGTGTGTGCAATAGGTGAGTAGAGCGTATGCCCCCACGTTAAAGTCATTGCTAACACTTTAACATGAGCAATGGCTTGAACGAAAACATAAACAACTCCACTGATTATATTTCCACTATGAGATGCCCCTAAATGAAGACAAATCAAGGGAAATACCACATAAACATACAGAGAACACATAAGGGATCTACCTATCATGGGGTCAGTATGATCATAAGATAATATATATATGATATTATTGCAAATGAATTGACATCATTCCCCAAGGAAAGTAGAACTACAATCACAATGGAGGAAAGAACACAAAAGAACTATGAAGAAGAATCTTTTTGGACCATGACATGGAGACCAAAAAGAATCAGTGCTACCAAGTCACAAATCCAAGTAGATTACACAAGGAAACATTTACGAGCACAGGTACAACATAACATAAAACAACATATAGAAGAGTAAAGATACATATAGAAGAATTATACAACAAATTTGATTCCTTTATCACCTTGCACCAACATAGTAACAAGGGTCGTATAAAAGAATCTAACAAACATTTAGCAAACACACTACAGGAGAATCATGGGACAACAAGAAAACAAAAAAAAAGCTACCATGACGGACTAGCCAATCAAGCGTGCCGCCTACTCTCCCCATCTTGTTCTATATCATTTAGGGAAGGTGGGTAACTGTCATGCCCAAAAAGTGAGAAAAACACAACTACAAACTTTATTCTAAAACCTACTAACCAACTAAAAATATACTGACATACACAACTAAGAAGTGAAATACCATCTAGCACAAGTTTTCTATGTGCACATAAAATGGTGCAGAGGGAAAATAGATAACTGAAAAAGTCTAAGTGGTCCAGAAACATTACAAGGGTCAAACCAGAGAAGGTTGACGAAGTTTGAACAAAAGTCAAACTTCACCGAATAACTTCTAAACTATCCTAGAGGGTTCCCTAGACTACAAGCTTTGATCGGCATGCAAATCAAGATAGTTAACTAAAGTCAACCAAAGTTGACTAAAAGTCAACCATGCACTTAACAACATGCAACAACGTTAAAAAGGTTCAAAACTTAACAAGAAATACTTGGGCATGCAAACTAAGGCATTTGACCTAGGTTCAACCAAAAGTCAACTATGCCCAAATATGACCAACAATGATCTACTAAGGTTTAAAACATAACATAAACTATTTGTGCATGCAAATCGAGGTGAATGCCCTAGGTTTGACCAAGGGTTGACCAAAAAGTCAACTATGCACAAAATAGTCAACATGACCATTAAGGTCAAATTAACTTGAGGCTTGACCAAAGGAAGAAGAAATAAGACCCTAAGATGACTATAATGTTCCCTAGCTGAAATGTTACAGTTATACTAAAAGCTCGATATTCTAATTAATTAACTCCAAATGTAAAATTATCCCATTTACATAGTTACAAAGTATTGAGAAATAAATCTAATACAACACATCGTAATCTGAATATTATGATATTTTAATCTAATTTGTTTAGGCAAATATTATCAAATGTTTAAAAATCATAAGCTAAAAAATAAGTTCTTTAATAGATTTAACCCAATTTTAACGTTGAAACGTCTAGAATGAATTAGGAGTTACTAATTCTAATTTAAACTTGAATAAAAGTTGAATTTAATTCTAAAATAAAATCTATCTAAAAAATTTTAAGTTCCCTATAATGACTTAGACTTTACTAAATATAATTAATCTTTATAAAATTCAATTTATTTAATATACTTGAAACACCAAAATACTTAATAATAATAACAGCTTTATTATATATATATATATATATATATATATATATATATATATATATATATATATATATATATATATATATATATATATATATATATATATATATATATATATATATATATTATAATTGCTGGTGCAAAATTAATTTTCTGAATATCAAAACAGCAAGTATGTAGATTATTTATTTTAAAAATTTAAATACATAATTGCGTTCATATTTGATGGTTTAACAACATGTAGGAATCAAAAATTTAATCTAGATATTTTTATTTTTCAAATAATTTTTAAGAAATTTTCTAAGTATAAAATATAAATTTAAAATAACATTTCACAATGTAACATTCTAATTAATTTATTTAAATTATCATAATAGAAAGAAAGATATGATAATTCAATACCATCGAATTTTGAATATACCTTATAATACTATAAGCCATAAATATGCATAATGATGCCATAAACGATCATGAAATTTGTCCAACTAAAATGACATTTAAATCTCTAAATTGCTTCATAATCTATTAAACCCAAAATCTAATCCATAATTTCATTTCCAATACATTAAATAACAATAAAATTTACAAATTTAAAATGTATGATTTACAAGGAAATCCTTGATTTCTGAATTTCAAACATAACTTGAAATGCAAGGTTACAACAAATTTTATAATTTTGAATTTCAAACTCAACAATATTGCTAGCTCCTATATCCATCTAGGTACCTAATAGAGTGAGGTTGACCATGGAGGCTCACCTCCCAACCTAGGCTTTTACAAGGCCACCCTCGAGCTAGGTGATCCAGTAAGGAACGAGATACAAACATGAAGTTACCAATCGAGAAGGAAACACTCAAAATATGAAGGCACTCAAATCATTTTCCCAACAAGGTATAAAAAGAGGAAGGTCTCCAAAAGACCTTCCTAAAAATAGGGTAGAGGTGGACTACCAGGAGGAGAAGCCACAGTATAAATATAAATTTTCCAAGCCACACATGGACTTGGGAAGACCATCTTCAAGAAGACGCGGTCAAATCTCCTTATGCCCTCAGGTGCCCGTAGGCCATACTTGGCATCACGGGTATCATGAAACCCCAAGTTTATCCCTCCACACATGGGAGACTTTGCACATCCTAGGTCTTCTTCCTACTACCCCCTTCAAGGTTACTCCACCCTCCCTAGGGTGAGTAATCCTTGAAGAATCCCATTCCAAAATGAAATTATGAATTAAAAACAATATTTTAATAAAACAAAAATTTCAAAACATGAACCATAAAAAGCCATGGACTCCATTAATGGAGCTCCAAGCTCAAACACATGCAAGAAAGAAAACAAAAAAAACACAAGGGCCAACCTTAGTCCAAGAAAAGGTTGAAATTCTGAAAACTTGAAAGTCCTTCCAAGCCAATCCTTTCCTAAGCTCCTTCCAAATGAATTGTCTCCAAATCTAGAGAGTGGGTGAACACTCAAACCCTTCCCAAAGCTTTCCCTAAATAAGAAAACCTCTTAAAATCTAGGAACCTATCAGAAGAGACGAAGAAACTTTCATTCCCTTCTTCCTACTTGCCTTCCTTCTCCATAAATGAAGTTGAATGCAAATTTGGGAAGAAAAGAGAGGTTAACCAAAACTACACAACTCTCAAATCCGTACAACTTTGAAAAGGAGACTTTTGGAGTGTCATAAATGAGATTAAAGGCTATTAATGGGCTGAAAATGACCCCTAACCCCTAGGGTACCAATTTGGGTAGCTAAAATTGACCCTACTTACCCTATGGGAGCCCAAAAGACCCTCCTAAACCTCACCTAAAGTTTACCCACGGATTTCAAGTCAAGATTGACTATCTAGAAACTTCCCAACCCATGGTAACTTGGTACTATACTATGGTTACCTCCTAGTTAACCCTTGACTCAACCAAAATACATTTTACTAACCATGTCAACACTTATGCAACCATTTTCCAAAGTTGGTACATTTAATTAAAACAAATGACATGGCTAATACACATACATTAACTAAATTAAATAGACACATGCCAACCACATTCACGAAATAATGACTATACAATGGGGTCCACATTTCTTTATACAAAGAGGACCTTGGAATGCACAATATAAAACATAGGTTCCAATACTGGGTCCCCGCATTTAGATCCATGGATAACTAATCATGTACACTTGTTGCACACATTAGTAGGTCCAAATCAACATGATATAAACACAAATCATCATCAATACTGCATGTTTTAAAACTATGTCTGTGAATGAATTAACTAACATACCATCGGTTTCCTAAACCAACTTTCATCACAATAGCATCTAACACCATAGTACATCATGTGTGATATCATCATAAACTAAAACTAAATCAAAACATATAGTATCTCAAGTGTACCCTGATTTCATAATCAGGTACTGAACATATAGCATAGGATTCAACAGATCCTCAAATACATAAGGTTTCAAATATTCAAATACGTCTATGAAATAAGTACTGAAAGAATGGAAATAAAAGTAGTATAAATATGACTTTTAGGTAGGTCTCACAGTAACTCACAAGAGGGACTATATCCAACACAGTAGGAATGATAGCCAGTTCTAAACAAGGATCCTCTTGAGAATAATAATGTTCGATACTAGGTGTAAGTGATAATTGTGATGAAAGCATATTAGGTAAATCAATGTTAATATCAATAGTCTCATATTCATCATTAACATCATTTGTATCATCAAGAGTATCTTCTTCATCCAGATTAATCAAAATAGGATCTAAGATATGAATGGAATCATCGTAATCTTGCATCTTAACATCCTTATTAGTAGTAACTTCTTCTAACACATCATGCATAGATTGATGAAAAGAAGGTAAAGAACTTTGAATAATAGAAGTACGGGCCTTAGCTTGAGCATGACGCTTCTTATGACATTCATTAGTAGATTGATTACATTTTGTCTTGTTTGAAATATGTTGAGAACTAGGAGGAACAACTACTGGATCCTTCACAGGTCCTATAGGAGGATTAGTAGGATTCTCAGTAGACTGCCAAGCAACACTAGGAGCTTGATTAATAGAACTAGAAACCATAGATAAAGGAGGTATGAAAGGTGTAGGCAAAAGACCATGATTAAGATCCATCGGCGGCATGCTTAACTCAAGAATCTTGTGATGATTATAGGCTTGATATGAGCGAAAAGGATTATCAGGTCGAGAAGGACATGAATTAGGTATTGAAGGCCAAAAGAAGTCAAGTGTAGCACAATCCCTAGGCCTAGAAGGTTGATATAAACTTTGGATAATCATCTTCACTTCCTCATCATGGAAAAATTTAAGACACTTATGGATAGAAGAAGCAACAACATGCAAGGCATTCAACCAAGGCAAACCAAGCTTAACTTGAAATTGATTAGAAGTAGGAACAACAACAAAGGTAGTGTTCATAATTTTACCACAAAGTTCAACCGGAAAGTCAATAGAACCAAATGATGGATAAAGAAAACCATTACAATTTTGAATCCATACATCGAATGTATCATAAGAATCACACTGCAAGTTTTTCATAAAAATATTTTCTTTAGTAATAACATTGACTAAAGATGTAGGATCAACCAGACAACCACATGTAGATATCTTAGAAATCCTAGCATAAATGTAAAGGGGACCATCAAGAGCTTTAATAGTCTTAGAATCATCAAAGGTAATCAAGAGTTCCCGAGGTCTTTTATTCTTAGGTTGTTTTTGAGGTTTTGGTTGAGTTTTAGGTTTAGGATGAGATTTTTGTTTAATTTGAGGTGGAACTTGAGTTTGAGTTTGAGGTTGAAGTGGAGATAAATATTGTGAAAAATCCACATGCTCCACATGGTTAACAATATGATTAAGATCATCCATCTTTGAATCATTAACAATATCCGTAGAAGATGGTTGAGCAATGGTATTAGTATCATGTGTAGGTAAAGGATTTGTATAGATTTGAAGGTTTTGATTAAAAGGAGAGACATATTTGTTCGCACTACCATCAAAATTAAAAATAGATAAGGCATTAGAATCAATTAAGTCTTGAACCTTATGTTTTAAAGAATAACACTTCTCAGTATCATGGCCATTTTGACGATGGTATTGACAAAAATCTTTAGGATCAAAATATTTAGATGCTATCGTAGTAGGTAAAAGAGGTCGAATAGGAGGTAAAGTAATCATATTAGCAGTTAACAACCTATTCATAATAAAATATAAATATTTAGAGAGAGGAGTAAACGTATGATTCAAATGAAAAGTAGTGGATGCAGAAGTGGCATTGTGAGATGCAACGACAACTTGATCAGCAACTGTATTCGCTTGTTTATTTATCTTGACATAGTTGTTAGGTTTTTTAAATTTATTTGGATTAGGAGCAGCATCACTCTTATCAACTGGAATAGGAGCCATTGGTTTCTCTCAAATTGACTCACTTGTAATTGATATTGATGAAGCACTGCACAAAGTTATTGAAAAGAGGTAAATTCAGTAAGAAAAATCTTATCTGTAATATCCTTTTGTACATTTGAAATAAACATACGTTGAATATCCATATCAGGAACAAGATAAGAAATTTGAGCATGCAAATGCTTAAATCTACCAATGAATTCAGTCAATTTTTCCTTAGTGTTTTGTTTACAATGCATTAAATTAGTAAAAGACACTTGTGGACCAATTTTATTTTGAAATTGTTGAATAAAATCATTGGTAAGTTTTGGAAAAGAGTTAATAGAATAAGGAGGCAAGGAACAATACCATTGTAAGGTCTTGTCATGAAAAGTTCTAGCAAACAACTTGGCTAAAATCCTATGATCGTGAGCATAGGCACTAAAAAGGATTTGAAATGTTTTAACATGAGTAATAGGGTCTCCCTTACTATTTTAATTCTCAAGATGAGGCATATCGGCTTGCTGAGGAACATGAGTATGAATGATGTCTAAGGATAAAGGACTTCCCATGTCACATGTAGAAATGCTAAACTTGTTTTGAGTTAAGGATGTAAATTGTTGTTGTAAAGATGACATAGTTTGAGCCAAACTGATGATTGTTGAATCATTAGAGGAAATAGGAGGCATAGCAACATTAGAAACACTAGGTAAATTGTATGAAGTTGCAAGAATGGAAGACACAAATGGAGGAACACTTGGAACCTCAGTTGGAAGAGGATTAGAATAAGTAAAAGGAACATTATGGTAAGAAGGTTGTGATGTAGGAAGCGATACAGGAGGATCACTCATTGTAAGAGAGAGAACCATTGTAGTCACCAAAGGAGGGGTATAAGTAGGAATACTAGGTAAGGGAATATAATAAAGTTCTACACTAGTAACCGAAGGAATCAATCCTAAATCTTGAGCTTCTTGAACTAAAGTTTTAACATTTGAATGCACAAGGTGAGTGATACCACTAAGGAGATTAAAACCTTAATCATTATCATGAATAACTTTCTTAAGTGCCTCTATAGCTTGAATAGAATCTTGATTATGGTTTTCTTGGATAAGCCAATTACCCATTTTATCAAGTTCGGTTGAAAGTTTTTGGACTTTTTTAGGAGGGACTCTTAATGAATCATCCTCATCATGAGATGAGTGAGAATATTTTTGCTCCATAATAGGGTTGGAATCATGAATAATCAAATTATTATTTGGGATCCTAAGGAAAGGAGAGGAAGACTCAGGATTAAAAGCACCCATAAGTATACGACTTCTTCTAACCAGAATATTATAGGTAAGACTAGAGGTAGTAAAGCTCATATACCAATGCAATGCAAATGAACTAAACTAAGAAAACACAAAGCATGAACAAATGAATTTTTTTGTATTTTTATTTTATATGAGATGCAAACACATAAAAGAAACCTAATACATGCAAGATCTAACATCATAAAAGAAATAGTTATTTATCGCAAGTTCACAAAAATGTAGGAGAACAAAGCATGGTCACCAAAATGTGGATGAACAAAGAGTGCTCTCTTAAAAAAAATGTGTGTGATGTGATAATATGATGAGGATGGGAATATAAGATATACTTCTTAACCCCAAATTCCCAAAGGAAGAACCAAATTGATTAACCACAAGAGGATGGTCAATACATAGATGAATCAATTGATGGATAATATGAGGAAAGAGGATAACCTTATATTATGTTATGGTAAGTATGTATTGGAATCTTAATTGAATTTAAAATAAATACTAACCTCAAGTATGACAGATCTAAAAAATGTTGTTTTCTGATGTCTGTGTACAGTTTCAGAGAATTCTACAACAGAATCTGGGCTGGAAATGCAGAAATAGAGAAAACCCAAAAACCTTTTTCTTTTCTGAGAAAGGTCCTCCTTGACCCAAGACAAGGGTAAGATCTTACGCCAAGGTACAATCTTACCCCAAAAGGTCATCCTTGACCTGCACTGTTCTGACAGAAATTCTGTTCGCGGATCCCAGAAGTTTTCCAAAAAGAGTACTTGGATCTGCACTGATATTCATTGTCTCGCACCTGGATCTGCAAGAAAAAGGGTTTTGTTTGCTGGATGAGGGGTTTGCCTTGGTCAAACCCTAGTTTGGAATCAACCTTGAAATGTAATTGAAATTGCAATAGATAAACAAAGTAAATGGAACTATTCACCTTTCTTATGAATCCTTGAATCCACAAGTATGGATGCTCCAAATGAATGTAGATTTGAATGTAGGATGTCTCAAATCAATTTCATTAGATCTTCAACACCAATCTTGAGTGGATCTTGGAATAGGAAGAAGGTTGGACAAATGTGGATGGAGGAATCTTCAACAAGAGGGCTCCAAAGAGATTGAATCCTTCAATGGCTATCAATGGCTATCAATGGATCTCCTTGATGAATTAGATCTTGAATGCTTAAATGCTTGGATGCTTGAGGATCAATGAATGCATGAATGCTTTCCTTATCCTTCTTTCTTTCTTGATGATTGCTTGATCACTTGATTGCACTTGAGAGATTATGAAAATGATGCTTGTGAGGTGATGTATTTCACACTTGAATGATGGATGAAAATGAGAGAGGAAGGCTTCCTTTTATACTAGTCTAGGGTACAAACTTCTAGAGAGGTGGACATAGGGGAATTAAATTTTAATTAAGCTTTAACCCCTAGAAATGGACCTAGACTAAATATAATTTAAGAGTTTACCGTTCTGAAATCTGAAATAGCCGACCCGGAAGTGGGAAATAAAAATTTTCGAAGCTTGACATCCTAAAACCTCCAGAATCTAAAATTTGGACCTAGGGTTAGGGTCGAGGTTGACTCTAACCTAGGTAAGGGTCAAGGTCATCCTTGACCTAGGTCAAAGTCAAGGTTGACCTTGACCCAGAAGGTCATCCTTGACCCTGAGGTCAAAGATCTCAGATCTTTAGGAAAAGGTGCCAGAAAGGAGCTGGAAACAGGTGGAGAGAAGCAGAACAAGGGGAAAAGCTAGATCCAGTCAAAGACCCACTCAAGGTGCTTGAAATGACCCTAGACCACCTACTTGGAGGGCTAAACTGGTCCTAAATGGAAGTGCTTCCATTTTCTGATGATATAGTTTATTACTAACCAGGTTGTGGTTGGTGAAGCATTTAATGCAAAAATTTGAGCGGGAAAAGATTTTTAGGTATAAATATGTGTCTAGACAACTCATTTATTCACATAGAAATCCAGAGCTAAACTAGAGTGAATTGAGCAAGATTTGAGCAAATAATTCCAAGCTTTTCATAGCAATTTGAGCATATCACGAACAGGTTGAAACCGATTCAAGTAATTCTAAAGTAAATCGAATCATTTAAATATAGTCTTCATGAAGCCCTAATTTGTTGATAATAATAGCATCATCATCAAAGACCACACAATCCAAGACTTATAGTGAGAATAAGGATGCATTGATCAATTCTACAACCTACAAAGAACCAAAGTATAAGCTACACCTTGAGGTTGCATCACAAGTTGATGAGAAAGGTGCATTTTTTAGCATAACGCCTAGGGTTTTGTTGGTACATGAAATCCAATCATACATTCACTACAAGATCAGTGAAATAGGACATTTTGAGATACAATCCACATACTAGTAATTATGCCAAGATGGAAATTTGAAGGATGAACATACATACCTAGAGATCAAAGGTTTAACTAATTCCCTTTGCTTCCCAAAGGAATTCAAGACCAAGTGGATTAGGGTAGTACTCAGCCAAGTACATGAGGGAAAAATGTGGTTGGATGAACCAGTTAAAATCACAAAGGATGTTATTCACATGGTCACCAGTTATCCAAAAGTGACAAAGAAAAATCCCTAAGGCACCCACCAAGAAATGAGATTAAGAAATTAATAGGAGCCAAGTGGGATGGCATAGGTATGTGGATCAACACAAGATCTATGACCCCAAGACTATATTTGGAGCTTATGCGATTGCCTACAAGATATTCCAATCTAGAAAACCCAATAGTGTTCCTTGCAAAGTTGTTGACATAGCATACAAGGTTGTAAAGAAGGGTTTATAGCTAGACCTCACCGAGCTGATGCTGAAGAAACTAGAGGAAAACATGAGGACTATCCATGTTGCTAAGTTTGGATCACTCTTAGTATGTATCTTTTTCTATCTACAAAATTTATTTCCCTTAGTCGGTAATGTACAATGGGATGTTAAAAACCGGTCATCATACAATTCGGTGAATTCATAAAGAGTTTAGGATGGAACTTTGAAGCAATAATGGATGATTACTTTAGTAAATTTAAAGAAAGAATGCATAAGAGAAGTAGGATACCTATACAATTAGTAGAACAATACAAATATGATATATGTTTTCTAGTGGACACTGACTCCACCCTTATTAAAGCAGTTGAGCCAAGGATTGCATGGCTACCTCATATGGAATATGAGATTGATATTAACCAAGCCACCAAATCAATAAAGGCACTACTTGCAGAGCCTAAGGACAAGAAGGAAACTAGGTTTGGAACCTATGAAGAAGCTAAGTTAAGAATAAAAATGGATTTGGTTGTAGAAAAAGTGGGAATAAAATCAAAGAAAATGATGAACACTCTAGCTAAAAATTCGGTGATGATGATGAAGAAGAAGAGAAGCCGATTGAAGAAGAAATAGAGGAACAACTACTAATAGATAATAGTGAACATGAAGAAGAGAAAAAATTAGATAAATAAATTCAAGCTGCACCAGTAAATTCAAAAAGAAAGAGGAAACATGTCAAGACTTCCACATGAGCAAGGATAAGATCCTCTATAGGTGTTTCCCCACCTTTAAAATGTGGACTTGTAAAAATCACAAGGCCAACATCGACAAAGACCTACCAAAAGAAAAAGAGAGGTAATCAAGCCTCTACTGAGCTACCTAAGAAGAGGAGAAAGCTGATAAGAGGTAAAGATGATTTTGATTCTGATGAATAAGAAGATAATATTCAATTCAAAGTATTTGTAAATAAAGGTCAATCAATTGATGAAATAGTAAAGAACATAAAGGAAATGGGTAGACTAGGTCACCCTAAAATGAATCGGTATGTACATATGTCAACCGAAGATCAAGAAAAACTAGAGGAAGAAATCATCAGCATGATGATTAAATTTAGAAGGTTACCAGTTGAATTTTCAAGTTATATTCCCACAAATCTATATGAGAGGGTATCATCAAGATGGACTTATGCCTTTCATACCAAGAAGAAGATGAGAGAACGATCAGTGATTTTGGAATTACCACACTTATCTGTAACAGAAATTAAAGATATGATGAAACAATATGCCAAAAAAAAAGGATGAAAGGAAGAGCATTGACTATACTACTAGGAAAAATTGAAGAGGTTGATGAGGTCAAAGGATGAAGTAGAATAAACTACATTTGCAGTTATCCACAATCAAGGTGTCACAAGACGTGGCTGTTCGAAATCTATTGGGAAATGTGATGCTAAGAGGGGGGGGCTGAATCAGATATCACCTATTGATCCATTTTAACATTACTGAAAACTTTCATAGCATTATCATAGACTTCATCAATGTAATGAAACTAATAAACTAAACATCATTCATGAAAGTACTCATAACACAGTAACTTGGTTACCCAGAAACCCTTGAAAGGTAAAATTTGGGTGGGGATGACACCCACAAATCTTCACTACTGCAGTATAAAGTTTTCTTGTTAGGGCTAAAAATTTGATCACAAAAGATGATCTAACATGTGAGGGGTCTACCTTGTTAAAAGCTTAAAGAATTATACAATCTATCTTACAAAAAGGTTTAAAACTTACAACTAAGTAAGCACTCAGTTAAGAGATTAAATAAGGTCTGTTAAAACCACTCTGTTAAGAGATTTTCCCTGATACACTTGTTAGAATGTTTTAGTACCTGATCCTTTAGTTTGCAATGTATGCTGATTATAGATCTTCTCCTAGCATTGATTTGATCTTATCTATCAAGTTTATCTCGGTTATGTCTTTCACTACTTTACTCTATTTCACTCGATGACTAAACTCTATCAGAATACTTCACTGATCTGAATATATTCTCTATTTTCTTTCCATTCCTATCATTCCTTTCGCATCCACACACACACATCTATTAGGGTTCAAATCTCATCTTATATAGACAACTGAATTCCTCCAAGATTTGAGATCTATGATCTAGATTAACTCATTTTGCCACCTAACCTTTCCCTAATTCTGATTGGCTCCAAGTGTTGCATAGGAATCAATGATTACAAAATAGAAGCATAATCACCTTCATGATTTCCTCAACAAACAGTAAACAAAATATGAATGTCGGCCAAAATGTTTTACCTAGGTGTTTGTGCCATAACAAACACATGTTAATTCTAGCTAGCTCAACATTCGATATCTTTGGCACTCGGCATTCACTATTCTTTATACTCTAGCGCTTGGCATTGTCTTCTTTACATAACTCAAAAAAAACTCACTCGGTTAATACATAAGTACTTAGTGAACATTGGTTTACTCGGTAGTCACTACTGCTCAGTAAATGTACATTACATGACTTAGCCTATACATGATGGCTCGGTCGCAGTGATGACCAACCAACATTGCCTAGATAATGACTAAGTGTAAGACACTAATAAACAACAAAATTGTAGGGATCTATAATCTCCCCCTTTGACATTAGTGGAAAAAACACTTTGTCATGACATTTACAATACATTTACAAGAGTACTTATTACTAACAAAATACTCCCCCTAAAATATATACATATAAAAAACTGAGTATATCATACCATTCTGTTCTATTTCTACTCTTTGATTCTATTACCTCCCTATGTGACTTGATATGTCATTTTATTATTTCCCCCTTATTTTTTGCACTTTTGATTTCTTCATTAGTAGGAAGCTTGCAATGTTTCTCTAGAAATGGTTTGTGAAGCATCATAACCGTGTGCAATGTAGAGTCCCAACCAGATATTGCAACTTTCAGAACCTTTGATTGCACTTCTAGCTTGACAGCAAGGTTGACTAGGTTCTCGGCAGTAGAAAGATGAGGATCTTTATGTACTAGTTCCTTAGCCTTCACTAACTCTCTTTGGATGACCTCTAGGTGAGGTGTCAACATTATTGTAATAGAGAGTAGATGAGCCCTTATCTTACCATCATTAGCCATCAACTTGGCTATCCTTCCTTGAGAATGTAGAAGCTTGGCATAGTGTTTGGAGCTGGAACTTGCATCCAAACTCAATGAGTGACCAGTAGACTTTATATCTAGTTGTAGTCTATCTATCAACTCCTGGTTATCCTTAGTAAATTCTTCTACATTGCACAATTTCTTGTACAAATATTGTGCATTCAATACAACTCCTTTTGAATCTGATATTTGGGTAGAAAGTTCTACCCACTTCACTGCTATCTCGGCAAAGACCTTATTTAGTACCTTTGTCTCAAAGTTCCTTTTTGACCATTGCAACAACTTATCATTTGGTTCTCTTTCATCATCTGTCACTTTCTTGACTATGTGGACAAGTTGTTCTAGTATGGGATTAGAGTCATTAACATCAGTCACGTCAAAAGCATCAATGAATATACCTTTTATCTCATGCATAACTTGCTTTTGTTGATGCTCCCTTCTCAATTCTTCCTACCTTCTTTTCTTCTTCAGTAAGTCTTGCAATATTTGTATCTATTCATATGATAAGTTATCTATGTCCCATTTCAAAATCATAATAACTTCTTCAAGTGTCACCTCAGGTGTAGAAATTTTCACCCTCTTTTTTTGTGCCTTCTTCTTCTATTCCCACACGGCATCTGTACAAGAGATTTTATTACCTCTTGCTCCTTAGGCTCTTGGATGTCGATATCTATTACCTTCTCTTCTTTTCCCTTATCCTCCACATGAGGGTTTATAATCACTAGTGCAGACTGGTTTTCTTTTTCTTTCTATGACTCCTCGATAGATGTAGACTGAAGTGCAGTTTCTAATTGATCCTTTTCCTCGGTAGTGTTAATACCAACTAACATGTCAACTATAACAACTTGAGGATTGACATGGGTTGTGTTGACAATTGATGTGTCATCAATGTTTGTATAATCCATGACTTGTAATAGCACAGTGTTACTACTTGGCAAAGATGTAGTGTGTGCTTCCTCAACTTATATGTCTTCCTCGATCAATACTTGATTCTTCACTGGGGTATCCTCAGTGATGTAAATAATAGTTATTTTAGGTAACTTATGAAATTTATCTTCCTTGGGAGCTTCTTTCTCTTGAATATGTGGATCATTTTCATCTTCTTTATCATCTATCTCAACACCATTAGATGTGCTAGTGTCCTGTTGTGCACTTTTGTCAATTAACAAACCAAAAATAATCTTCCAAGTCCTAAGACTTTCCTGAACAACATCCTCAACCTTGTGTTGAAGGATAGAGTAAGCTCTGAGCTTAGGAACGAATCTATTCCTATACTATTCCACAACTTCTTGAATACTAGTAGGGGATAGATCTGGTGCAACTTGAGCAAATGTGCTTTCCCTTATCTGCTTCTTGGTCATTAGGGAAAATTCCCATTTTTGTGCAACTCTCTTGTATAACTCATTAGGGATCAATTTCCCCATTTCTATTGGTAGAATCTTGAAAGTGTAGAGCATCACAAGTATAGCTTCTTCAATTTTCTCCTTACCTCCTATGCTCATGCTCTCAAATCTTATTTGTTTCAAACCTGTGATTCCAGCAGAGCTCTTGATGGTGTGGCATATTTCATCAACATTCGGTGTTTTTCTCTATATTGGTAACTTCTTCTTAACCTCATCATCACTCTTTGTTTCCTCATCATCTTTCTCCAAAATAAGTGTCCTCCTAGGCTTCATCCTTGTCTAGCTCGGCACTTCCCTAGGCTGAACAATTTTCCTTTTTCCTCATGCAGGGGTTTTCTTTTGTGGCTCGATAGCTACGATTGTAGAGACTGCCCTTCTTCTTGGCCTAAGAATAGGTGATGAAATAGCCTTAGGTTTTTGCATTTTCTTGCTCATAGGCTTGGAAATTATTGCCTTCTTGCCTTTCTTCTCCACTACTTTCTTCTCCTCATTTTCATTGGATTCACTTGATTTATCTTCTCCCAGTCCTTGTGTCAGTTCAAGAGGTGCATCTACCAGTCTCTCTCCTATCATTTTCACTAGGTTCTTTACTATCTTTTTCCTATTTCTATCCATGGTATTAGACTTCAATCCCACATTTATCTTGGTCTTAGCCTCCTCATATTTTCCAAAGTAGGGAGACTTTTTATCAACTTCCATGGCTAACAAGGCTATGATTTCTTTTGTGGTCTCATCAATATTAACCTCATAAGGTAATGGCATTATCCATGATATCCTTGATAAAGTAGCTTGTGCATATGTGAAGTCAGTATCTACTAAGAAACAAATGTCCTAGTTGTACTTCTCAGCTAGAGATACAATCCAATCCTACTTCTCTTCATTATTTTCTTCTTGAATTCTACAAAGTAGTTTTCTATGACACCCTCAAAATTCTCTCCTATCTGACTGATAAACTCATTAATTTGAGCTGTGATTGGCCTATTCATATCCCAGACTACTCCACCAATAGTAGGAAAACACTTCTAAATGTAAAAGAATAGACAAATGAGTAGGGAATCGAACTTACACATAGAATTCTTCACTTTCTGGATAGAAGTAAGGTTCTTGGCAAGTTGAGTCAGTTGGAGCTCGGTGAGGTCATAGGTATAGCATTTCTTGATGATTTTCCAAGCTTGGTCCACTTCCATGCATGGGACATTGTCCAACCAACTAGACTAATAGAATTTGTGAGCAATTAATCTCACTACAAACTCAATCTATGGATCATTGATAGTGGATATTTTCATTCCATGCTTATTCCATACTTCCTGAGTGTTTTCCTGAATCTCCTCCTTACTTAGACATATCATTATTTTCTTACCAGGGAGTTCAGGGTATCTAGTTACCCAGTGAATCATGTCTTTTGTGTTCTGAACTACTCCATCCTCTAGTCAAATTTGCATGTCATGTACTCTACTCTGTACAATTTTAATCCAATCCACTTTGAAATTTTATGGAAAATCAAGGGCATGAACTAACCCTTGCTTGACAACCTTTTGTTGTTCCAGCTTCAACACCCCATTGCTACACAATTTTTCGTATGCTTCCCTAATTTCATAGTCACCAATCTCTCCAATTTTGCACATGTAGCACATCCTAATGTCGTTTACCATTAAAACATTTTTCAGAATCGATGATAGAGCTCCATTAAGATCTCCCATGAATGCGCTCTCTAGGATGACCTAAAACTTATGTGGCTTACAGACCTCATTCCTTACAAACTAAACATTAAAAACCTCCTTTCCTTGTTTCTTCATTACAAGTAATGAAGATGATGCCATTTATCTCAACTAAAAATTATCAAAAAAATATTTTACTTGGTAAGGTACCTTTGCGTAAGTGTTCTATAGATGATTTGTTGACGACACGCTGTGAAGATTTTGAAATCACCCTTAAGCTCTAAAATAAATAGGTTACACACTCTTTTAATCACTCAAATAAATTTTCAATTCACTGGTGAAATGAAATGAATGGTAACATCCCACTTTATAGACTTCAAACAGTCAGATTAGGGCTTCATAAATGTTCCGTACACATTCTAGGTGAGATACAGTTGTCTCGGCAATCTTATGTTAAGCTTAGTTGATAAAAGCTCAGTCGACAAAACCATTTTCAAAATGCTTGATGTATATCACATCTCGGCTATCACAGGTTCTCGGCATACATTGATAACTCAGTCATTTTAGACTAAAACACTGGTGCTCGGCATCAAAAATGAATTGTTCCACTTTTCTCAAATATGTCCTAATGCATCTCTATCTATGCAGATATGGACTTTTTCTCAACATATGTTAGGAATTGATATAAGATAAAACATTGTAAGAATCAATTCCATACATACCTACTTTTCTTAGTTTGAAGTAGTGTGATCACCTGATCCATTATATTGGGTGACCTTAGGTGTACTGGCTTCACTAGTGCTTCCTTCTTCTTTCTTCTTCCATGTTTTGTCCATCTGATTTCTCAATTTCTCAATGATATCTTCATTCTTGCTTTGATCATTGCTCGGTATGGGTGATCTACAGTCTTTCCTTAGATGACCTATCTTGTTACATTTGTAGCATACCATACGTCCATTCATCCAACTTTTAGATTTCCCTCTGAAATGAGTCTTCAGACAATTTGCTCCAATGTGCCCATATTTTCCACAGTAATGACAATTGTACCAAGTGTTATAATCCCATTTGTATGTGTTACCCTTCTTAGGTGACTTAGTCTATTCATTTGATGACCATTTAGGTTTAGATCTGCATTCAAATGCTCTATGTCCATACTTATAATAGTTGAAATAGTTTCCTTGAAATTTTTGTGAGATAGCTAGATTGACAACCTTAGACCTACATTCTTGTGCCTGATGTCCAAGTTTCTTACAATTAAAATAATGTCCATTAAATTTAGGTTTAGGATCATACTTACCATGTTTTCTTCTGCAGACGTTAGTTGCATGTCTTGGCTTTCCATAGTGATGGCATGTAGGCTTGTTGTTCTTTGGTTTAGCATTCCTTTGCTCTCCACTTTTTTATGATTCTCCTTCCTTAGTGAATGGCGATTGCTCATTTAGTCCAAGTCCAGATCTATCACTAGATCTTCTAGGTGACCTTAACAGTTCTTCAAAGTATTTTATAGCTTCATTAGGTTTGTTCATCCTTTCATTTATTTCCTTTTCAGATCTTAGTTCATTCCTTAGTTGATTATTTTCTAATCTCAGATTGGTGATTTCCACATCTTTCCTACCCAATTCTTGATTAACTAGTAGCAGTTGATTTACCATGTCTAGTTGACTGTTAGTCAACCTTTGCATGTCATGTTAGCTTGTGGTGACTAATTAGGAAAGTACTGTACACTTTTCCTCTCGACCTTGTCGGGGTTTAGGGTCAGGCTGACATATTTTTGGTTATTTTGGGCCGACATATTGTAACTCATTCTAACCCTAAAGTGGCAAAAATATTGTATAATATGGCTTAGGGTTAGGGATTTCATTATGATGTATGATTTTAGTACTTACAGTGGAATTGAGCTATAAGGGATTATAGATTGTAATCAAGTTGTAATCACTGGATAATAAAATATTGGACTCGTTGTTGGTGGACGTAGCCCAGGGATTGGGTGAACCACATTAAATATTTGTCTTGTGTTCTCTTTTGTGTGGTTTATTTTTTTTCTGATATTGGTTATATTTACATGTAATTGTTATTTCTACCTTGTTAATCCTAACAAGTGGTATCAGAGCGAGGTTATTTCATTTGTTCTTTCATCTATTCTCTGAAGCAGGTCTCACGAGTTAGTGGGAGAGTCTCTTGGTTAAGTGGGAGAAATGGAAGATGAGGGTAGGCTGAAGGTTGAAAAGTTTAATGGGAAGAACTTCTAGTTATGGAAGATGCAAATGGAGGACTATCTCTATCAAAAGGATCTATGGCAGCCATTAGAGGGAATAGCCAAGAAAGAGGCAACAATGTCTCAGGAAGATTGGGATATTTTGGACAGGAAGGCACTAGGGAGTATTCATTTATGCCTGGCACAATCGGTGGCATTCAATATTGCTAGAGCAATGAACGCTAAAGATCTAATGGATACCCTAGCAAAGTTGTATGAAAAGCCTTTAGATTCAAACAAGGTATTTCTTATGAAGCATTTATTTAATATGAAAATGGTAGAAGGTGGATCAGTCACTGATCATTTGAATGAATTTAATACAGTTACAAGTCAGTTAGCCTTAGTTAAAATTAATTTTTATGAAGAGGTTAAGGCTCTCTTGATTTTGTGTTCTTTGCCAGAAAGTTGGAATGGCTTGGTAAAGGCTATTAGTAATTCCATTTCTGGTTCTAATACCCTAAAGTTTGATGATGTTATTGGTGTTATATTGAGTGAGGAAATTCATAGGAAAATCTTAGGGGCATCCACATCAGGTAGTGTATTGAACACAAAAAGTAGAGGTATAACAAGAGATAGAGGAAACAACTCTAGAAATTGTGGGAAATCAAGAGGAAAATCAAAGGGAAAGAGGTCTAAATCCAAAGGGCCAAATGATTGCTGGTACTATGGAAAACCAGGTCATAAGAAGAAAGATTGTTGGTCTCGGAAGAAAGATCAAGGAGACAAAAATGATGGAAACAAGGAGGAAAATGTGGTAAGTAATAAATCCGAAGAGGATGCTTTGCTCTTGTCTTTAGAAAATGTTGATGATTCATGGGTGTTAGATTCAGGGGCTTCATTTCATGCTACACCCCATAGAGGTTATTTTGTTGATTGTGTCCAAGGGGATTTTGGGCTAGTTTATTTGGGAGATAATGAACCCTGTCAAATTGTTGGAAAAGGTAAAATCAAGATTAAGTTGCACAATGAGAATCATTGGCTACTACAAGAGGTAAGACATGTTCCAATGCTGAGTAGAAATTTAATCTCAGCAGGGCAACTCGCTGATGAGGGTTGCATAGTTAATTTTAATGATAAAAATTGGAAGGTTTCAAAAGGTTCCTTAGTAGTAGAAAAAGGTGTGAAAGTAGGCACCTTATATCTTTGTACAGGTCATACTGTTCCTTCTACTTTAATTGTTTTAGAAGATAATGAATGTTCAGGATCAGTGGCTACAGTTGAGCAGGAAGAACATCAAAACATTGCTGTAGATTCTGACACAGCACTATGGCACAACAAACTCAGGCACATGAGTGAGAAATGTATGAAATTACTTCATTCAAAGAAAGTTTTACCTGGTCTAAAATGTGTCAATATGGATTTCTGAGAAAGTTATGTTTATGGAAAACAAAAGAAAGTTAGTTTTGTGAAGAGTGGGAAGGAAAAGAAAAATGAGAGATTAGAGCTTGTGCATACAGATGTATGGGGACCAGCTCAGGTATCTTCCCTTGGTGGCTCTATGTATTATGTTACATTTATAGATGATGCAACAAGAAAAGTATGGATTTATTTCCTTAGACAGAAATCTGATTTATTTCAAACTTTTAAGAAATGGAAATGCTTGGTTGAGAATGAGACTAGTAAAAGGTTAAAATGTCTCAGATCTGATAATGGTGGTGAGTATTGCAGCATAGAATTTGAAGATTATTGTTCCTCTAATGGTATCCCTAGGCAAAAAACTATACCAAGGACTCCACAAGAAAATGGAGTGGCTGAACGCATGAACAGGACAATAATGGAGCGTGCAAGGAGTATGAGGTTGCATGCTAGGCTGCCCAAAAACATGTGGGCAGAGGCTATGAACATTGTTGTTTATTTAATCAATAGAGGCCCCTCTACTCCTTTGGACTGTGGTATTCCAGAGGAAGCATGGAGTGGTAAGAAGGTGAGTTATTCTTTTCTCAAAACCTTTGGTTGTGAAGCTTTTGCACTTATAGATTCTGAAAATAGAACCAAGCTAGAAGCTAAGTCAAAGAAATTTGTATTTGTTGGATATGGCATTGATGAATTTGGTTATAGGCTTTGGGATTTTGAAAATCATAGAATTGTAAGAAGCAGGGATGCCATATTCAATGAGAAAGTATTGTACAAATATTTATTGCAGAAGCATGAGAAGAAAGAAAATGACTATGTAGTACTGGATGATACTCCAAAAGTTGATGTTCCAGTAGTTCCTTATGCTCTACAACAACAACAACAAAAAATACCACACACCCCAGTCAATGTTAGATAGTCAATAAGGCTAAGTAGACCTCCAGAGAGATTCTCTCCCTCTTTGTATTCTATTTTATTAATAGATGCTGGTGAACCTAAATGTTATAATGAAGTTGTGCAGGTGGATACAAAGCTTTAGTGGGAGTCTGCAATGATAGATGAAATGGACTCCTTGCTGAAAAATCACACTTGGGATTTATGCAAGTTACCTGCAGGTAAAAGGGCTTTACAGAATAAATAGGTTTACAAGATAAAAGAAGAGGATGGAGGTAAGAAAAGATTTAAAGCTAGATTAGTCGTAAAAGGATTTGCACAAAAACATGGTATTGATTTTGATGAGATTTTTTCTCCAGTTGTTAAAATGACTTCTATTCGTATTGTTTTAAGTATTGTGGTTACTGAAGATTTGCATTTAGAGAAGCTTGATGTTAAAAAAACCTTTCTTCATGGTGATTTGAATGAAGAAATATATATGGTACAGCCATAGGGATTTGAGGTCAAGGGTAAGGAGAATTTGCTGTGCAGATTGCAGAAAAGTTTGTATGGCTTGAAGCAAGCACCTCGGCAATGGTATATTAAATTTGATATTTTTATGAATGAGAATGGATACACTCGATGTAATTTTGACCATTGTATTTATTTTAAGAGGTTGGATGATGACAACTACATTATTTTATGTTTATATGTTGATGATATGCTTGTAGCTGGATCTAACATGGATCATATTAAGGGGTTGAAATAGCAGTTAGCAAAATATTTTTCTATGAAGGATTTGGGGGCAGAAAAAAAAATCCTTGGTATTAAAATTTGTAGAGATAGGAAAAATAGGAAATTGTCTCTATCTCAGGCTGATTATATTGAGAAGGTGTTGCAACATTTCTCTATGGAGAATGCCAAAGCTGTCAGCACACCTTTGCCTGGTCATTTGAAATTGACTAAGGATATGTGTCCCAAGACACCAAAAGAAGAGACTAAAATGTCTAAGGTACCTTATGCTTTAGCTATAGGGAGCTTAATGTATGCTATGGTATGTACTAGGCCAGATATTGTACATGTAATGGGAGTCGTTAGCTGATATATGAGTAACCCTGGTATTGAGCATTGGAATGCAGTCAAATGGATTCTCAGATATTTGAGAGGTACATTCAGTAAGTGTTTACACTTTGGGGGTTCTACTACTACTGTACAAGGCTATGTTGACTCAGATTTGGTAGGAGATATAGATAGCAGGAGGAGTACTGTAGGTTATGTATTTACTGTTTGTGGGACAGCAGTGAGTTGGATTTCTTGACTACAAAAGGTGGTTGCTTTATTGACTACAAAGCCAGAGTATGTTGCTGCTACAGAGGTAGCCAAGGAGATGATATGGATTCAATTATTCATGGAAGAATTGGGACATCCACAGAAGGATAATTTTCTACATACAGATAGCCAAAGTGCCATTCATCTTGCAAAGAATTCTGCTTTGCACTCAAAGACAAAACACATATAGTTGTGGTACCATTTCATTCGGTCAGTTTTGGATGATGGGAAGTTAAATCTAGATAAGATTCATACAGATGATAATCTAGTAGATATGTTTACAAAGGTAGTAACAAGGGAGAATTTGAACTCATGTTTAGCTTCAGTTGGTCTTCTAGACTGAATAGAATAAAGAAACAACTGATCCTAGGGTGGTTCAATCCAGCGGGAGCCTCATATGGTAGTGGTATTGCTACAAGATCAGTCTCCAAGTGGGAGGTTTTTTAGTGTGGATACTGATCAGTCACCAAGTGGGAGATTGTTAGCTTGTGGTGACTAATCAGGAAAGTACTATCCAAGAAAGTACTATAGGCAAAAAATTTTGAGGCCGACATATTTTTAGTTATTTTGGGCTGACATATTGTAACTTATTCTAACCCTAAAGTGGAAAAAATATTGTATAATATGGCTTAGGTTTAGGGATTTCATTATGATGTATGATTTTAGTACTTGTGGTGGAATTGAGCTGTAAGGGATTATAGATTGTAATCAGGTTGTAATCACTGGATAATAAAATATTGGACTCATTGTTGGTGGACGTAGCCTAGGGATTGGGTGAACCACGTTAAATATTTGTGTCTTATGTTCTCTTTTGTGTGGTTTATTGTTTTCTAATATTGGTTATATTTGCATGTAATTGTTATTTCTGCCTTGTTAATCCTAACATGTCACTTGTCCTTTCATCAAGTCTCATTGATATTTGTCTTATGTGTTCTTTGGCCATTGTCTTGTCTTCTTCAGCTTTATTTTTCTATTCAACTACTTCACAGAGTCTGACAGATTGAATTTCTTGTTCTCTCTTTAGATTTTTGATGTCCTCATTTAGTATGTTATTTTTCTCCAATAGCTCTTTTATGGCTTTGTCACTTTCTGTAGATTTCCCATTATCAAATAGTCTAGTAGTATCTTCTTCTTGATATTGTGATTCATTTTTTTGAATAGCAATTTCTCTTCTTCTGCTTAAGGATTTCTTCAGTTCTCCTCTAGCCGCTTCAAGTTGTTGTAATGCAAGCTAAACATCAATCTTCTGATTCTCTATAATTTTTCCCAACTTATAAACCTCCATCTCAAAATCTTTGTCTTCAAGTGGTTAGACTTTCTATAAGAAACCCTAAACCTCTAATACCAATTGTTGGAAATCTATTGGGAAATGTGATGCTCAGAGGGGGGGTGAATCAGATATCACCTATTGATCCATTTTAACATTACTGAAAACTTGCATAGCATTATCATAGACTTCATCAATGTAATGAAACTAATAAACTAAACATCATTCATGAAAGTTCTCATAACATAGTAACTTGGTTACCCATAAACCCTTGAAAGATAAAACTGGGGTGGGGATGACACCCACAAATCTTCACTACTGTAGTATAAATTTTGCCTATTAGGGCTACAAATTTGATCACAAAATATGATCTACCATGTGAGGTGTCTGCCCTGTTAAGAGCTTAAAGACTTATACAATCTACCTTGCAAAAGGATTTAAGACTTACAACTAAGTAAGCACTCGGTTAAGAGATTAAATAAGGTATGTTAAAACTAATTTGTTAAGAGATTTACCCTGATACACTTGTTAGAATGCTTTAGTACCTGATCCTTCAGTCTGCACTATATGTTAATTATAGATCTTCTCCTTCCAGTATTGATTTGATCTTATCTATCAAGTTTTTCTTTTTTCTGTCCTTCACTGCTTTACTCTATTTCACTTGGTCACTGAACTCTATGAGAATACTTTACTGATCTGAATATATTCTCTCTTTTCTTTCCATTCCTCTCATTCCTTTTGCATCCACACACACATCTATTAGGGTTTAGATCTCATCTTATATAGACAACTGAATTCCTCCAAGATTTGAGATCTACAATCCAGATTAACTCATTTTGCCACTTAACCTTTCCCTATTCTAATTGGCTCCAAGTGTTGCATAGGGATCAATGATTACAAAATAGAACCGTAATCACTTTCATGATTTTCTCAAAAAATAGTAAAACAAATATGAATGTTAGCCAAAAAATTTTACCTAGGTGTTTGTGCCATAACAAACACATATGTTAATTCTGGCTAGCTTGGCATTCAATATCTCTAGTACTTAGCATTCACTATTCTTTATACTTTGGAACTCAACATTGTCTTCTTTACATAACTTGACAAAAACTCACTCGGCTAATACAAAAGTACTCGGTGACCATTGGTTTACTCGGTAGTGACTACTACTCGGCAAATGTACATTACATTACTTCACCTATACATGATTGCTCAGTCACAATGATGACCGACCAACATTGCCTAGATAATAACTAAGTGTAAGACACTAACAAACAACAAAACTATAGGGATCTACAGTGGAAAAGGTGTACACTCTGATGATTTTAATCTTATTGTACCAAGGCCAATTGAAGAGCCCATACATATATTTGATATTGAAAAGACAAAAGATGAAACATATGCAGAAGAATGTTATTCTTCTAGTTACACTCAAGAAGAGAAAGAGGATACTTCCAAGCAGTTAGTCATAATCGGGAATGATGAAGTGATAATTGAAGACATCATTGAAGGAGATCCCAATTATGAGGCAAAAGAAGATGAAGATGTAACTATTGTTGCTGAGATCACAGAGGAACAAACTATTAAGGTAGCTACAGTAAATATATCAAATAATTTACCTATTTTGGTGCAAGCCATAGATATTGCTACTCAAGAGAAACCTAAGAAGAACACACCTGAGAAAAAAATGACACTACCGAAGGGAAGGGTGAAGAAGAAAAAAAGGTGACCAATGAGCGTGAGACAAAAGAGGCAAAAAATAAAGGAATAGAAACTGAAACAAATGTAGATGATTCTGCAATAGGTACAAGGCCATAAGCCCAAGGACCTTAGACCAAGGGAATAGTAAAAGGGAAAGACAAGGAAGAAAGTGTCTCCTCCGAGAAAACAAAGTCAAATTTGGAGATGAAAGCTCTAGTACCATATGGACAATCCCCAACTTCAAGTAAATAGAATAAGAAAAATAAGAAGAAACATGGTAAAGGTCTGGTCACCTTAGATGAAGTCATTGAGATACCTTCATGTGACCCAAGAACCTTAGACCCTGAAGCTCTAAGGAGATATGGAGAACTATGCACAAGAAAATAAGCTCAGGAGAAGTTGAGACAAGAGAGTAAGCACAAACAGGTGTTAGAAGATGTCCAAGAGATATTAATACAAGTTGTACCTAATGTCAATGTTGATGAGGAAACTCCCATCATTAATCATTTTGCAACACTTACTAGGCACATAAACTCTCCAAATGTTGATGTAGAAAAGAGAATTGAAGAGAGAGCCAAATATAAGATACAATTCAAGATTGCAGAGAAAATCAGCCAAACAATGGTAATTAATAAGGTGAAATTATCTAAAACCACAAATGAGATTGAAAATATCATTCAACATATAATCACCACTTTTAAAAAGCTTTTCACTACCGAGTCCTTCACAAAAAAGATAACAAAAAAGCTCAAGCAATTAGATGATGATCTGTAGAAGAGTGTAGAAAGCTTTCTCACAGACCCCAATGCATTTAAAGAACATTATGCTAAGGTCAAGCATATACATGGGTTAAGGAATGAGATGAGAAGAGAAGTAGACAAAATATAGGATCAAACAACCAAGCTTCAAGAAATTTTGTTACCACATGTTGAGGTGATGTTATGGCATGTGAAGAAAGCTAAAGAGCTAGTAGCTACTCCCGAGCTATCTGTCATAGATCATATATTAGATATGCATGCACAAGTTGGTCTGGAGAATATTTCCTTAGATAGTTTGAAAGATGAATGGGAAATCCTCTTTGCCAACTTGCAGAAAACCCATCAAAGCATTTTTTATAAGTTGTAAGTATATCCAAGTTTTGGCATTATTCAAAAAAAGGGGGAAAAAATATGTTTAGATATATATACTTACAAGGGAGAAGATATGTATAAATAGTATGTATACTTATCAAGGCACATACAAAGGGGGAGTTTAAATTTTGAGTATATAATTTTGAAATTTAGACTACAAGGCATACATATGTGTTTTTGTCACTAATACTAAAGGGGGAGATTGTTAGTTATATGTTGTCATTAGTGTCACACATACAATTGATAAAGGAAGCAAACAGGCCAACTGGTCAACACACCAAGAATAGATACTAAGCAGAGCACAAGGAAGAATATCATAATAATCGAACACAGTCTTGACTAAGCACTCATACTGAGTAATATGATTACTGAGCACCGAGCACAATTTAACCAAGCATTCATATATACCGAGCATCAATAAATTACTGAGTGATGAATGTAGTGTATACCGAGTAAACTAGGAAATGGTAGAAGTTTGTAATGGCACAAACTACAAGGTAAATGGTTTACACTGATCTAGAAAATGTTTTACAAAGATTGAGGTGAAGATTAAATACAGATGTAATCATTTAATGATTCATGATCCCTATGTAATGATGTTTAGGTTATTCATTTGGATCGTAGATCTTAGGTTTTCTAGATGATGACATAACCCTAATTAGGTCAAAATCCTTTTTTATAATAATTGTAAAGATGTCATTTTGACATGTACCACACATGGAAGTAGCTGCACATAAAGACATCTGAAGATTAGACATGGTTGTGAAGTAAAAGCTTTGATAGAGCATTCAATGACTGAATTAGATATTAGATCAAAAGGCTACCTAGAAGAATTTAGAGAATATATCTATCACAACAAGGTGGTATCATCTAAGTACTTATCAGATCTGAAATTAGGAAAATTTAGTTGCTATATGTAGATCAATTTCACTGTTACTTTCTAACAATTGTGGAAGAACTTAAAATCTCTTAACAGAGTAGACCTAACAGTCTTTGTTTCAAATCTCTTGATTGAGTGCACACTTGATTGTGTTGCTAAAATCCTTTAACCAGGTAGATCCTCATAGATCTTAATTGTTCCTTTTAATAGGGTATGATCATTAGAAGTGATCAAACATTATAGCCTTAATTGGCAAAATTTTTTACTACAGTTAGTGAAGCTTTGTGGGTTTCATCCCCACTGTAGTTTTACCTTCTAACAAGGGTTTTTGTGATACCAAAATACTATTGTTATGTGTATGAAGTTTCATGATTGCTTATTTGATAAGATTATAAGTATTTACATTTTAGTTATGATAATGAATGTATGGAGACAATAAATACTACAATTGGTTAATGAATAACTTTGTTACAAGGATTAAGATAAAAAGTTTTTAGGCTTACTAATTCACCCATCCCCTCTCAATAACTCACCTTTCCATAATCCCAACACTTTGATACACATGGAGGTGGTTTATGGAATTAAGCTGGCATTCATCAAGGAGTTGATGCTCTTGAAAGTGGGAAACTTGGTATTCTTCATCAAATAGTAGATTCTTTAGGGATATTCTGAGGGAAGGGGTCTCAATATCATAGGGAGAACAAATTTAGTACCATAAACAAGGGAAAATAGAGTGCATCTAGTGGGTGTCCATATGGAAGTGTGGTAGGCTTAGAGGGTAGGATTCAATTGGAGGTACCAATTGCAGCTAGTATCATTGATTATCTTCATGAGGATTTTAATGATGGTTTTATTCGTAGCATCATCTTGACTGTTACCTTGTGGAAAGTATCTAGATAAGCAATTTTTCTTAATGCCAAACTTCTTACACAATTCAGTCACATCCTTATTCTTGAAATGGGATGCATTATAAGTAATGATGTCCTATAAGATACCCATAGTGGTAGATGAGGTAATTTATTCTTCTTTCCAGTAGTGTAGGTAAGGGGAATGGACTCAGTCCATTTAGTAAATTACTGAGTGGCAGCAAGGATGTATTTATGGCCATTAGAAGAATTAGGATATACTTATCCAAGAATATCGAGTCCCCAATGAGACAAAGGACATTAGGCAATAGTGGGAATGAGGGATTGGGATGGCACATGTATCAAATGGTTGTGTTACTAATAGGGAACACACTTCTTCACATAATGATAGGCCTCTTGCTCCATGGTCAACTAGTAGTATCTTGTATGTAACAACTTCTTTGCAAGAGTGAGTCCACTAGAGTGAGCCCCACAAATTCCTTGATTAACCTCTTCTAATGTTTTTTTAACTTCTTATGATCCAAGGAACCTAAGGAGTATTCCATCAATGTGTTTTCAGAAGAGGGTACCACCCCAGATGGTATATTGAGAAGTGTAATGAATGAAGGTCTTGCATTGATTGGGAGTGAGGTGAAGGGGAATGATCTCATCATATAAATAGACACAAATTTATTGGTATCGAGGGGAATCAAGAACAAAAATATCACACACCATTTCATATTTTGACATGACATAGTTAGGGACCATAATGTTCTCAACAAGAAACTCACATTCATGACTATGTTCAGGCATAGAGATCAAGAACCTGTTAGAAAGTAAAGATCCCCAAGATAACTGAGAGGGGGGGGGGGGGTGAATTAGTTATCAGATAATTTAACCATTCAATTGCTTTAAACAATATAATCAATGTACTAATAAACCATAGAAAGATAACCATAAACAATTACACAATAACACAAGATATGTTGACTAGGGAACCTCTTGAAAAGAGTAAACCCCGGTGGGAATGATGCACTAATATGAAAGTTCCTTGTTAGAGGATGGACCCTATTAGGAGTCTTATGAAATACATTCAGTACATATAAATCCCTATTAGAAGATTTTGAATCCTTGTTAAAAGATTCTAACCCGGTTAAGAGTTTATGGAAGATAGAAGGTCCCACTACCCAAACAGCTTCAAGGCAAGATCTTTGAACCCACTGTCCAAAAGATCTTAGAATTATTCAATAGAATAATATGAAATATATTACCTCCTTCACACTGTGCCAAAACCACACTCTCTACTACACAAGATCACAATTCCAGATCTCTGTACTCACAAGTCTTCCTTCATCACTGAATTAGCTCTTTTCTTCACTTCATGCATATATTCCCATCTCAACCTTCATAGTACATATTACAACAAGGAAAAAATTCCTTCTTATATACCAAACTCAAATAATTACAAATGAGTTGGTTCTCAATTACAAAATAATAAATTCTACACGCTACACACAAAATTCACATAAAATTGTCGGCTTCCAAATACTGTAACTTTCTCCAAACATATCTTCAAAGTTTGTGCTATGAGCCACATCATCATTAATGAGTCTCAAACATCCCTTTAACTGTGCAAAATTAGATTCCATCGCAGCTAAGAGATATCCTCTGATTTCCAAAAATCGCTTCACAGAAACACTGTCTAAACACTGCTTTCACCAAAATGCTCATAACTCTCATAAATGAATAAATTTCTTTTTGTGCTGTTAACCATAGGTTAATAACACACCAAAGAACATACCATCAACTATGAAAAATCCAATCTACAATACAACATGTGTGCAAAACAAAATTGTACCTACTTTCCTGCTGATATCCAGAATATCACTGTGTTGACATCAATGACAATCCAAGTCATGAATGCAACAACAACTACTACAGAATGACTGCCAAAATACTTTGCATTCATTCCTAACAATCTCCCCCATTTTCATTTATGGAAACATAGATGAAAAACATCCAATGTTCCATAAATCCAATACTGCAACATCACTGCAAAATATCAAATTAAATCTTGCTTCATTTTCCTATTCAGCTCTCTCATACAATCACAATGTTTTTCATGTATTCTCTCCCCCATTGACATCAATGATAGAAATTCCATCACTAAGTCAACAACAACTTAATAGAAAAAGACACTTTTTAGAAAAATACAATAACAAGAGTCCTCATGACTCAGCTCATAAACTCCCCCATAGACGAAGTTCCAACATCCAATCCAGAAGAAAGATAGGGCTCATATACCACTGGATGGATGCAATCATCTGCATCAATTCTCAAAAATAGGTTGGGGCATAACCCCAAGCATACCTCTCAGATACACAAATGTATCCTTAGGTAAAAGTTTTGTAAATATATCTGCTATCTACTCCTTTGTACTTATGTACTCCAATCTTACTTCTTTTTCTGCAACTTTATCTCTTACAACATGATACTTGATCTCAATATGTTTAGTCTTAGAATGTAAAACAAGATTTTTTGACATACTCACTGTACTGGTGTTATCACAATGTATAATAACAGGCTCATCAAACTTTATTCCAATATCCTTTAACATCTGCTTCATCCAAATAATCTGATTACAATTATTTGCTGCTGCAACATATTCTGCTTCTACTGTACTTTGTGAAGTACAATTCTACTTCTTACTTAACCAAGAGACCAATTTTCTTCCAAGAAAAAAGGCTCCACCACTGGTGCTTTTCTTGTCACCAATGTTGCCTCCCCAATCTGCATCAATATAGGCACATAAGGTAAAATCATCAGAATTCTCATACCATAATCCATAATCCATTGTTCCTTTTAGATATATCAGTATCCTCTTTACTGCTGCATAATGTGATTCTCTATGTTCTGCTTGAAATCTTGCTACAATCCCAACTGAATGTGCTATATCAGGTCTTGTATGTGTCAAGTACTACAATCCTCCAATCATAGATCTGTATTTTTTCTACTCAACTGCTGGTGTCTCATCTTTGGTAGATAACTTATGTCAAGTTACCATAGGTGTTCCAACAGGTTTAGAATCTTTCATTCCAAATATTTTCAATAAGTCATTCAAATACTTACTTTGACTTACAAATATACCTTCCTTGCTTTGTGTTATCTGTAATCCCAAAAAATATTTCATTTCTCCAATCATGCTCATCTCAAATTCAGTCTTCATTTCATCTGCAAATTTGTCACTAGCTTCATCTTCTCCTCCAAAGATAATATCATCAACAAATATAACTATAACCAACAAACCATTCTCAATTTCTTTTGTATATAAGTTACTATTTTCTATTCCTTTTATAAATCCCAATTTCAATAAATACTTATCCAATCTTGCATACCAGGTTCTAGGTGCTTGTTTTAATCCATATAAAGCTTTCTTTAACTTACATACCATATCTCCTTGTGTTGAAGGAAAACCTTCAGGCTGCTCAATGTAGACTTCTTCTTCCAATTCACCATTCAAAAATACTGATTTCACATCCATCTGATACACTTTGAATTTCTTGTAAGCTGCATATGCTAGAAACATTCTCACTGCTTCAAGTTTGGCCACAGGTGCAAAAGTTTCTTCATAGTCAATTCCTTCTTGTTGTGAATATCCTTTACATAACAATCTTTCTTTGTTTCTTATCACTTCTCCTTGTTCATTCATCTTGTTTCTGAATACCCACTTTGTTCCTATCACATTCTTGTATTCAGGTCTAGGGACCAATTCCCATGTCTTGTTTTTTTCAATCTGCTCTAGTTCTTCTTTCATAGCATTAATCCAATGTTCATCTTCACAAGCTTCATTAGTAGTCTTAGGTTCAATTTGAGAAATCAAACATAAATGTACCTTATTTCAAGTCAAAACACCTCTATCTAAACTTCCAATAATTTGATCAACAAGGTGATGTCTTGAAGTATACCTATTAGGTGTCATAGTTACTGATCTTGTTCCAACTATAGATTCTTCTCTGCTTTCTTCTCTGTTTTCTTCTCTATTTTCTTTAGTATGACTTTCATTTAGCAAATCACTGTTAGTTTCAAAAAATAATTCTGCATTTTCAATGTTAGGCTGAGGTTGTGCTTCTCCATCAGATTCATAATCAAGCATTCTTTCCTAAATTTTAAACTTCTCATCAACTTTTACATTTGCACTTTCAACAATAGTCTTAGTTCTTTTGTTATAACATCTATATGCTTTGCTTTTTAAAGAATATCCAAGAAATATTCCTTCATCACTTCTAGGATCAAACTTTTCTATATCATCATCTCTCTTTATATAATATTTACTTCCAAAAATTCTAAAATACTTAACTGAGGGTGCATGTCCAAACCATAATTCATAAGGTGTCTTGTTTTTATCTACTCTGATTTTTACTCTATTCATACTGTATACTGTTGTGTTCACTGCTTCTCTCCAAAAAGTCTTAGCCAAATCATTTTCAAACAACATAGCTCTTGCTGCTTCAGTTATTGACCTGTTCCTTCTTTCTGCAATACCATTTTGTTCTAGTGTTCTAGGGGCTGAAAGTTGTCTCTTAATACCATTCATTTCAAAAAAGGTGTTAAACTCTCTAGATGTAAATTCACCACCTCTATCAGATCTTAGACACTTAATCTTCATTCCAGATTCATTCTCAATTTTGCTTTTCATGATCTTAAATTTATCAAATGCTTCAAATTTTTCTTTCAAAAATGCAATCCACATCATCCTTGTAAAATCATCAACAAGAATCAAAAAATACCTTTCTTCATAGAATCCTCTAGTCCTAGTAGGACCACTCAAGTCTGTATGAACAATCTCTAGCTTCTCTATCAATGTAAACTTCTTGTTGGGAAATGAACTCCTTTTCTGCTTTGCCATCATATATTCTTTGCAAATCATGTTAGTAGGTTTCATAATTCTAGGTAAATCTCTTACCACAAGTGTAGTGCTCACCTTGACAATATTATCAAAGTTTATATGACAAAACCTTTTATGCCATAACCAACTGCCATCAATCTTAGTTATCAAAAATGTCATCTCAGTAGGATTCAACTGAAATACATTACCTCTAGTTCTGGATCCTTTTCCAATCAGATTTCCATCTTTATCTTTTATCACACAAGTTTTCTCAGCAAACCAAACTTGATAACCCTTATCAGCCAATTGTCCAACGCTTAGTAGATTATGTCTCAATCCATCAACAAAGTAAACATTATCAGTGTTAGTCTTTCCATCAAGAGTAATAGATCCTATACCCTTAATCAAATAAGGTGCATTATTACCAACCCTAACAATTCCTCCATCATAATTATCTAACTTAACAAACTTTCTTTTATCTCCAGTCATGTGATGTGAACAACCACTGTCTATAATCCAATTAGATTTCTTTTCAACTTGTGAAACTAATTCTTTTTCTTCCCTTTTATCAGATTCAAAACTTTCTTCTTTAATTGCTACAAATCCTATTTCCTCAAAGTTATCATTATCACTGTCACTTAAACGTCTTTCAATTCCTACTTCAAGATCTTCATCATTTGCATAATAACATTCTTTAGATCTCCTAGGTTTAAAGTTGCTTCTATACTTCTTAACTCTTTTAGGACATTTAGATGCAAAATGACCATATTCTTGACAAGTCCAACATTTAAAGATTTTCTTACGATCTGGTTCTCTTTTTACAAGTAATGCAATACCTTCTTCAATCTTCTTATCTTCCTCAGATTTAGATATGCTACTGCTAGCATATTCTCCATTCACACTAGTACTTCTTGTAGGTCTAATGTTAAGAGCACTAAATGTTGTTTCCATTCTAGGTAGCTCTCCTGATAATCTCAAGTTCATCTCTGCTATTTCTAATCTTCCAAGAAGAGTCTCTCTTGAAAATTTTGATGTACAAGGTATTACTTGTTCAATCATCTGTGTTTTCTACTTGAATACTGGTGTCAAAGCTCTCAGAATTTTCCATATCACTTCATTCTTTGTCTTATCACCTCCACAAGACTTTATTCCTGTTACAATCATAGACATCCTACCAATATAGCTTCTAATAGATTCATCTTCCATCATTCTGATATCTTCAAATGCACAAATCCAATTATGTAATCTAGCCTTCTTTTCATGTTCATCACCTTCAAAAGTAGAATTTAAAGCTTTCCAAATTGCATGAGATGTTTTCAAACATCTTACCTAACTATATTCATTCTCCGGTAGTGCTGACAAAAGTGCTTCTCTTGCAAGTATGTTACACATGAATAGATCTAGTTCATCTTTAGTTCCTACCTCTAGATTGTCTTCCTCAATGATAGTCTTCTCATTCTTTGTAATCAACCAATAACTTGGTCCTAAACACAATAGATGAGTCTTCATCTTTTCTTTCCAACTATCAAAATTTACTCCATCAAACTTAGGGCTTTCTTTTCTGAAATTCGCCATGGATCTCCTTAAGTTGTTAAACTTTTCTTTCAAGGACCTATTGCTCTGATACCAATTATTAGAAAGTAAAGATCCCCAAGATAACTGAGAGGGGGGGGGTGAATCAGTTATCAAATAATTTAACCATTCAACTAATTTAAACAATATAATCAATGTACTAATCAACCATAGAAAGATAACCATACACAATTGCACAATAACACAAGATATGTTGACTAGGGAACCTCTTGAAAAGAGTAAACCCTGGTGGGAATGATGCCCACAAAATGATGCACTAATATGAAAGTTCCTTGTTAGAGGATGGACCCTGTTAGGAGTCTTATGAAATACATTCAGTACATATAAATCCCTGTTAGGAGATTTTGAATCCCTGTTAAAAGATTCTAACCCGGTTAAGAGTTTATGGAAGACAGAAGGACCTACTGCCCAAATAGCTTCAAGGAAAGATCTCTGAACCCACTATCCAAAAGATTTTAGAATTATTCAATAGAATAATATGAAATATATTACCTCCACACTGTGCCAAAACCACACTCTTTTCTACACAAGATCACAATTCCAGATCTCTGTACTCACAAGTCTTCCTTCATCACTGAATTAGCTCTTTTCTTCACTTCATGCATATATTCGCATCTCAAACTTCATAGTACATATTAAAACAAGGAAAACATTATTTCTTATACACCAAACTCAAATAATTACAAATGAGTCAGTCCTCAATTACAAAATAATAAATTCTACACGCTACACACAAAATTCACATAAAACTGTCGGCTTCCAGATACTGTAACTTTCTCCAAACATATCTTCAAAGTTTGTGCTATGAACCACATCATCATTAATGAGTCTCCAACATGCCTTTAACTGCACAAAATCAGATTCCATCCCAGCTAAGAGATATCCTCTGATTTCCAAAAATCACTTCACAGAAACACTGTCTAAACACTGCTTTCACCAAAATGCTCATAACTCTCATAAATGAATGAATTTCTTTTTGTGCTATTAACCATAGGTTAATAACACACAAAATAACATACCATCAACTGCACAAAATCCAATCTACAATACAACATGTGTGCAAAATAAAACTGTACCTACTTTCCTGCTGATATCCAGAATATCACTATGTTGACATCAATGACAATCCAAGTCATGAATGCAACAACAACTGCTACAAAATGACTGCCAAAATACTTTGCATTCATTCCTAATAGAACCTAATGTCAACTCTTGTATCAATAGGTTTGTTGTTTGTTTTAGGGATCTATTGGAACTAGGTTTCTATGAAGTGTTTTTTTAGATCCTTAACTATTTTTCAATAGGGAAGGAGTGTATTACCTTATGTTTGATATTCATCATTAACTTTCTTGATAAGCAACTGAGAGTTACCATAGACATGTAGATTATTGATTTTCCATTGTACAATTACACAAAGTCCTTCTACTGAGGCCTTATATTTTTCAATGTTGTTTATTAAATGTCAAATTATAGGATTGTGGGATAAAATCTCCTTGTGGGATCACAAAAAAATTATTTCTTCTGATCATTTCTATGTAAAATATCTAGCAAAAAAAATTTCCATTGTACAGTCAAGGTGACATTTATGGTTGATTCATCAGGAAAATTTGAAATGATAAGATGGTCTCCTAGAATAGAAGAGTTTATTAGTGGCAGAGATGCAAAACATTAAAGTTCAACCTAGAACAAGTGGGACCAATACTGGTGGATTATCTAGGTACTAGTTGCATTTTTAAAAATATTTCAAACATATTAAATCCCATGGGAACTTGATATATTTCTACAAAAGGTGCGAGAAAGGGTGCACCTTATCTACAAGCTGGGAGATGAGTCTGTAGATGAATTAAAGTTTTCCTTGTAGTCTATGGATCTTTTTTAGTGTCTTGATAGGCCAAATCTCTAAGATAACTTTCAATTTCCTTGTATCTAACTCAAATCCTCTTTGGGATACAATATAGCCTAACAAATTTCCTTTTGTACCCCAAAGACACATTTATTAAGACTCGCCTAGACTTTATACTTCTCTAGTCTATCAAAGATTTTTGTGAGGATGGTGATGTATTATTCTTTCTTCTTTGATTTTCCTAAGATGTCATCAGCATGGTCCTTCATGATATCATGTATGAGGTCATAAAAGATAGTCTTCATAGCACATTGATAGGTGGCTCTAGCATTCTAAAGTCCAAAGGGCATGACCTAGTAACAAAAAGTACCCCATGGTGTAGTGAATGTTGTTTTGTGTTGGTCTTCTGTTATAATTATGATTTGATTGTAACCATAAAAACCATCCATAAGAGATAGAGTATCATTTCCTACCATCAAATCCACTATGATGCCAATTTTGGTTAGTTGAAAATAATCCTTTGGACATGCTAGATTTAAGTCTCTAAATTTTGAATAGATGCAGAGTTCCCCAACACCTTTACCTACTAGTACAGTATTGGAGAACCATTTAGGATAGTCTATAGGTTTGATAAATTCAGCATTGAGTATCTTTTGTAACTATATTTTTATTAATAGGGCCACCTGTGGATGCATCTTGCACAAATTTTGGTTTATAAGTTTCACTTTAGGGTCTACTACAAGATGATGTACAACTAGATCAAGGTCCATTCTAGGCATATATTTTAAGTCCAAAAAAATTTCTTCTATTTTTTTTCAAAGAAACTCAGTCATGTTGGATTTCTCTTTGTCACTTAGGTGTGATACAATAAATATGATCTTAGGCTCATTAAAAGTTCCAAGGTTTACTTCAACTGTATATTCAATGAGGATATAATATTTCCCATGAGGTAGAGACATGCACTAGTAAATTTGACTTCAAATTTCGATGAAAATTGGTTGAAATTTTGATAGTAATTGGTCAAATTTAAGACCAAAACTGTCGTCGTTCTTTTTTCCTCAAATTTTTGACGCGTCTACTATTTGTCAAAATTTTGACCTATGTTTTGGTCAAAATTTTGATGATATCCCAGGCTCAAAAATCACCGTCATTTTTTCTAATGGTCAAAATTTTGACCACTGATTGCCCCAACAATTGGTCAAAATTACGACCAATGGACCAAACCATAGACGACGAATCCATACTTTCCACCAATCAAATGGTCAAAATTTCAACCATTGGATTGGTTGAAAGTATGGATTCATCATCAATTTTTTGGTCCATTGGTCAAACTTTCGACCAATCGTTGGTCAAAATTGGTTCTAGCGTTGGTCAAAATTTTGACCAATGCAAATTTTTTTTTATTTTTAAAAATGTTATAGACCGAGTTCTTTTCATTGACCTATGATTCATGAGTAGTGGTTTACATGAACCTATCTGTCATGAGAATGAATGGAACACTTAGCACTCATTGGCTCTAGGTGATGCTTACGGAGGTGAAGCACCAGGACTTCCCGGGAGGTCATCCATCCCAGTACCACTCCAGCTTGAGCACACTTAACTACGGAGTTTCCTCCATGGTTAAACCCACTCTACTTGCATCCTCATTTGCAAAACCTTCACCAAGTGTTGTGCCTTATAAACCATTCATTAGAAAGCCCCTTAAGCTCATGAATTAATAAGTAGGAGATATTTTCCACAGCAAGTCAAATTGTGATATTTCTATCAAGATTCAACTGTGTAGTTTTTTGAGTCAAACTCATTGACCTGTGATTCATGAGTAGTGGTTCACATGAACCCATCTCTCATGAGAATGAATGGAACACTTAGCACTCATTGGATCTAGGTGATGCTCACAGAGGTGAAGCACCAGGACTTCCCGAGAGGTCACCCATCTCAGTACTACTCCAACTCAAGCACACTTAACTACGGAGTTTCCTCCATGGTTAAACCCACTCTAGATGCAAGAAAAATGCATTTAATGAGGATGCAAGTAGAGTGGGTTTAACCATGGAGGAAACTCTATAGTTAAGTGCGCTCAAGTTGGAGTAGTACTGGGATGGGTGACCTCTCAGGAAGTCTCGGTGCTTCACCTCTGTGAGCATCACCTAGAGCCAATGAGTGCTAAGTGTTCCATTCATTCTCATGAGAGATGGGTTCATGTGAACCACTACTAATGAATCATGGGTCAATGAGTTTGACTCAAAAAACTACACAGTTGAATCTTGATAGCAATATCACAATTTGACTTGCTATGGAAAATATCTCCTACTTATTAATTGATGAGCTTAAGGTGATTTCTAATGAATGGTTCATAAGGCACAACACTTGGTGAAGGTTTTGCAAATGAGGATGCAAGCAGAGTGGGTTTAACCATGGAGGAAACTTTGTAGTTAAGCATGCTCGAGCTGGAGTGGTACTGGGATGGATGACCTCCCAGGAAGTCCCAATGCTTCACCTTCGTAAGCATCACCTAGAGCCAATGAGTGCTAAGTGTTCCATTCATTCTCATGAGAGATGGGTTCATGTAAACCACTACTCATGAATCACAGGTTAATGAGTTTGACTCAAAAAACTACACAGTTGAATCCTGATAGCAATATCACAATTTGGCTTGCTATGGAAAATATCTCTTACTTATCACACGAATCTTGTATTATTTCTTAACACCAAACCCCATCTACAGATTTCCAATTTAGGGTTCTTGGAGAAACAACATTAGGGTCTGTAAGCACACAAATATTAATGATAAAAATCATCTGTTAAAGAAAAAACCATGTTTTAAATGACTGGCAATGGTGCCCTAACCTTGTGCAAAATATCTAGATTTGAAGACTCTAGTGGTGATTCGGGAAGTATAAACCAGATATGTTGTAGGGATAAAATGCCCTGAATAGGTTAAAAATGAGGCTTCCATGGATAGGCCAATAATAGACTCATCCCAACCAAGAAGAAATACTTTTTTAAAGCATATTTGATGCAGGGGCATCTAGAAGAGCATCTGAGCAAAGGAGGAATCTAGTAACTAAGAAGGAGAAGATGGTATCAAGACAAGTTGATTGGAAAGTTTTGAAGCCTATAATGGCTTATGATAGTGTTGGATTCAATAAACTATGTAAAAGTCATGATAGAGGTCTAAGGACCAATACAATGTAATAAGTGATCAAAGCAATGTAATAGGTGAAAGAGTCCAATAGGATTAGATTTGAGTAGTTTTCATGTTTAGAAGCATTCAATAAATACATTGGACCATGTGTAGGTCAATGGAGTAAGTTGGGAAGTCAGAATAGTCATAAAATGCATAAAATAAAGTTTATTAATTTAAATTTGAATGTAAACGGTCATATTACCTTTTTGGAGGGAAATTAGTTTTAACAGGTTTTAGGATTAATTAAACCTCCCAACTTTCTAAATTTGGTTGAGGCAGGTAGATAGGGGTCATTAAATGTCTAAAGGATCCATTGTATGGAGGGGGACACGGAGAAAAAAAGCCTGTTGTGAAAGCAAGCAATAAAATTTCATTTTGGTGTTGTTCCATTCAATGTATTGAACTTATTTTTGTTTGGGACTATCAAATACATGAATTAGAAGGGTATTTAAACACATTTCACTCATTATTGAATGAATAACACTTTGTTTTGAAGTAGCATATACAACTGTTGGTTCATTTCAGGCTATTTTCTTGAGTTTTTCCTGTGATAGACAAAAGTTTTCTTTAAATAGATGAACCTCCCATGAATTCAAGGGCCCAAACTTCATGGGAGGCATGTTACTAACATGTACAATAGAAATCTAACAAGTTTTGATGTAGCACTAGTGCGAAGACAGCAAGTTTGGAGAAAATAATGGAAATGTCCCATGGTGGATTGGTGGGAATAGTATGACAGCAGCATATAGAGTTGTACAAGAAGGTTATCTAATGATTTGAGATGTCCTAGGGAATCAAAGAGAAGGTGTATGAACCATTATTTGGTCTCCAAGGTTAGTGGAGATAGGTGTTTGGTGAAACCCTATGCAACAAGGGTTTGAAGGCATTAAATGAGTTTTTTGGGTGTTCCTTGTGGAATAGGACTAAAATCTCTTGGATTTAGTCATATTTTGCCATATTATAACTATGATGAAAGTCTAGAGTGATGAGGATAAGATAATGATATAGTTTCTTTGTTATTTGCTTGATTTTGATGCCATTAGGAGGGTACCTTGTGAAGGAAGTTAAGACTGGTCTAAAGGAGTCACCATTGAAGTTTACATATGTTAAATAACCCTAAAAAGGGTGTCTAAAACTGTAATTTTTTTCTCAAGTTGTTTGGAAAAAGTCAGAGAAAAAGGGAGAAAACTGGTCTAGCAGGGCTAATTGGGGCTCATAGGGCTAGAAGGCAGATTTGAAGGTTGTGGTCAATAGGTTTTGTAAAGGCTATAAAAAATGATTGATTCTTGTTGAAACCACCTTGTTTACACCATTTTGGTCCATCTTAGGTGTTTGGAGGCATAGTTGATTCAATTGTGGGTATGTAGCCTTTGGTGAGCCTGAAGGGCTAGTGGGGTTCCCGAGTCATAAAAATTTGACAATCATGGGTTCTTTTAATTGTTGTAAAAAATTTCATACAGGACTCACACAGTCCTCAGTCATCAAACTCAAGTTGAACGGTTTTGATTTCCATAGGTGCTAATTCCACAATAAATTCTTCATTCATTACTTTGTTTCTCTTAGATGGCTCATGCATATCATTCTCTTCACCTTTAATTCACCAGTCCAATGATGTCATTTCTAACTTTTCCTGAACCACAGAAAGATTGAGCTCGACAACTTCTTCAATCTACAAAATCATGCAAAACAAATATTTCAACAATTAGAGCAAATATACCATTTAATCTTTGACTCTACCATCTAAACTCATTAAAGGGACCACAACTTCCTACTGTTCTTCATATTCTGACTCAAAGAAAATGTGAACATGTACATGCAATTTTTTTAATCCCCTGATGTATATATAAATGATTCAATACATAGGGTCAATCACCCATGAGAAGGGAATGAGCGATGGGAGAGTAAAGATCATGCAAGGACCTAAAAGGCAAATATTAAATTAAATAAAGCCATAATGATATGTTCAATTGTATTTTTTATAATAACTACCCATTAAAGATTTCTCTAGAAGAAAAATACCAGCAATAAAGGGTAATCGTATGTTATGCATGGCTTGTTGTCTACAACATTTTAAATAGTTATGATTATATTTTCAAGACCTTATTCCATCCTTCAAGGAAAGTGTGTTTATTTTCTCAATGGTTATCATAGGAAATGAAAAGTAAAAATTGACCAAAATAGCACAGCGATGAAGATTGGAGATAATATGGTTATATCAAACACATGATAACATATTTAATCAAACACATGATATTGGGATGGTATAACCTAGAAATATTAAATTGGGATGGTTTTTGTACATGCAAAATCATAGCAGTAAATTGTTTAATGTAGTGAGCTCATGTGAAAAAGCATAAAGGAATTCGTATGGACAAGCCGGGTCAAACTATTTAAGAGATACAATAACATAATGAAACTAGGTCAAATAATATGACATCCATCTTGCTGACGTGACATGTTCCAACAGACAAAGCAGGGTGCAAGTCCCCTCAGTTCACATGCCTCAATAATATAAGTTTACATATTTGAACTTCAAATTTTTTAAAAGGCATTAATTAATAACATCAAAAAGAAAATAACAAAATAATATTGAGAAATCAACTGCAAGTACCCAGAGTGTTCACTTGCTGTTTCATATATCTATTTCAAGAACATTTATTTCTAGTTTGTGACCAAGATGTATATGACTGACTTCAATATTCCTCTTTAGAAATCACCAATAAATGTCAACAACCATCAAGGACTGAACTTTAGAACAATATATACTCAACAATTGAGGTTTTTCTAAATAGGACAAATAGAAAGCCTTTATTTATCATTCTCATTTATTGCATTTGTTAAGCCTACCAAAATTGTTGGAGATCAACTCACGATTCCATGATCAATACTAATCATATCTTCATTGAACTAAGTTCTCCAGTGTTTGTAATTTGTATTGACTTGAAAAAATATTAATAATTTGAAAAGACATCCTTCTCAAAAAGTTTCCAGTTATTGTCCTCAAGCTTTCTAGTTGTTTTATAATATCTAAAGACCATTTTAAATTTCAACATTAAAAGGTTAATCTTTTTTGACCCAGCAGAGCTTTTGTATAATCCATGTACCATATGGCGATGACAGAAACAACATATCTTTCAATATTAGATAACAGAAACAAAGTTCCCTTATCACTTTTGAACTGAAAATACTAATTCTGAGGAGGTAGAAAGAACCAAAGGAAACTAATTTTGACTGATTTCCTGTGATGCCCCTGTAAGAAGTGTACTTACAAGGCAAAATAAAAAAATATACAGTAGAATTCAGTTTTGGAAATTGCATCAGTGACCAATTTAATGATTACGTATAATACTATCCTTGAAAGTTGAAAAACAAACTTCTATTGTTATACCTATAACTAAGGCTTCTATAGGCTTCTATTGTTATGCATATTGAATTCATTAAAATGACAACAATGTCTTATAATTATGAATTTAGAAAATGCTTTTAACTTGATCCTATCATGCTAACATACAAATGTGTTTGTTAAATTTTCTTGTGACTGCTTACCTTTGATTTATAACAATTGAAAAACAACTTAATGAAGAACTAAATCACCAACATAATATGTTGTGGAATCTTAAGAATGTAGAAATAAAATCAAACAAAATGGCAGATCAGATTTTCAAATATCCAAGTGTTCAACAATGAAATAGAGATAGATGGTTCTTGTTTGGCAGACTGTACTACAAAACATTTTTTGCTTCACCAAGTGAACAATTGTTTGCAAATTTGTCAAATGTTTTTTCTAGTATCAAGTTATATGGGCTTCTCTGTGCCTGAACATAATAGTTAAAAGATGAGAGTATACAAATCAATAAAGAAGGTAATGTCAAAGAGGACTGAAAGAGTGATAATCTATAATAACCACTTTAATGAGTTTTTAGTAGAAACATGTTGCCAAAGTAGATTTATCCTTAAATATGAAAAATTGCATTTATGACATGCATAAATATGATTTTTTGGTTGTACGAAGGTAGTGCATTGGAATAAATGTTTGAGGCAAGCTTTATACAACTAAGGACAAACACATGCCATCAATCTTACAAAGGAGTAATTGGATATCCACATGAAAAAATAGGGCATCAGAAGCTAGTAAGGTCCATTTGCAAAAGAGTATACCTTCTGTCCTGGAAATAGTTTTTGAAGATCAACTCTTGCGGGGGTTGAAAACTTGTCATCTTCTCCAATCTACACAAGAATACAGGACAATAGACATTTTGCCAAATGTTTTTATAATTTTACAATTTTAGACCATAGTTTTGTACAAACAAAATGGTTCAGTTTATATAAAGTTCAAATTTACCTCATAAAGATGTGCTAAATGCAATAAAGTAAGCTTATCCTCCAGTTCATGTTCTCCAAATTGCATGTTCAATGTAAAATAAAAACTAAAAGAGGAAAAAATAAATATAAATGACTCTCCCAAACAATCTACTTGAAATAAACCTTAAAATATTCATCATCCTCTCGAAAAGAATGCGAAATTTACCTAAAGTGTAATTATTGCAATATTTGTTGGTAGCTCATAACCTGGGGGAAATGCTAAATACCGAGGGGTATTTATCAGATTCACTTCTTTTTCCTGCATCATAGAATTTTCCTTATTTCATTTTAAACTCATGCAAGAAAGTGATTTTCATAGATTTCACACTTTGCCTTTTTTCATATAGTAGATAGAATAAAGACAAAACATTTCATTTTAGTCATACCTACAGCCATAAGTGATTGTGTGATTTTTGTGTTTATGAATCATCAAAACTTGTCCTAAAAAATGTCCCACATAGAGAAACAAAATAGCACGGGTCATAAATATATCATTTTTCCTTTATCTAGAATATTTTGATTGGAAACCCTTGCAAATTATAAGTTCATACCTTGCATTTTAGTGGCATTCTTATATTGAGAGTTTATAACCTTTCTTAGTCATTTTCATAGTGAATAGTCCTCATCTTAGATTCAAAAAATCTAAAAATCTAAAAACATAGCTTGCACATCCTAGGGTCAAGAATTACACTTTCTAGAGTCATTTTCCAAATTAGAGGGTACATCTTTTGAGGACATTCCTATAGTGGCTTTGCACATTATCTTGACTTCCTTTAAATATAGTTATCTTCTTTTCATGTCCACCTTTTCTTGGATGCTTGTCATTCTTGTCTAAATTTGTCTTATTCATAAACATCTTGTCATAATTATAATTTTGTTTTCCTCAAAATTGAATTCAAGATAGTTCCCAACATCATTTAGGTATTTCCTTAGAAGGTTTACATTTATCTATCTTAGGGTATACTACATGCACCTTAGACAACATTCATTCATAGTTTTCATTAGCATTCCAAAATCATCAAAAATTAAAAAAATAGTCCTAGTGCTTCATGATGTAGAGTGGTTAGCAGAAGTGGTGGTTTCACACAAAACTTGTTCAATTCTACAAGGATCCCACAAGCCTTTAAGGTACTCCAAAGGTCAAATACCCACAAAACACTCAATCTTGCCTCCAAATTCCTAGGGTGGACACAAATGGTATAAACTAGATGTTTTAGACAAGAATCAATCAGTTTCAACCTTTTATGCAACTCCAATCATCAAATCCCCAAAACTGACTATTAGGTCTAGTTGATAGGCTAGTAGCCCTCCAACAGCACTAAAACCCAAATAACTCAATTTTTTTCCAAAACACTTGATAAGGTAATTATATTTATGAATACCCTTTTTATTTTACTAAAACATATCCAAAACTTAAATATTGTTACTATGGAAAATATTACCAGAAAACATGATTGAGACTATTTTTAGAGGGCTAATTAGGTGGGTTTACAAAGCAACCATGCTCCGAATGCATCCAAACTCCATGAAATTCATAGGACCATCATTATTTATGACCTATTAAATAAATCACTAATCAATTTTAGACTATGAAGTGTTTTGGTACAAAAACCCCAATTACATGCATCAAAACCCTCATTTCCTAGGGCATCATTGAACTAGGTCAATCTGGCACTTCCAAGACCCAAACTTCAGGTTTCACCATGTATTCAACATGTGTTAAAATATTCTCCAACAAAAAATACACCTCCTTAAGCTAGATGTACGGCTGTGTGACTGTTAGCATCATTTGGATACCCAAATCAATCCCTACACCACTCAAATTTGCATATGCTTCACCCTATCCTGCAAATCTTCACTTTCCTTGCATTTTCATGGTTAGTTAAACATTTTAGAACCATCAAGGTCCATCCCATGGTCATATATGCATTCATAGGATGGAACCCTCACTTATTCATTTGAAAAAAATAATGCAAAACTGTATGTTTGGCGTGACAGCAGTAATAAGTTTTGAAATGTGTTATTAAATTCACCAAATTCAACTCAAAACAACTTAAGTATGCCTTACCAACATTTATGGAAGATTTCTACATCAAAGAGGGCTTCAAATTAGCAAGAAAACTTCAAAATCTCATTGATTCATTGCCTGTCCGTACAGTTTTTTTGTGCACTTCGTACAAAACCATGCCTCCTCCTTGCCTAAGGCTGTGACATCTTAAATAGACCTCTAACTGACTACCCAACCAACCAAGGTAGTTGGAATTTTTATTTAAACAAGACAAATACTAAATCTTAAGTTTCCCTCCAGAACTACTTAGTGACCGTTTGAGTTTGAATTCAAATTATAAGATATGCTTTTTATGCTTTTTCTAATATCTAGACCTATGCTAATGACTCATAATTGGTCCAATGACCTTATTGAATATCTTAGAACATGAAACTACATCCTACTACCCTTTCATGGCTCATATGCCATTTGTTACATCATTTTTCCCATAGGCTTTATCAGGACCTTTGACCATTAAAGTACTTTGGCCATGAAAATATGCCATGATTGGCTTTAGAATATTCCAGTTGACATGGCTAGATGCCTTGTCCTTCTTGTCTTCACCTAGTACCATGGAATTCCTTGGTTGCATGATGGATGTCCCTGCATCACTTCACCTCTGTGAGCATCACCTAGATGAAATGAGCACTAAGTGTTCCATTCAGTCTCATGAGAGATGGATTCATGTGAATCACTACTCATGAAATATTTGTCAATAAGCTAACCATAAAGCTACATGGTTGAATGCTGATTGCAATATCACAATTTGACAACTTGTGGAAAATATCTCTTAATTATCAATTGATGAGCTTAAGAGGCTTTTTAATGAATGGTTCACAAGGCACAAAACTTGCTGAATGTTTTGCAAATGGGGTTGCAAGCAAAGTGGGCTTAACGTTGGAGGAACCTTCGTAGTAAAGAGCACTTGAACTAGAATAATATTGGGATGAGTGACCTGTTGGGAAGTAGTGTTTCACCTCTATGAGCATCATCTAGATGCAATGAGTACTAAGTGTTCCATTCATTCTCATAAAATAAAGGTTATTATGAACTACTATTCATGAAACATTTGTCAGTAAACTAATTATAAAACTACATAGTTAAATTCTAATAATAATATCATAATTTAACTTACTGTAAAAAAATATTTCCTACTTATCAAATTATATAACTATTCTCATGATCCAACCCAACCTGTAAAAATGGTGGAAATTACCTCATTCATTGTGACAAGAACTGTTGCATCTCTGTCCCCCTCGACTTGCCAAATTATCCTTAGAACCATTGATATAATGAAATATAATGACCCAAAAAATATCACATACCTTGTGAATTTATGAATATCTTTTCATACCTTATTCAAAGCTTCATTGATATTTTGGATTGCCCCAGGCCCAAACCTGCACAAGCAAAACCAAATGAGCAAGATAAATTTGATAGAATTATAAAATTCAAAATGCAAGTGAGGTAGCTTACACATGCTTGTCACGCCCTCCAAATGTCAAAAGATAAATGCCACCCTCTTGACACTTCAATTCATAGAAGTTCTCTTCTTCTTCTTCTTCATATCTCTTTGACATCCTAAACAAAAATACTTCTGAAAAGGCTAGCAAATTCTCAAAGAAATTGGGCCATTAATTAACAAACTAGCTGACTTATTCATATATAGAATGAAGTACATACTACAAATTAAAATCTATAGGCAACAAGCTATGTAAAGCTTAAACAGTGGGCTTTTAATCTGTGAAGTATGTTAGAGTTGATTCTAATTGGATCTCCATGTAAATCGGAACTGTCAACTTTTGTTGTGATTAAAAAGGGGAAAGTACCCATAATTGTTTGTGTTCTAATAATCACCTATGGGAGAGGTACTAAGGCCTGTAAATATTATGTTTTTATCATGATCTAGATGCAGGTGTCAGTGAAAGGAGAAAGGAATAGTAGGTGACTGTTGAACAGGCAATGAAGGGTGCATTTGGGAAGCACCACGTGGTGAATATGAAAAATTTGAGGGTGGAATTGGTAAATGAGTGTTGGAAATGATTGAGAGAGTTTTTTTGAAGGTGTTTGAGCCATTAGAAAGGTTTTGTGAGTTGATTTAGGGTCTTTTCTAGGAAGCCCTAGGATAGAAACCCTTAAAGGGAGGGTTTGATGAAAAAGTATCTAGGAAAGCTTGGAGGGTCAAACTAATTGATGAATTATGATGTTTCTTAGATGCCTTGAGACTGTATAAAGGTTGGAAGGTTAAGAGTAAGTGTAAATAGGAGTTGCTTTGGAAGAGGAGGGCTAATTAGGCCTAATTGCTGATAGGGACAGTCATAGAAGTGTGCAATAGTCACAAGTTGAAGGATTGGTATTAGCAGGGTTTGAAGAACTCCATAAAGGGTATCTATAAAGGTGAAGAAGTCACCATGGTGTTTGAGGAATTTTAGAGAAAAGTGCAATTTCCTAGCAGGACAGGGCTAATTGGACAGTCCTAGAAAAGGCAGTTTTGAAGATTGGGATAGAGTTAATGCTTGGTAGGGGTTGGAACTCCTTAGTTAGGCTATTTGAGGATTTTTGAAGCCTTAGAAGGATCAAGGGAATCCTTGAAGACATAAATCAAGAGGTGATTGCATGAAAGGTGAATTAGGAGTGTTCCCAAGGAGAGGGAAATTGGAACATGGACAAAGTGAATTGATAAGTTGTCTAAAATGAATCAAGGTAGTGAACCTATTGTAGAGGAGTGTTTGGTTGATATCCTAAAGTTGGGGACTTCTTATTGATCCTTGAGTTGAACTCTAGTTCCTTGAGTGGATTCCAAGACGTTGTTGAATCCTCAAGTTGAACAGGGTTCCTTAAGGGGATATTAGAAGGCTCTGCATAAAAAACTCTAAGCTTGTCTTTAAAGTTTGAGCTTCACTTGGTTTCAAGAATAGTTTAATATTCTCTACTAAACAAGGCCAACCATGTGAAGGTGGAAGCTCATTTGGCCCCTCCACCCCCCCCCCTAACATCACTCTAAATTCCCCATTAACATTTAATAACATTCATTCATTCATTCATCCATTTTTGAAATATAACATTCAATCATTATAATCACATGATAACATTCATTAACACATAAAATTCATTAACACACAACATTCATAAATAATTCATGAACACATAATTCATTAACACACAACATTCATGAATAATTCATTAACACGTATTAACACACATCATTCATCAACATTACTAGTACAAAATTACATCCATTAAGACAATGTTCTTTCATTAGCAATAAATGTTAATTACAATCATTTCTTTTTGGGTTTCTTGCTATTTTTTTTAATCATATAATTTCTAAGAGGAAGATTAATGTCCTCATCATTCCCCTCCTCTATTGATTCTAATCCCAATGTGTGTCTCCTCCTCATCTGTTCAGGAACAGGAGGCCGCTGCGCTGAAGGGGGGTCTGCTGCAATAACTACTTCATGAGTTAAATTCACACTATTTTATATTATTGAATTACAAGTATTTATGTAAGTAAAATAACTATAAATCAAAAAATTAATTTAAAAGAACAAAACATAGATTTTCTTTACCTGAATGTGCCACATGATCTACATGGTGATTAGTCTGAACATCCTCCGACACTCGTTCAGCATGACCTGATTCTGTGTCCTCTAAAATATACACAAAAATGTTACACCAAGTTCAATTTAAGATGTTAAATTGTATTCATAATTACATAATTAGTTTTAAATAGCAAATGAGCACCTCCTTGGATAGTATGATGCACATCAGGGGCTTCATGATGCGGCGTATGATCTGTGTCATGATTAAGAGGCTGCATTGCAATGTAATGGACATTATTATCAAATTGATTGTTGCTCAAGTATTCAATTTCTAATATATTTTTTGGCATATTTACCTGTGCACATGATGCAAGAGACTCTTTGGTTGGGCTAGTGGAAGCTTGCCGTAGGCATTCAGCCACAGCTTGATAGCCTTCCTTGAAGGCAATTTTTTTGTGTTCTTCCGTGGCCTCTACATTAAAATCAGAGCCCTGCATTTTTTGATTAAACAAAATTATTTGCATTTTATAAATAATTTTTCTCTGCAATTCATTTACTACTACTTACAATGCGAGCTTTAATTTTTGAATATCCTCCAGCACCAAGTCTGTGTTGCCCAATCTTTTGTAGCCTGGCCTTTGTTGCCTTTGAAGTGTCCTGCAACCTATGAAAAGTTTGAAAAAATGGTTATAAAAACATGTATATGGAATAATAAATGAAACTTTGAAATGCTTAACACATTGCATTCAATGGTGAAAATGTCTAAAACATCATACCAAGATATTATATTGAAAAATGATGATTGCATTCAAAATTTAATTATCATCTCAAAAGTCCATGCCAAACACCTTATCACTAGTAGTTAATACTATTGCATACCTTCTCGCATTTGTTGGTTAAACTCCTTTTTGAGCATCCGCTTTCTCCTTTGCATCTAAAATAAATTCATTCCAATCCCTCACTAAAATAAAGGGAGGACGCTCGTACTTTGGGTTCTGGACGAGACTCTTTCTATATGCGTCCCTCACGGTCTTAAGATGTTTGCAAGCTCTTTCTAAAATTTTCTTCTCATCAAAAATATTATTACCAAACTCATGCTGTAAATCTTTGACGAGTTGATCTTTTAAACTTTTTTCTTGCAAATTCCACCTTTTAAGGAAAAACACAAAATTGTTAGATATAGCCACTAAAAGAAAAGACCGTAATGAAAGGAAAAATACTATACCAATTAATGATATGAAAAAAAAATAGTGGGATAAATTTATTTCGCTTATGATGTTCCACCTTGTACGTATGGTGGGCTCGAATATATGCAATGTGAGGTCATAAAGCTTCTTATAAAATGTATCATTTCCTGCAAAAAATGTCATGGGATAATCAATCCAAAACTTGTTATGAATAGGTAAATGCATATTACAATATAAAAAATAATTATTTAAAGTACCTGGAATTTGAGGACATTTTATAGGCATTAATTCATTATTGTCAATCAATAATGACGTCTGTGTAGCTCCTGTGCTAGTAACATGGGTAGATCCAGGAAATGGTGGTGAATTATCACCAATACATGTAGATTGATCAGTATCTAGTGTACCAAGCAGTGCCACCGGGGTATCTCCTGCTCCAAAAAAATAATCCACTATGTGATGCACCCAAGATTAAAGTACAAATTATGAAATCATAATTAGCACAAAACCAAATATAGTAAAACAATGATTTACCAGTTGCCATAGCCCTTGAAGGCGTTGATGTTTGCATGGCCCTTGTGGCCAACATTGCACTCGGCAATCTTCTATGGACAACCTGGCTAGGAGGAGTCTCCTGCAATTGATGACCTGAACAATACATTGTTAGCAAAGACATTTTGAAATAATAAAAGTAAGAGTTAACTTGAGAAGTTTTTGAATGTTCCAAAAAAAAAATTCCTTGTAACTTGTCAACTAAAGGATTATTTTACCTGAGGCGGCCGGAGGTCTACTAGTACCAGCCTCATCCGCACATTGTCCTTGAGCAGGTACTAGAGATTCCATAAAATCCTGCAACAAGAACACATATTACATATATTTTACTTCACAACATAAAAGAGTATAAAATATTAACCTTTATTGAAATTTTGTTATAACTAAAGATTCATTACTGCTTACTTGACACCGATGTGCGAGTGCTTTCAATTTAGTTAGCCTCATGAGCATCTCCTCAGTCAGATTTGTTTCATACAAAATATTAATTATATCTTTATTGATTTGTTTCATTTTTTTCTTCAACATGATTATAACATTAGGTGAATTTGCAAAAAGATCATCATCCTCGGGGGTAGCTATTGCCTCTACTATCGAGGGTGCTTTTCCCTTATCCTGAACATCAAATTGTGATAGGAATATTAGTAAAACTATCATAAAAAATCTAAAACCATAAATAAAATAATGTAATAATATAACATTTTTCAACTATCTAATTTGTACAATTTTAATAAGGTTTACCTTTGCTGAAGAATAGGTGGGAGGAGCATCCTCGTGGCCTCTATCATCTGCGGGATCCATATCATCCTGTGACAAAGATTAAATATAAAAACTTTAGCGAACTAAAAGCAATAGACTTAGCAAAAAAAAACTTATTAATAAAATGGTATATAGTACTTACCACCCTCATGATAGTAACTTTGTTTGCATCTATGCGATTTAAATGATAATCTATTAGCAGTTCTTCCCCTGCACTTATTGATTTTATTGCACATACAAAAACTTGATTCCCCTCATGCGCCTCAAATATGCAATTGGGTTGCTTATTAGTTGATGAAGGTCGCATACTATTTATAAAACACATAATATTACCTGTTGCTTTTGGTCTCCCATCAATGTACATTGCAAATCTTTTACTTTGATCATTTTCTTTCCTTTGTATATAATTAGCTGATAGTGCATACCTACGCATACTTTTTTTATATTGAACAATCCGCATCCAATCATTGTAATTGTAACACGGACCGACATACTTGAACAATTCAACAACTCTGTTGTAATATACCTTTATCCCATCCATGGAAAATAGGCCCAAACCATGTAATGAGGATGGAGCAATGCGATATATCCTCTCATTAACACAAAAATCAGTATTAATTGGAGGTAGCCCATTGGGTACCCATTCTTTCTCAATGTGTGTGTACCGAAAGGGCACCTTGATGTCACCTTTGGTCTCATCATCATAAGAACATGACCCCCCATTAGCAAGGAAATATTCCATGCGTTTATCAAATTTTTTTCTAATCTTTTGACCTCTAGTTGATCTCCCTATTTTAGCCATACTACATGTAGAACTTTCATCTAGCATTCCCTCATTTCCCTCATTCGATGTAGATAGATCTGACAAGTACCTGTTTGGTGGGTGTTGCAATCCATCAAATGAGATATTGCCACGTCAATATATATAGAATAATCAAGTCGTGACCCATACGTACGGTTCTTCTTTGTCTATATATACATTATATGATTATATAATATGTCTATTTATAACATACGTGCTCAGTGATAAACAAGAAGAATATAAGAAAATTATGTCTATTTATTGACTTATACCCGCTGATCCATGTCACTGTGCACGATCCACGCCAAAGGGGTCAAATTTCCTGCATATGTTAATCATTTATCTTAAGTTAGCTAAATATTACATGTTACGTATGCTAAAAATAACTTAGAAGATAACATGAACAATATGCAACATCGTAAACATGAACAAATTTACCTTATGTATGGAATGCAAGATCGTCAACAGAAGGCCGGGGTGATAATGTCTGTAGTCAATTGCCTGTTTGCAAAAAGGGTGATAATCAAACACAAATATACATGTATCAATAGCAATTAATTGAGCATCGTAAACAAAAAATTGGTAATTATAAATCACATATGTCATAATCATTAGAATTGAACACAATAAATATGTAACCATTTCAATTATGTCATTGATCATCATCATCATCATCATCATCATCATCATCATCATCATCATCATCACCATCATCGCCATCATCACCATCATCATCTCCATCAAAAGCATCACCATCATCATCATTTCCATGATCACCATCACCATCGTCATCACCATCATCATCATCATCATCATCATCACCATCACCATCACCATCACCATCATCATCATCATAATCATCATCATCTGCTTCTTCATCATCTTCAGTATCTTCTTCTTCCATAACATTATACTTTATCAGCCTTCCTCTTGGATCATGTCTAACAACAAATGACCAACCCTATTTATGTGGAACCTCTGAGTAAAACACTTGCTCACATTGGCTTGGAAGAACATAGGGCTCATCTCCAACTGGCTCAAATGACCTTGTATTAATCATTGTAAATCCATTATCATGTTGAATAACAGTTCTATCTGGATCATTTTGATTTAGTCGTAGCCTGTACCATTTGACGACAAATAGAACTACTTTGAAGGAGTTAAAGTCACACTCAATTATATCATCTAAGATGCCATAGTATTGATTTTGATATTATTGAGGATGTATGTCATTTCTAGATGATATATTGGTGACCTCAAAAACTGCACTTATCCCAGAATCACAAATTTTCTTTGTGTCATCCAACTTTTTTATGTGAAATTTGTGGCCATGATAGTACATAGCTTTGTGGTGCTTGACCTGCAATTTTTTAAGTGTGTAAATTATTTGCATCATGAGTTGATATGAAACATACGAGTCATGATCATTAATAAATTTGTACGTACCTGTCCACCTCTTAAACCATGTGCTAGATCAATTACCATTGGAGTAACATTGGAATCTCCATTATGATGAGCTTCTCTAACCAATGAAGCAACACCTTCCCATGTTAATGAGCAACTATTTTGTTGACATCATTCAATCCATACCGTCATCCAATCAAGATTTTTTGCAATATATAAATGTATTGCATCCCACTCTTGACCAACTGTATCAAAAACATCTTAGATTTATTGCATCCACTCTCGACCAGATTTATAAAAATTAATTAACTACAATAACATCTTAGATTTACCTCTCACTTTCCTCAATCTACCTTTTCCCATCAAGTACTCCCCTTCAAATTTGTTAATGGATTTGGGATCCCAAATATGATCTACATGGATCTTTGCTGCAAACTTAGGAAGATATTCACTTATGTACACCATGGTCTAGTATACCATATATCCCTCCACCATAGAACCCTCAGGATGTGCTCTCTATCGAACCAAACCTTTCAAAAATTTTAAGTGCCTCTCAACCATCCACATTGACCTAGTCGGTACAGGTCCACACAATTCAATCTCCTCAACTTGATGTATGAGGTAATGTTCTTGTGCATTGAAAAAAGTTGAAGGTAGACACTTTTGCATTTCACACATAAGAAGAGGAATTTTTCTCTTCCAGCATTTTATATCTTCTTTATTGATTTCTTTAGATGACAACCACCTCATGTATTTTCCAAGATCATATATAACTTGTTTGACACCATTGGTAAAGTGGTGTGGGAGAGAGAGGTAGAACGTCCTACAATATTTGTAAAATGATCTTGTCAATATTTTATAAAAGAATGCAATGAAAACCACATGCAGTATACAAATATATAGTGAATACAAAATAATATGAATTACCTTAATAAATATATGTCAATCGTGTGTTTTCATCCCTGGCCCAAATTCACTTTTCTTTGATATGAGATCATTTATGTTCGCAGCAAATGCTGTGAAAAATCGTATTTTTTTTATAATTTCTTTTATAGCATTGCTCTGCTGCTCCGACAATAACCATGGAAGGGAACTTGTATCAATTTGGTCTCCATTGTTATTTGATTGAATAAAATTTTTCATTTCATGGTTTGTCATGTCTTCCATCCAATATTTTCCATAATGTCTCTATTACATTCTTTCCAATATGCATAGGATCAAACAAATGCACAATTGGAAGTTGCTTGTAGTATGGAAACCTATTAAATTGCGTAGGATAACTTTTTAGTCCTTTTGGAAGTTGGTCATTGATGCCTTGACGACCTTCACAAGCATCAATTACATCATCAATAAACAAAACACAATATCAAAATATAAATTTGAAATAAAACCCATCAGATGGAATGACATTACCTCGACGATTTATTTTATTGTATGCCAACTTCCATAGACAAGGTGTCATTCTCTCTGGCTTTGATATAGTCTCTTCTTTCCCATTGAAAAGATATTTTTTAGTAATTCGGTACTTATGATTTCTGTGGAGAAAGTGTCTATTCTCATTGAACACCTGCTTTCTCAAACTTTTTGAATGACGAGATTTTATCTTTGGACCACAAACTGGACATGCAAATTTTCCCTTTATCTGAAGACCTACAAGATCATGTATAATTGTATTAAATGTGTTAACTTTGTGTTAGCACTATAACATACCAAAAAAGAGGCGTTAAGAAGAGAACATACCACAAAAATGTGTTAGCCCAGGGGCATCATGTATTGTCCATACAAGCATTGCATGGAATTGAAATTGTCTTTGTCCTATTGGTCTAGAGATGTCATACATAGTGACCCCATTCCATAACACCATCAACTCGTTGATAAGGGGCTCAATATATACATTGATATCTTTAACTTGGTACTTACCTAGTTGAATGAACAAAAATGTTACATAATTATTATGACCATTTTGATGGATTATTAATAATAAATTAATTTAGATGACCATTAAATCAAAAAATACCTGGAACAATCGATGACAACATTATGTGCTCCCTCTTTATGGACAACCAAGGAAGAATGTTATTGTTGATAACAAAAATAGACCACACTAAGTAAGTAGATCTCATCTCTCCAAACGGATTGACACCGTCCGCTGCCAATGAAAGCTTGAGATTATGAGGTTCTTCTTTAAAGTGTGGCTATTTTTCTTCTATTTTCTTAAATGTTGAGCCATCTGCAGACATTCACATAATGCCATCCTAACTTCTATTGCGTGCATGGTAATCCATAAATTGTGCCAAGCTATTGCACTTGAATAATCGTTGCAAATGTGGAATAATGGGAATATGTCGAAGAACCTTGCAAGACACCTTTTTAGTTATTCGATCTGATTGATATCTACTAATATGACAAATAGGGCATTATGATCATTCGGACATGCATGTATTGTTTGATATTCCATTCCAATATCTTTCATAATGGCAGATAATTCTCGGTATGAGCGAGGTAGAATGTTTGATGGTGGTAACAAACACTCACCTATCAACCTACGACCAAAAATATAATTTTTTAATTTAAAGAATATTAATTGCTACACGATTCACCCAATATTAATTGTAAGGAAATTATGACAAATAATGAAAAAAGATGACATACCTTAACATACGTGTCATTGCTATGTTGGATAAAAAAATTCATAACCTTCAAGTTCACCAACAACAATATAGCGGCAAGAAGAGTTGTTTCGGAGCCTTCATATAGGGGCTTGTGTGCCTTCTCAAGTATAGGTACATCAAGCTCTGCATCAACATCATCATCATCTTGATCTTCTTCATCATCGTGGTCTTCTTCCATGATATCATTACCTTCTACTTCTATATTCACACCTCCATGTTCCCTCATTTGGAAATCCACATTCTCCAGATTGTCATGGTCCATAACATGAAACTAAGGGATGTTGACCTATATGAAAATGATGACCTTATATTAACCATGACCATGTTGTCATCATCAAATCATGTCTTATATATTTTATAAAATATTAAAATACATACCAATGGACGAAATTTGTTTCCCCCTTCAATGTGACCATGTTGCCTACAATGCTCCTCAGCTGTTTTGATTAGATATCTTCGAGTCTTTAAGCCCTTACAAAGTTTTCAAGGACAATAACATTTTTCATCACCCTTTCTTTTTTAGTTAGACCATAGTCTAGCAATTGTCTCCCTATTTTTTTGTATGTTGATATTGTCATACATGGTCTTTCTTGAATAGAATGACTCATTGGTGGAAGAAGGATGATTTGTTTGCAACCTACAGATAAACATGAACAAGTCTCTTGTTATTGTAATACCCCAAAAATGGGCTATAAGTTCATTAACCTCCTACATTGACAAATCGAATAAAATCGACATCGAAGTCCTAACCTAATGCACATCTGAACATCATCAAATCTAATTGATTATCTTAAATTCTACATCAGGGAATATTCCTAATCATCATAATTATCTTTAATTTTATAATTATTTGGCAATAAATCACATTTATCCTAAAGTTTGATTAATTGAATATTTTCATATTTAATTAATTAGATTTAAGATTTGCCACTTAATTGTGTAATTAAATTTAATTCTATCTGTTATTAATTGTATTATTTAATTTTGACAATAAATCTAATATCATATGAATAATTGATTAAATTCTTATTTAATTAATTAAAGCAAGTTGTCATTATTTAATAATATAGTTTTTAATAAAAGTTTGATTAAATAATTGATTAACCCATAAATCAATTATTTTATTTTTAAAAGCAGTTAAGTTGGAAATAAATCACTTTATTATTAAATTAATTCATAAATAAAACATGCACAATCACAAAAGCAAACAACTATCAATTATCAATTAAAACTAAACTCTATTTTGAGTTAAAGCTTAGCTTTTGCATGTTTTTGTGAGTTAATTATCCTTTATTTAAAAATAACTCAAAAATCAACTTGAGTTATTTGAGTGATTTATGACTTTTTTTCTCATGCACCTCCAAAGCCTTGGATTTTTATAAAAACAAAGCTCATCTCTTCATAATTCATCTCTCAATCATCTCTCAAATTTGCATTCAAGCATCTCATATTTTTGCACAATCACGCTGGAGAATTGGAGGCTGAGGAATCAACTTGCGAATTCAAAGCTTTGTGAGATCAATTTCAATTGCATAGCTTTTATATCTTAGCATAGAATTTCATAGCTTTACATATCATTGTTAGATAGATCAATTCATAGCATATTAATTTCATCTAGCATTCATAGATTCATATCAGTTTTTATCATTCTTATTGCATAGAAAATATCAAAAATATAGCTTAATTGCATTCAATTTCATATCCATCTTTTGCATTCAAATCCTTTATTTAGGTGTCGTCTAGGTCACTGATCTCGATTACAATCTGAGAACATTAATCTCGCACCTATTAGAAGGCAGTAAATCGCTTGGTTAGATAACTTTCAATTTTGCACGATTTTGATTATCACTAACCTCTAATATTTTACTAAGTGTTGTGTCTACAGATCAGGTACAATTTTCACACACACATTTTTAGCACCCACCGTGGGGCAACCCACCTTTGCATGCTGATTTTGATTCTTGGAGCTAAAACCTTAAAGTTTCAAAGATTTAATTTTATCTCCCAAACAGCTTAGATTTTTGGTCTGAAATTTTGTTTGCAGGTTGGAGACATATCAAGGAAGCTTCGAAAAATAATTCAGAATTTTTTGAATTATTTTGAATTTTTAATAATTTTTTTTCAATTTTTCATAAAAAATTAATATCTGACGCAAATCAGCATATTTTTCTTAAATTTTTATATTTTCGAAAAGTTCTTCAAATTTTACAAGGGGTTTATTATTTGTGTTTTAAATTTGGATGCAATTTAATAGCTCAAATAGTCAATTTGCAAAAACTGGTATGTTTTGATACAATGGGTCTCTAGGGCACAAATGAAGAGATTTTTATAAAATTTTTGTATTTTTGGAAAGCTCTCTATTTTTTAGTAGGGGTCTCTATTCTGAATTTCTATTTTTGTGGCCAAAATCATATAAAAAAAAATCAGATCTTGTTGACTAGGTCAAATGTAGTGCAAAAAAATTAAAATTTTATGATGGGTATGCACTTATTTTTTATATGATTCAATACATGATATGAGTTTTCATTTAGATTAATTTATGGTTATTATTGCTCCTAACAATTGATTTTTAGAGCTAACCCTATGGTTTTCATAAGTTGAATATATTTTGCATATCTTGTTTGCTTGTTTGCTTGTTAGAGAGTTCGTCACTTGCTTGCATGGAAAAACTCAACAAAAATTGCTAAAAATCAGGTAGAATCTACTAAGCACGTTGCGAGGATCATGATGTATTCTCCTTAATCTGAAAACATTTTGATTTGGACTTAAAATAAATCTCTTATGTGTCAAGCTTGTGTGCATCTTTTCATGCTTTTGATCTATTTCTACACACTTGCATAATTTGATACTAGGTTGTGATCCCTTAAGGATTCATTAAGTAGTCTTAGAATACTTGTGATTGATCTTGATTGCTATCTTAGGTTATTGGACTCGCTAATCCATTGGCCCCTCATTTCCACCCCGTGGTTGCAATCTCAGCGTCATAAAGGAGAGGGGTCAACATGACAGAAGCGTTAAGTGTTCCACTTGGCAACCCTTTTGTGCTTTTAGGAACTCACTTGTTTTCTAAGTTGTGGACTCATTTTCAGCTTGTGTGAGGTGTTAAGTGTTCCACCTTGTGGACTCATCTCATATTTTCTTTAAGCGTTAAGTGTCCCTTTTTCTACTTTTTGGATGTTTTTGGTAGATTTGCTTTCGGGAATATATCTGTGCTCACATAGTAATTAGGCCCTATGAACACTATTCATGATTCTTGAGAGATTGGATTCCTAGAGAAATCTTTCTTGATGAAAGAATCATTGTAGGTAGGGAGGATACTTAGTGCGTTTCACATTCAGCTTGGTTAGTGCGTCTTCTCTTATTGATCGACACATTCTCTCTCCGGAGAGGTTGATAGATCACATGGGGTTGATATCACGAGCTTTGGTGAATCAAAATTGGTTAGTGCATCTTCTCTTATTGATTGATACATTCTCTCCCCAGAGAGGTTGATAGATCACGTGGAGTTGATATCACAGACCTTGGTGGAACAAAACTTTGTCTTAGCGTGTCAGATTAATCTGCTTGCTTTGTTTGGGTTAAAAGTGAAAAGGTGTCAAAAACCTTGGATTTGGAGCCAAGTCCCCTTGTGGTATAAATCTGTGAGTCACCTTTAGAGAGGGCTAACGGTAGCGGACAATCCCTTCACAGGAAAAATTGCATTGACGGAACCTCAAGCGGTAATAGCCATTTTCGCCATGGTAGTGACAGCCGCTATATAAATGTCCTTGTGGAAGAAATCTCCACAGGTATGGTTCATTGTTGGGTTGTTAGATCTCCCTAGCAGCTCTTGAAGATTAAGTTCTTGGACTATGTCAAAACCCTGGTGCACCGGGATTGGAGTTCACCCCTTTGAATCATAAAAGTTGCAGAGTCAAACCATTACTAAAAACCCTAGAGAGGCCAATTTTTCATTCTCAGGTATATGTGTGTTATTGCAAAACTTTTCAGAACATACACAATTAGTACTCTCAGGGATTAGCACAATTTGGTCACTTGATTGTTCATGCGCAAGGTTGCTTTTACCCTTGTTCATTATTTTCAGACGTGCTTGGAATCACTTGCTTGCTGTTCTATGTGCTTGTTTATCTACTTGGCTATTAAAAATGATCAAATTTGGTATAACCTTCAAAATCTAGACAGTACAATTTGCAAACAATCCAGAACTAAAGACCTTAAATTTTGCAAAAATTGACGTAAATTCTTTCTGGAGTCAAAAGTCATTTCAGAAAGTCAAAAGTCATACGAGTTTTGTTAAGTGTCATTTCAGTATTGCCCATCTGTCATACGATTGAGAACCCAGTGTCGTATGAGTTTTCAAACTAGCAAATTCAAGAAAGTCAAAATCCTATTAGCAACTGTCGTATGATATTTACAATTGTCGTTTCATTACTACCCAACTGTCATATGAGTTTTACAACTATCGTTTCATTTCTACCCAACTATCGTACAAGTTTAGCAACTGTCGTTTCATAGACTACCCAGTGTCGTACGAGTCTGTAGAGTGTCATTTGGAAAAATTTGAGAGAGTTGTCAGAAATTGTCAAATTGCAAGATATCCAATGTTTCCAGCCTAGTTCCAGAATCTGTCAAAAATATCATTGTGTCAGGAACAGAGCAGTAGCTATTGAGCATTCTACCATTTTCTAAGTTTGAACTTTTGAATATGATCTAGTCTTTTGTTTGATCAATTTGAGTCCTTTTTATCTCGTGTCAAAACTTTGTCATAACTATCAATCTTCAATCAATCTTCAAAAATAGACTAAGTGTTGTGAATTCCTATCTGCTATCTTTTGGGCGATCTATCCCATACATCTAGGGCACAGTTTCCTTCACCCACATCTCATCAGATCTTCAAAACTATCATAATCTTGACAAGGTTGCATCATCCAATTTTCTCAAATCAAATTGTTCTTCAGTTGTCTTTGTCCTTTTCTTCTATTTCATTCAAAGTTAATGATGAAGACCAGAGCTTCTTCACACAAGAAATCAGAAGAAACATCTCAGCACTTACTTTTGACCAATACCCCAGGTCTAACTCTTGAACAACTCATCAAGTCAGGTATCTACGAAGATGACGGTCTTGGTAACTTTCGATTGAAAACTGGTTACATACCTCCTTTATCAACTCACAGAGGTAATCAGCAAACTCCTCAATCTGTTCCAGGGAGCCCAAAAACTCCTATCATGTCTCAAGCAGGGACAAACCACAGTTCTCTAGGAGGAGGGTCCCAAGGACACCATTCTCAACATAATGCCGACCAAGAACCTACCCCCTCTGAAATCCATCGATGTCAAAATGACGATGAATTCCAGAGAATGATGAGGCATTTCTTGAGAGTGGATAGAGAGGCATACTTTTTACAATTAGCCCAAGAAGGGGCTAAGCTTCCTCCCAACTTTAACATTGATGATATAATCACACATGAGGAAGAAACTCCACTCACAGCTATGACAAAATAGATGCATGCTATACAAGTCGAATTTAACAATCTTAAGAAGGAGAAGGAACCCAAGGAGTTCTCCATGGAGGCCCTATGTCCTTTCCTGTTCGACAAAAACTTGTATATGCCACCATTCTCAAAAAGAGTGGAGATACCAAAGTATGACAAATATGACAGACACTCTGATCCTCAAGATCATGTCAGAGAGTTCTATATGCAATCCATGGAATTCATGCATGAACCAACTTATCTAATGCATCTTTTTCCTAGATCCTTGGGAGGAGCATCCATTTAGTGGTTTGCAAGATTACCTTCTACGATCAAAAATTTTGAGGGATTGATTAAATTTTTTTATCAACAATATTCCTACAATATTCAACATCTGGTCACCATGATCGATATCTATAACCTCAAGCAATATGCAAGGGAATCATTCCTAACTTTCCTCAAGAGGTGGAGAAAGAAGTTTTCTCTATATGCTAGACCAATTCCCGAGATGGAGAAACTTGAAATCTTTATCAATAACCTTGTTCCAGAGCTCAATTATCCATTACAAATGCAAGATCATGTATCTTTTGATAAAATGGTGGATAATGCAATCAAGATTGAGAAAGTACTTGTCAAAAAAGGAGAAATCACACTTCAAAAGGACAAGTCTGAATTTGGATCTAGCTTAAAAGATAAAAATAAGAGCTGGAATAGAAACAAAGGTATCATCTCTGATGGTGTCGTTGACACTATCCGCACCCCATCAAAGGCACCGGCCTACAATCTCACCCTTGCCACCAAAGTCATTGAAGCTTCAGAGCAAAAATTTGCTGAACCATCTCCAAAGAAGCCATTCAAACGATGGGATAATGAACGAAAGTTTACTCCCCTGGGAGAATCTTTGGAATCTGCCCTAAGAACTCTGATAGCTGATAACATGATCTCTTTACCACCAATCCAAAACCCTGATCTGGATCCAAAACCATATTGGTGGAAAGATAATGCATTCTATGCTTTCCATCGAACTAAAGGCCACAGAACTAATGGATGCTTCCACTTGAAGCATACCATTCAAGACTTGATAGATCAAGGGGAAATCACGATCGATAATCCTACCAGCAATAATGATCACACAACATTTACAGAACCATTTCCACAACATGGCAAGGGAGTTTCCACTTCTCAGCCTAACATGGGGGCAAAAGTCAACTATGCCTACCCTGGAAACAATGCTGTCATCAATATGGTTGAACCATATCTCTCTAAGAGCTGCAATGTCATCACGATTGTATGAAGAGACAAAAATCATTCCTCAGCTAATGCGGTTACCAGATCACAAGCTCAGGCTCATCTGAAAGGACAAACACCAAGTTTATCTAATGTCCCTAAGATACCTTTCAATCTCACATCTGCTTCTAAATAGAAGGTTGCCTCGAAATCTTCCAATCCAAAGGATACAAGACCTACATCTTATAGCATCGTCCAACAACTCTAGCATACCAATGCCAAAATCTCTATGTTTGAGTTACTTTGAATATCTCCAACTCATAGAGATATCCTAGACAAAGCTTTGCTTGACTCTAATGTTCCTGATGATCTAGATCTAGACAGGTTCCAGACTATGGTTGGTCATCTAACATCTCTACAATATATCTCCTTTTTAGAGGAAGATGAAAACTCCCTAAGTCACCCACATAATCAGCCCTTGCACATAGAAGTCTTGATCCAGAACCGTCGATTCAAACATGTGTTGATAGATGGGGGCGCAGGCCTCAACATTTGTTCTTACAGCTTAATCACACAGTTGGGATTCTCAGAGATGGCTATTGATCCTTGAAAGAAGATCACCATAAAAGCCTATGATGAACAAGAAAGAGCTTCTAAAGGCACCATTGTCTTACCCATCCGAGTGGGTCCGGTCATCAAAGATACCACATGTCAAGTGCTTGATCTACCATTGGCTTACAATATCCTTCTAGGGAGACCCTGGATCCATGAAATGCAAGCCATCCCTTCTACATACCATCAATTCTTGAAATTTCCATATGAAGGGGTAGAAGTTACTATCCCAGTAGATCTGAGTACAACTTGCAATACATTGAAGGAAAGTGCCGATAAGCTTGTACCTAATAATAGAGAATCTTCCATCAAGCAACAAAATGTGGCTTCCACATCCAAGATGGAAGACATTGCTAAAGAGATCAATATCAAAGAAAATGGGATGGGAGAATACACTATAGAGCCAGTCTTGTCTCTGACATCTCTCCCTATCTCGCCCAAGTCATATGGACAATCTTTGAAGCAATCTAAATTAGAACCTAAGGAACCTATGGAAGCATACAAAAGAAATTTTGTGGTGGAGCAAGTATCCAAACAAGAATTTGAAGAAGATGAAGTTGTGCTTGCATGGCTATACAAAGATGATTCTGAATCCAAAATTGTTCAACCTAGTGAATCTATAGCACCTACAATCCCTTCTAATTCATATGGTCCAAGAAACAAATTGATAGCCAAGATGGGATATTCTGGTCAAGGACCTCTAGGAATCAGCGAAAAGGGTCTTGTGACACCCATTTCACATATTGGTAGAGCCAACAAAGATACTGGTGGCTTAGGGTTTAAGAAGAAACCCTATCATCTCAAAGGTGGTTGTTCTCATGTCATAGAACAAATTGCACCAGGAGAACCCCTTCTTAAGAAAGAAGAAACAGAACCCTCTGATGATGATTCAGATAGCTCTAAGCTTATCCCCTATGAAAAATTGCCTAAAGAGATCAAAGATCTTCTTGATGATACAGATGATCCTATCAAAAGAATTAATGTAGTAGAAACACAAGAACCTACTGTAGCGCAAGAGATGGTTGCACCACAAGAACTAGCCAATCTCGAAGGTGATCAAACTGATCAAGAAGAAGGGGGTAGTTATTCTGACACTGATTCCCATGAATATGAATTCAAGTCAGAAACTGAGGGTAATCCTTCTTGGGGTATTCATCCTGATTTCACACATTTTCTAAGATTTCCTAGAGATCCTGAATCAGAAGCTGAGTCAAATGACTATTAATGGGGTGCCATTCCAGAAGAAGATGAGCTTATAATAGAGAAATATATTGATGTTATTCACCAATATGTATCTCAACCCAACCAAGGTCTAGAGTGAAACAATGAACTTAACATGTCGGATCCACCTATGGCTGAAGAGGACTCCCATGATGATGTTGAGCCTATTCACGAATTGAACATTTTGAGCTGTAATATCACCTTTGAACTTGAGCGTCGGGTTAGGACCAATGATGACATATCCCCATCCGTGAACACCATATCCCAAGCCTTTCCCACTTTAACTATCCAATGCCCTGATCTTATCGACCAAACTTCCACAAACCCAAGCCATGGTGTTTACACCTTTTCCAGTGACTATGCCCTTGCTTGTTACCTCAATGCAGTTGAGCCTATGAGGACTTCCATTAGTGAACCGAGCGTCAACATGACCGAGTCAGACATCAAATATCTTAGTCAAAAAAAATAAAAAAATAAAAAAAAGAGTTCTAAGGGTGAAAACCACTTTGTGGCAGTCTCAGAACCTACAAAAGTAAAAAGAAAAGATGTATCTGAAGGTGAAAACCTCTTTGAGGCACCTAAGGATGAGATATTTGATGTCCTTCCAAGTCATTTATAGGATAGATCTCCAGTTCTGATTGAGCCAACTCAATCCATCAATTTGGGTACAACAAAGGAACCACAATTGGTACATGTAGCACAATCTCTATCAAAAGAAGAAAAATAGAAATTCACTACATTCTTATCAGACAAAAAGATCAACTTTGCATGGAAATATTCAGATATGCCAGGATTGGATCCCAATCTCATTATGCACCATCTATCCATTGCTCCTGGAGTAAAACCAATCAAACAAAAATTGAGAAAGATGCATCCTCATGTTGCACTCTTAGTCAAAGCAGAACTAGAAAAACTCCTAAAAGATGGATTCATCCATGTCATAGACTATGCTGAGTGGATCTCTAACATTGTACCTATTTCAAAACTAGATGGTTCAATCAGAGTGTGCACGGACTTTAGAGATGTGAACAGAGCATACCCTAAGGATGATTTTCCGCTGCCTAACATTGATATGATAGTGGACATGACTACGGGCTATGAAATGTATTCCTTAATGGAAGGCTTTTCTGGGTACAACCAAATCAAAATTCCTCCAGAAGATCAAGAGAAAAAAACTTTCACATGTGCGTGGGGAACCTTCTGTTGGAATGTTATGCCATTCGGACTCAAAAATGCTGGAGCTACATATCAAAGAGCAATGACATCTATTTTTCATGATATGATGCATAAAACAATGGAGGATTACGTGGATGATACCTTCGCAAAATCCATGATTAGAACTAAACATCTAATAGAATTAAGCATGATCCTAGACAGAATGGAATAGTTTAGTCTCTGACTAAATCCTAAGAAGTGTGCTTTTGGTGTCACTTCTGGAAAGCTCTTAGGATACATAGTTTCAAAGAAAGGCATTGAAGTTGATCCGGCTAAAGTCAAGGCTATAATAGAGATGCAACCTCCCACAAATATCAGTCAAATGAGGACGTTGCAAGGCAGAGTTCAATCTATCAGAAGATTCATATCACAACTAGCGGACATATCACAACCTTTTACAAAAACATTACATAAAGGCGTGACCTTTGCATGGAATGAAGAATGCGAGAACAACTTTAACCATATCAAGAAGTATCTATCAAATCTGCCTATCTTGATGTCTCCTATTCATGGGAAGCCATTGATCTTGTATGTCTCTGCAACAGCCACATCACTGGGGGCATTGCTAGCGCAACATGATGAAGACAAGAAAGAAAGAGCCATCTACTATATCAGCAGAACTTTAGTGGCCTATGAGAAGAACTTCTCAATGATAGAGAAGGCATGTCTAGCTGTGATCTTTGCATCATAGAAACTGAGACACTGCATGTTAGCTCATACTACTCATTTGGTAGCTAAAATTGATCCACTAAAATATCTCCTAAGCAAAGCTACCCTCACAGGTAGACTAGCTAAATGGGTCATGCTCTTGAGTGAATTTGACATTGAATATGTTGAAAGAAAAGCTATCAAAGGACAGGTCATTGCTGATCAATTAGCTAAAGCACCACTGTTTGATGATACACCCATGCAAATGGAATTTCCTGATTCCTCTATCATGCACCTCTTTTCTAGAGCATGGTGGTTATTCTTTGATGGCTCCTACACACAAAATGGATCTAGAGCAGGCATATTGTTCATCACTCCTCAAGGATACTCGATACCCAAAGCATTCAGACTAAAGTTTCCTTGCACAAACAATATTGCTGAAAATGAGGCACTTCTCAATGGTATGAAAATGGCAATACAGTGGAGAGTTACAGAGATGCACATCCATGGAGACTCATAATTGGTTATCCATCAAGTCAATGATGTTTACCAAACCAAAGATGAAAAGCTCATTCCTTACAAGAGAATAGTAGATGATTTAAAGAAATACTTCATCTCTATCACATTTGAGCAAATACCCAGAATGGAGAATAAGGCTGCCGATGCAATGGCGACACTATCTACTCTCTTACAGCAGCCTGAACATGAGCTACGCTATGAGTTCTTGGTGGAAGCCCTATCCTATCCTGCATATGACTCCCCTGAAACCTGCATGATCTGCATTGTTGTAGGTTATGACTCATCTCGCTACAAAAATCTATTCTCCTATCTCCATGATCAAATCATCCCTGAGTCCTTTAACTATTTTGAGAAATGAAACCTTATCCGATCTGCATCCCGATATGTCATCATTGGTAACGATCTGTACAAATGAGGTCTAGATGGTACACTGCTTAGATGTTTAGAATGGGAAGAGTCTCAATGTGCATTAGAGGAAGTCCATGAGGGTATATGTGGGTCACACTCAAACGGTTTAACGTTAGCTCAAAAACTTATTAGGGCTAGGTACTATTGGCTTGAAATGGAGAAAGAGGCTATTAAATTTGCTAAAAATTATCAACAGTGTCAAGTACATGGCAACTTGATTCATGCTCCAGGGAGAGATCTGATTCCCTTTACTACATAATGGCCTTTTCAACAATGGGCATTTGATCTCATAGGCACTATCCATCCGCACTCTTCTAATGGACATACCCATATAATCACAGCCACAGATTATTTTACAAAATGGGTAGACGCAGTTCCTCTAACACAAGCAATAGGGAAACAGATCTCTATGTTCATCCTAAACTACATCATTTGCAGATATGGGATCCCTCACTCTATAATCACAGATAACGGGGGACAATTCAAAAACAAGGATCTAGATGACTTATGTGCTAAATTCAAGATTACACAACATTGGTCTTCTATTTACTCTCCTCAAGGGAATGGACAAGCTGAGGCTTCAAACAAAAATCTCCTGAAGATCTTGCACAGAATAGTAAATAAAATAGGAAGAGACTAGCATCTCATGATCAATCTAGCTCTCTAGGCTTACAAGACTAGTATCAGAATGCCTCCTGGGGATACACCATTTGCTTTAGTTTATGGTTCTGAAGTGGTACTGCCTATTGAGGTTGAAATCCCATCACTTAGAATCAGAATGCATGGACTTGTCACTGATGAAGACTACAGAGTGTCTAGGTTACAAGAACTAGAATTACTAGATGAGCGCAGGCAAGTAGCATATGATCATCTCAGAGTGTATCAGAAAAGAATGTCTAGAGGCTACAACAAGAAAGTCTGACATAGAGAATTTTAGGTTGGTGATCTAGTCTTGAGAGAAAATCCTAAAAATTAATCACATTGAGAATGCAAGGGGAAGTTTGAACCCAATTGGCTGGGTCCCTTTGTTATCACTGCTACTTTTGGCTCTAGTGCCTATCAACTCGCAATGATTGAAGGAGAACAGCTCCGAGAACCAATCAACATTCTCCATCTGAAGAAATTCTACACCTAAGGCATTCATTGTTTGGTAAATATCCTGAAAAAATCTTAAAAATCAGAAACAGTCTTGAAAAAATGAACATCTTGGTGAAAACCTAGCAATAGGCACCCTGATGATTCACAAAAAAATAAAAAAAAATTAAAAATTAAAAAAAAATTAAAAAATGAAAAATACAAAAAAAAATGAAAAAAAGAAAAGTGCCTTGGTGAAAACCTGGAAACAGGCGCCTTGGTAGCAAAAATAGAATCTCTACCAAGATGGTGAAAACTCGGCAAACGGGTGCCACTTGTTCAAAATGCTCCATCTATCAGCACAATCTTGGTCTTTCCCAACTTTCAGTCTTGCTTTAGTTTGTACATATCTCCCGGTTTGTTTCAACATTTCCAATTTTCAATAAGTCGGTCTGTACACCAATCAGCTCAAGCGTCTGTATCCTATCAATGTTCAAATTTGGGGGCAATCAATGTCATATCCTATGGTCTCCCATGTATCTTAGACATTTCCTATCCAGTCAGAGTCCTTTGAAGCTTCCAGTTGAGTCAGTCAATCAGTCTCGTCTCCAGAAAGGATTTTGCATCTACAACAATCAAACATCAAAACTCAACTGAAAACAATTTGTGCTTTTCATGCTTTTATCTCCTTGTATGCTTACTGATTCGCATTGAGATTTTTGCATATTGTGTCCCTTCGAGCTCTTCGATGATGTCCTTTACAGGATTTAGAGGGTGATGACTGGGGGTATAATCTTTTCTTTATCTTCTGCTTGTATGTGAAAATCTAACAACTTTGGAAATTCTGGATTGAAATGGTGTCCGACTGTAAGAGCCTCTATCTTGAATTGGATGGCCATGCGTACCTCGACCATTGATACCCAAAAAATTCAAGGAAGTTTGATCTAACTATTGTCTTTTTGAAGTGAATTCTTTCTCCTACTGTGAAACGCGATCTTGCCTAAGGATGTGAATGATAAAGGGTCACTACGGGTAATTCACATTGGATTTAGAATGATCTCTTAACTGTTTGATGTGTTTGCAATGCAAAGCATACTCAGGTCATCACGATGTGTATAATTTGATGCTTGTACAAATTGCTATATCAAAATGGACATGATATTCAGGTCATCCTGGCGTTTGTGCCTTGATGCTTATATCTAATCCGACATTCTAAAAATAAAGTCAATATTCATATATCCATGGTTGTTGTCCAGTGGGTGTTGTATTGATTCTTGTGCATACAAATCGATATTCATATGTCCATGGTTTCATGGCTAGTGGGCATTGTATTGATTTATCCAGTTACCTAAAAGTTCAATGATGATAACAAATCGACACATAATCAGTGACTAGGTCCTAGGTCTTAGGTTGCATTTCATATTGCATGCTTCTTTGCATTTTTCATCTTTGCATGATCTCACAATGACTAAACGAACTTCAATGCTTACACAATTCTCCACTTGTCTCTTCAAATCTAACAAGAGCTAAATCTCACACAAAGGTTCCTCCAATGAAATAGCAAGTAGAATCCTTTTTGGGATCAAAATTGAAATCTGAGATCATTTATCTTATTCACTACTTGCATAATCAACCTTCAATTATCACAAAAATCTTGTATTCAACTTAACTGATTAGCTTTCATCAAACTATCAAAATTTTAACTTGGTCAACCATGGTCAAACTCATGGTCAAACCTAGTCAAATTCAGTCTCCAGGATCCCCAAACGATGCAGAATGCATTCCTGGACGTGTTTAACCACTTCTCAAATCAATTAACATGCTTCTAAACTATCAACACTGACTTTTCTTGTTAGATTTCAATTTTAATCGCGAAGGGGACATGGTATTGCACATCATTCAAAGTCTGTAAATCAAATTCTATCAATCTTTCATCAGTGATCAAGACAACAATCACATCTAGTCGCTGATTCATCAAAAGTCCTCATCGCTCGAGGCAAATCTATCATCACTTGGGGCATATCAGATTTTTCGATCCATATCAATCTGGTATTCTCCTAATCTTGTAAACTATATCATTTTTTGCAACCATTAGATCATAGTGTTCTTTCCTTGGTTCTTCGACAACTGAAGGGTTTGGATGTGATACTTGCTAGTTCTGCTAAGACAATCGAGTCTAGAATGGGTCACTCACTTCTTATCAATCCTAAGGTTCAGAATCAGGCATTTTGACACTTTTTTGCAATCATAGGTTCATTTTCTGTTACAGTGAACATTATCTTTGGTCATTCAGGACCTATTATCTCCATATCAATTCAATATCAATCAGCTTCTATCTCATATCAATTCTCAATTTCAAACATCAGTTTCATATCTCTATCAAACACAGACTATCTTTGAATCACTGCGCTTCGCACAGTAATTCAAAGAGGGGCAAAATGTAATACCCCAAAAATCGGCTATAAGTTCATTAACCTCCTACATCGACAAATCGAATAAAATTGACATCGAAGTCCTAACCTAAGGCACATCTGAACATCATCAAATCTAATTGATTATCTTAAATTCTGCATCAGGGAATATTCCTAGCAATATTCCTAATCATCATAATTATCTTTAATTTTATAATTATTTGGCAATAAATCACATTTATCCTAAAGTTTGATTAATTGAATATTTTCATATTTAATTAATTAGATTTAATATTTGCCACTTAATTGTGTAATTAAATTTAATTCTATCTGTTATTAATTGTATTATTTAATTTTGACAATAAATCTAATATCATATGAATAATTGATTAAATTCTTATTTAATTAATTAAAGCAAGTTGTCATTATTTAATAATATAGTTTTTAATAAAAGTTTGATTAAATAATTGATTAACCCATAAATCAATTATTTTATTTTTAAAAGCAGTTAAGTTGGAAATAAATCACTTTATTATTAAATTAATTCATAAATAAAACATGCACAATCACAAAAGCAAACAACTATCAATTATCAATTAAAGCTAAACTCTATTTTGAGTTAAAGCTTAGCTTTTGCATGTTTTTGTGAGTTAATTATCCTTTATTTAAAAATAACTCAAAAATCAACCTGAGTTATTTGAGTGATTTATGACTTTTTTTCTCATGCACCTCCAAAGCCTTGGATTTCTATAAAAACAAGGCTCATCTCTTCATAATTCATCTCTCAATCATCTCTCAAATTTGCATTCAAGCATCTCATATTTTTGCACAATCACGCTGGAGAATTGGAGGCTGAGGAATCAACTTGCGAATTCAAAGCTTTGTGAGATCAATTTCAATTGCATAGCTTTTATATCTTAGCATAGAATTTCATAGCTTTACATATCATTGTTAGATAGATCAATTCATAGCATATCAATTTCATCTAGCATTCATAGATTCATATCAGTTTTTATCATTCTTATTGCATAGAAAATATCAAAAATATAGCTTAATTGCATTCAATTTCATATCCATCTTTTGCATTCAAATCCTTCATTTAGGTGTCGTCTAGGTCACTGATCTCGATTACAATCTGAGAACATTAATCTCGCACCTATTAGAAGGCAGTAAATCGCTTGGTTAGATAGCTTTCAATTTTGCATGATTTTGATTATCACTAACCTCTAATGTTTTACTAAGTGTTGTGTCTACAGATCAGGTACAATTTTCACACACACAGTTACCAAAGGGAAGCCCTTAGTACCCATAAATGGAACACAAGGGAATAACTAAATTGCCTTATACATAACCAAAATGTAGACACTAGGAAACATACTAAAGCATCAAACAAGCAAGATAACTCAAAACCTAGAATACCATGAGAAATAGAGCAATGACATGTGTGAGAACATAGCAGCGACCAAAATAAATAGCTCTCATCAATACAAATGCCTTCAATACCAACATACACCAAGGATAAAACAAAGGGTCACATCAAAATATAACAAACCAATGATTAAGAGACAACTACCATTGGGAATGACAAGTTGATACTCTTTAAAGTAATCAAGGTGACTTATCATCTAGTAGAATGCTTCCTAACAAAGTTCATGATTCCACATCATCATTGAAGAAAAAAGAGATGGTCTTGGAGAATCCTCATGTTAGCTAAGGCATTATTTGCATTGTTACCTTCATGATGAAAATGTACAAAAGAGATGCTAGAAAAATGCTTGCTAAATTCTAAATCTCCATAAAGCAATCTTCAGAGCTTCCATAATCCAATTTATTTTTTAGATGTATCAGATAATTCTTCATCTGGATAGTAAACTATTGGTATTGTTTATCCATACCCAATCATGTTTTACCCATGCCTTCTACCACAATTCATCTGTGCTGCAATTGTTCCTCAGACAACAGGTCCACAACATATTTCTTCCCTTTTAGATACCAACTTTATTTCTTTGGGTTTCCTCTCTCTAAATCAGCATACACTTCTTATGGATTCCTTGCTCTGCTACAAATGTTGAAAGAATAGATTCATCAAGTTTGAGAGAATTGGATGGCACACACTTCAAGGTATGTGGTCTCTATTTATTATTGAATGAGCTATAAAGTGGTTGTAATGGGAATTTCTTTATTGGCATAACTAATGGGGTCTTATTACATCATTAACATAAGCAATAAATGCATGTATACAAAATGTATTTTAACATCAGGTCTACCAGCATGATATATTTAATAGCCACTATTTAAAAAGAAATGTATGTGGCCTCTATTTATTATTGAATGAGCTACAAAGTGGTTGTAATGGGAGTTACTTTATTGGCATAGCTCATCCAAAGCTAAACTTTGCTTGGTCATTCCTCATTGAAATTAGGTCCGTGATAACTCTCTTTGCCTCCATTTTCAGTGGGATTCATTCCTAAACTGAATGTTGACATTCATACTTGTCCATTTATCATACTTGGATCTTACTCATTCTCACCTCAATTTCATACCTTGTTCACAATCTAATTCAGACTTGAATTCACACCCATATCAATGCCATTTGGATTTGTTTCTCATAACAAATTTCATGCACCATCACCATTGATGGTGCATCCTACTTTCTCTTTACCTCTCAAGTCTCAAACACTAGATCTTTCTCTCCTCTTCACATTTCAAGGTCTGGCTCTTGACTCGTAAATGAGGCAAAGTTCCTCAAACTCATCTCTCAAACTTGGAGACTTGAAAATTGGTACCAACTAAGACCACTACTCATACTGCCAAAGCGAAAAGAGGGGGTCCCCATTTGAAATGGGGGTGATGGTGTGAAAACCTCACAATACTGCCAAGTGAAAAGAGGGGGTCCTCATTTTTTGGGTCTTCCTTCTCAAATGAGGAAAGAGTCCAATTGTCTCAAATGTAGGCATAAGAGTTCCAGCCCCAAAAAATGGGTGAATACCATCATGGGAATGGACAAAGAAGAGAAAGAGAGGAAAAAGAAAAAAACTAAAAAGATGACTACTAAAATAGTAGAGGAGATGAAGAAGGTTGAAGTTGTTCCTATGTAATAAGGACTTATAGATGTTATTAATTTTTAGGATATACCTTATGCATCCACACAAGACATATATATATTTTCCTTTGATGCTCCTATGATTGAGAGGGATACAACAAAGAAGAGTGATAAGAAGGATAAGAAAACTGCTCATCCAAAGAGTAGTGGTGCAGAAGATCAAAGTGAAATAGGTGTCCCTCCTTCAAGGAACACAACTGGAAACAAAGAATAGGACATTGTTCCTTTAGAGAAAACTATAGTGCTTAATGAGAAAGAGGAAGAGGAAAATACTAAGAAGGTTCAAGACACTACTAAGACAAGTGATGAATTTAAGTGGTAAACATTGATTCCTCATTGCTTCTAAAACAAAAATTGAAGCTTTCGATAGGTTCCTTCAAGGATTATTCCTCTCTCATTGAGAATAAAGAAGAGTGGGATGCCTTAAGTAAGATAAAAGATAAGAGAAAGGTAGAAGCCTTTAATCAGTATGAAAATGCACACAATTGATATATTTTAGCATCACTTGAAATTATTTAAGGAATGTGCTAATGAAGTTAAGTATGTGTTCTATCAATTTTTCTTGAAATGACCTAGTTTTTCAAAAAAGCATAAAGGATGAGATTGACTCCATTGAGTCATAGATCACACAATTGGCAATAATATATATAATATTTCAAAGGATAAGGATGCAGAAACTAGAGCTTAAATTGAGAAGCTTAATTCATAGCTTTCATTTCTTTAGGACTATAGGGAGCGGATAAAGAGACAATTATATTAGTTGAGGGAATCAATGAATTCAGGCTTTCCTCATTTGAGAAGGAAGATCCTGTCAGTTTTTGGGTTTTGGTCAAAACAAAATTTTCTATATTGGCCATGACTATGCAAACAAGGGTTTACAGTTTATTCAAAAACTTACAAACCCAATGTATAAATTTGTATAAATAGAACCACACATTATCTAAATTATGACTAACTTTTATTAGAAATCACACCATTTTTACCTCTATCATTGCTTAAAGAATAATTAAGTTAAATTGATTAATTAAAATGAAGGGAAAAAACTCAAACTAAAAAGTTAGCACATTTCACAACACAGAAAGTTTTGAATTTGATGAAAGTTTTGAATAGTTTAGTAAATTAAATCTATTTTCAGATCAAACTATGTGAACATTTCAAAATTCAAGTGAATCAAATTTTCCCATTCTCATATTATATTTTGATATTTTTGAGGTCCATATTTGCAAGTAAATAATATTGGAGTGTTGATGTTTGTAACATCGATTAGATCAATAATATTGACTATATGATTATTATGAGAAATAATTTATTGTATATATATACATACATATCAATATCAATAATTGATATTACTATATACATTGATAAATATGTAAATATAAAGTTAGATTATAATTATTCTCTATTACATTGATAAATCCTATGCTCTCCACAATTGATAAACACGAAAAAATTTCAGTTAGGTGATCTAGAATCCTATGGGGCCTTTAAATTCAAAGTTTTTGTGTCAGAGGTTCACAAATCACTTCTGGAACACCTATGTTCATATTCATGGAGGAAAGAAGCATTATAACATATTGACTGCACCGAACATTTCACAAAATATGATGTAGCTTCCAAAAATTGTTTCAAGTTGGATTGGGGAAGACTTGTTTTCGTTTGGTAAGAATACTCAGACTATCTACATAATTTAAGGATAATGAAATGTTTGATACATGGTCTCACTAATTGTAATGTCCCCTTTCTGAAATAGGATTTAATATTAAATAATAATAATAACAAAATTAAAATACAAAAAATAAAAATAAAATTTAACATAAATTTAATTAAAATTAAGTTAATGAATGGTCAAAAGGCATGAGAGGAAAAGTTGTGACTCCCTCAAACTATGAGGTATAAAAGGGAGAAGGCAGATTCATTTGAAAGGGGGCAATTTTTTTATCAAGAATGAGAAGTGCAAATCTAATCAACAAGACAGCAATGATGAGATATGACCCCTTTAAATGGGTGCATCTTTCCAAAGAGATGTCTCCTCAAAATATGCAAGCACAAATAGGTGTTGAATGGAAGAGGAATACAAGGGAAAATGCATTCTCAAGTTAGAGCGGGTCCACAACACAATTATGGCAGAAATAAAAGCAGATAAAATAAGAATTATAATATTTGAGACGAAATCAGATGTGGAAATAGGGTAATAGCGGAAAAAGGAGATTTAGTTTGAATTATCAGGCAATAAGAATATGACACAGTACTTAATTCAGAGAGGGATCCATATTTATGGAGAAGAGGGAATGGAGGATATAAATCAAGAGAGGATTAATGAAAGAAGAAAGAAATAAAAAGAAGAAAGCTTGTGACCTTCTCAAAAAATGAAAATTATGAAGGGTTGTGTTGTTTCAAAAAGTGGTAATTGTGAAGGGTTGTGACTCTTAATAGACATGAGGAAGAGGAGTAACTTCTCCTTCATATTGGATGTTATAAAGGGGAGAAGGTTCCATTTGAAGAAGATGTCAATCATAGAAAAACCCATAACTATGTGTGAAGCAGCTCACGTGCTTGGTTTTTCTCTTCATTTTTGTACATATTGAGAAAGGCACATACAACTATAACCTTTGTTAAAAATCCCCTTAGTGTTCTTTGGTGGAAATAAAGCATTAGTTCATGCAGAGGCTACCGATATTCTCAAGGCTCATTCTTCTTAACTGAACAATGCATTAGAAAAATTTTCAAGGAATTTGTGAAAGTGATTGTAGCATCCAGGATTTATAGAGAAAAACTGAGACATCTCTCAAAGAGAAAGAGTCTATGTAGATTGTGATTTGGTTCTTCAATGTGGAGGTAATTTCTTCTAGTGGACTGGAGAGATGTTCATGAATGTTCTTGGCTTTTATGGTACAATTTGACATCATTCTTTGGAGCAACTAACAGTTTAGACTCGAGTGCATCTTTGGAGAGATTTCCAAGAAATATAAAGTGTCTCCATTAGAATTAACATAAAGAGATAAGTACTTTATAAAGTTCATGAATTTCATTCATAGTCATTAATTCATGAAATTATATTGATTAAAAAAAAATAGGTATACTTCTAGTATTGATATTTCTCTTCGAGATAAGTTAATTCTATGAACTATGAGTAGTATCTTTCTGAAATGCTCTCGGGACAAATTAAGAAACATGAGACCACATTTCATTGAGGTAATTTTTCAAACAGCTCACTACCCATCTATATTACCACATTTTTCATGCATGTCTACAAAAGCCTAAAATGGGTTCTTTTGAAAAAGATAAGGTTTCTAGGAAAATATATATTGAAGCATTAATAGAAAGCAATAGAATATACAAGGAATATAACTATTTGATAAGTTTTCACCAATAAAAGATGAGGCAATCCTAATTACAAATGATAGAAAGAAATAACATAGACAAGGCAATGAACTGTCTGAATTATAGAATTTCATGATGATCTAGGGAGTCTATGACTGCAATTCACAATAAGTTTTAGAAATTTCAGAGGTATAGGCACTGTAGCCTACCCAAACCTATAATGCTCAAGAGCCTGACTTCTCAAGGCAATCTCAAAGGGTCCCTAAAAGATGGAATTGAGTTTATTGTCTTCACTTTTCTTGGTTACAATATCCCAACACAACCTATGATCCCACTTCACAAAGTTTTCACAAATTGGACCCCAAAGCCCAATACCCTGCCTATTGGCCATGTCGCAAATTTGTAATGAAAATAACGCTTTCTTTTCTCAAATCACTTAATGAGATAACCACATTTATAGTTACCTTTTACAAGACTCTACAACATCCCAAAAGCTTCTATATTGTTATTTTGGACAAACACTGGTAAGTATGACTGATACCCTATTTTTAACACATGAAAATGCTCAAATAACAAAGGAAGTGCAAACTAATGACCTCTTATACACCTCAACTCCTAGATAGTTCCTATTTATGTCCTAAATTTCCCAAATCCTGAAGCAATTAGACTCCAGTGCTCTGCAGATACCAAACCCCCAAATTGGGACCCCAAACCCTTGAAACTTAGGGCTTTATCAATCTTTGTATCCTCGTCGACACTTCTGTGTCAAATTGGTCATTGGAACCCCATCAAATCAACATATTAGAATGTTTCCCATCATAAAATATATGACTTATGTGGTTGGTTCACCCACTGTTATACTGAGCCACCATTAACACTACCTTTCTACCACTGCTCTTCACTGTGATCACAACGTTTTCCCTTAATCTGCATAAACCATTTGATTCATTCAATGGTTTGAACCATGTTCTATAAATTACTGATTCACCCACCCATTTGGTTCATTCAATGCTAGCCGAAGGTTCTATAAATCACGCTAGAACTATATAGTTCTAGCGCGATTTATAGAACCTTCAGCTAGCATCATCGATAATCTCCTGGTGAAGCCTAGGGATGGCTAAAGAAAAGGTTAGAAGGGCCATCACCAGTGGCAACATGAACTGCTAATTTTTCACAAAGCAAAATGAAACACCAAAGGTTACTATTATCTAGTTGACAAAGCAAAATGAAACACCAGTGGCAACATGAACTGCTAATGTTTCACAATGTGGAGATCACTATCATTACAATTCACAGGAAAACAAAAAGCAGAGAACATACTCATAATTGTTGATAGTGAAGAGCAGTGGTAGAAAGGTAGTAAATTGCAATCTTCCCTCCCAGCTTCACTCCGTTCGTATATGATCTTTGGGCGCGCACAACATAAAATGAAATGGAGATGCATTTTCTTTTTTTTAAACTTTTATGCCCGTGTTGGTCGAAATTTTGACCAACCCAAAGTTGGTCTAAATTTCGACCAACATGGGCATAAAAGTTAAAAAAAACAAAATTTATCCTTTATAATGTGACCAAGTAAAACCATTTTGCACTTTGGTCAAAAATTTTGGTTGAAATTTGTGGTCAAATGCACTAGTGATGAAAGGGAACTCAACCTCCCCCTCTTCTAGCACCTCAGAAAGGTTTTCACTAGAAGATCTATCCTCTATTTTCTCTTTCTCACCATCCAAAGGTGCCTCAGAGAGGTTTTCACTAGGGATGTTTTATTTTCATTTTGATTTTCACTTTTACAAATAAGAGAGTTGACTTGACTTCCAAAGTAGGCCTGATCATTATACTTGATTTTGTGCTCATAGTTTTGGATATATCTTAGGCCAAAGAAGGATAACACTACCTCATTTGAATTTCATATGTCTAATGCTAGTGGTGAGTCTTGTTGGTCCCAACCAATGAGTTTAGGATGTTTTAGTGGGAGGCTAGGAGATGAAAGGTCAACTTAAATGATGGAAAGGACATGAGTGGTGTCAATGAGATAATTTTTTATGTACTAAAAGGGGACTTCATTTAATTCCTCCTCAAGGTCTAAACCATAAGAAGTGTCAAAAGTGTCACGGGAGGGAACCTTAGTCTCTAGACAACCCAATACTATATTGCAAGGGTAACCAATAGCTTTGATGGGTTACTTCATACCTTTCTCCATTGCACCTAATCTTGTTCCATGATATACCATTTTATCAACTATGGGAGTTGCTTTTGGTTTTTTATATTTTGGTATGTTTGTAGGCTTGTCGTGTTCATCCTTAAAAATCCATGACAAGACATCATCTTCCATATGTTCATGCTAAAGGGACACCCAATGTTCAAATATAGTCTTCTTAGGTTCCATGGTGTCTTTTTCTTTAATGGGAAAGAGTTGTGAGGATCAACCATAGGACTTTCAGGATAAAAGGAGTTGATCAACATAAAAGGCATTCTCAAATTTGCATTCTCTCATGCCCTTGTTAGTGAGCTTAACTTTATTGTTAGATTCAAGGATCTTACGTTTACTTATTTTTTCTTTATCCTTAGGAGGTTTAGATGTAGAGGCCTTTTCAATGGATGTCTTAGCAACTTTTCAGTAGAGGTTTTGATAGGTTCCTTAGGAGAAGTCTTAGCAATAGGTTTGACAAACTCATTTAATCAGAAGAAATTAGTTTGTACATATTATGGACAATCATTTTCAATATTGGAAGGATTTTGGATCTCAGGGAATAGTGACTTCTCTGCCTTTATGTGGAAACTTCAAGCATTGATGGAATGTGGAGATTACAAATAAAATAGCATGTATCTAAGGTCTACCAAGGATTATATTGTATGGAAAGTCCAAATCAAGAACTTGGCATATTGTCTCAATTAATGCAAGACCCACTTGAAGGGGGGAGTGTGATTAGACCTTTAGACACTCTTTATCTATCATCATAGGCCTTTATTGTAATTATCTTTGAAACATCAATAAGGTCATTGGGGAGTCCCAACTATCTTATCATTTTCAAAGTATAAAGGTGCAAACCAAATATAGCATTTATAAGGATCCTTTTTATTTTGTGCTGATGGATGATGACTTCAATATTCAAGGGCTTATTGTGATGTAGGTTAAGAGCATGAAAGTCCTTATCTATGAGCACAATATTATTTTATGTAGCTAGGTTCCCAACCATGGCTTGGAATTGTGATGCATTGATTTTATCAGGAATGTGCAACTCAAAAAGGGCTTCCTCAAGGATATCCTTATGTACAGGTGATGTGAAGAGAAGATCAAGGATAGATATCTATGCAAGAGTCTTTCCCAATTTTCCAAGGAGATCATAAAATGAAGTGGGTTGAGTGGAAATGGATGGTATAGCTGGTGGAGTGGTGGATTGTATAGTAAATATTCCTTAATGAGTAGTGGCATTTCAATCAACACCTTTAAGCATGAGGTTATTTACATGGTTATCAGATTCTTCAATCTGACCATACAAGGAAACAAATCCAAATATGTCATTCTCTTCAAGGTTTCCACACAAGGAATCAAATCCCATGATGGTGTTCATGCTATAGTCATAAGGCATGGCCTTTGATGACAAGGCATTATTCTAATCATATTTAAGAAAAGGTTGGTTATAGATCTTAAATTGCACATTTGATGATGATGGGGTTTATCCTTCAACCTCAATCTTTCCATTTTCAATAAGGTCTTGAATAAAATTATTTAATTTTATAAATTTATTTGTATTGTGTCCTTTTATGCGATGATATTCACAATACTAATTATCTTTGTACCAATTGGGCTTAGGTTGATTTTCATGATAAGGTCTAGTGACTGGAAACTCTGTCATCATGTGTTGGTCAATGAGATGGTGGAAGATGACATCAAGAGGTTCTGCAAGTGAGGTGTATTGATGATGTTGATGAGTGTTGGAATTACCATTGGTATTTTTGTTACATGGGAAGAAATTGTTTATGATTATGATTTTGTTGTTGTTGAGGTCATCGTTGTTGTTGTTGATTATTTTGGTGATTGTTTAGATTCTTATTATTGTTGATGTTATTTTCACTGCTTTGGTTGTTGGATGCTTGAACATTTTGGACATGTTTAGAATCAATCACTCTGTCATTGAAAACTCCCTTATTATTGGTCCAAAAATTATCCTTATCATTTGATGAAGGGGTGTAATGTTTAATGATGCATTGTTGCAAGAAACAATCCTCAATGTTCTTTCCTTTCTTAACGGTAGCTTCAAAAGTATCTGGGGAATCTATTTTTATTTGGAAGGACATTTGAGATACTAATTTCTAGTGAAGATATCAATCCAGTGTTATTCATGTATCTTCCTTGGAATTTTATTGGCAAACTGTCTCCAAATTTGTAAGAAATTGGAAAAGGTTTCACCATTCCTTTCCTTGGTATTGCAAAAATCACTTAGAGATGCTTGATGTTCAATGTTATAGGAGTATTGTGTGACAAACATCTTTTCAATATTGAAGAAGGTAGATATTGACCCATGAGGGAGATTCAAGAACCACTCAAGGGTGGGCCCCCCATGAATCCTAGTGAATATTCTCTTTAGATATTATCATTATAGGAGACCTCTTGGCATGCAATGTAAAATTCCTTAAGGTGTTGGATTGGAAATGTTTCACGTTTGTATTTGTCAAATTTAGGAATTTCAAAGTTTAGGGGGAAATGGTTTCATGTTGATTGATTTATTGAATGGGTAGGGACATATTTCATCAAAAGAGAACTTTTTATTCCCCCATTTTTTATGCTACATATGCACAAGTATCTTTAGTTCATTGATTTATTGAGCTAACTTAGGTGCATTTTTTTGAGTGAGGGTAGGTCAAAAAAAATTCCTCCACCAAGTTGTGATGTTGTAAATATGTATGATGTAAGTCTGAATGTAGGAGGAGGTGTATAATGATATTTTTGTGATGAGGTTGGCATAGATGTTTTCATGGTGAAAGATGGAAATGTCAATAGTGATTATGAATATTGATGTATACATAGTGGAATTAGTGTTTGACCAATATTTAGAACACTTGCATCCATTCCACTAGATGTCATAGTCGTAGTATGAGTACTAGCATGGGAGGTAAAATTGTGGATGACACTAAGGATCTATTGAATAGTCTCAAATGTCAAATCTACAATTTGTTCAGGTTGTGGTGTTGTTGTTTCTTGTGATGTGATGGGTCCAATAGAATTAGTCTTTCCTTTGTCTTGATAAAATGTAGTATTAACTTTTCTTTTTGTATTGGTATTTACACTAACATTAATCTTGGTGATATTATGGTATAACTAGGAGTCATCAAAATTACATGTACCTTGATTCCATCCTTTAAAAGGCTCATGATTTTTTTTACTTTGATTTATCCTATGGATTTCTCTACCATCTCCAAGTTGTAAGGGTCATTAAGGAAGTCATTCACATGAGGAGATGTATTGGTTTGATCAATGAATTCAACTTCTTTGGGGTAATTGGTGAAATCCACAATGATGACTTTAGTTCCCCCAAAGAAGGATGTTGCAAAAGGATTCTCTATGTCTTTTTTGATGTTTTCTTGAGAGGACCTCATGTTTTTGGCTTGTGAATGAGTGACGACCATACAATGACCTTTTGAAAGATGTGATAAAGATGAAAGATGAAAGATGATGCCTAAAGATGTGTTGGATGAAATATTTTATGATGCATGATGGATGAACTTGGTTAGGTATAGGAGAAAAAAATTGGACTTGTTTTGATTGTGAGGGAAAGACCTCAAAGATGTTGGATTTGATGCTTAATTTGAGGGTAGGGCCTCAAGATTAGATTTGATTTGATTTTGATGATTGGATGAAGGTTTTGGATAACCTTAGTGAAATAAAATCCTATGAAAGTAAAATGATTTGGATATAGATGATATATTTCTCCTAATTGAGATAGACTAATGATTTCCAGAAAAATAGGATATGACTACTTAAATCAACCACTTAAGATAGACAGTTTTCTCATATGATAGAATTTAACTATGGTTTCGCTAAGGATAAGGATCTTAATGATACCTTGATAAATATTTCAACCTAAAAATTATGATTGGATCTTGATGAAGGTATCAAGGATTGGATTTGATTGATTATTTTATTTTGATTGGGCTAAGCTTGATTTTGTGTGGGTAAATCAAGACAACTATATTATAGTCCAAGTGATGACAGAGCTCCTAAGTCCAAGGATGAAAAATTTGATGAAATGTGAAAGACTATATTTGTGGAAGGTTTGATGAAATGATAGAGGAAAGGTCTAATGAAGTTATAGTAATGATTGGTTTTGGGGCTAACGAAGTTGCGGTTCACATGGTATTTGATGATGTAATTGATGACTTTTTTTTAAGAGCAACATCTCATATTGTTCAATTTGGAAGGCACTCTCTTTGGTTGCTCTCATAACATGTTATTTTTGTCTAATGCTTCTACCAACCTCTTTCTTTTCTCTATAGATGGGGGTTAATTAGACCTTAACTTTATTTTTCTTCCCTGAATCTGATATTAGCTATAGGAAAATTACAATTTGATGGTCTAGAGCACTAATTTTTAGAAATTGACTTGATGGATCTCTGGGAAACTGAAAATGATAGATTTTGGCAAGGTCTAGTAACTCATTATTTTCAGGCACAGACAACATTATAGAGTGGAAATGTTGATTCACATAGATGTCAATCTATAGGTGAAGACATAGGTTTAGAATTTTAGTTTTTTAGTGAAAAATTTGACTCATACATGAAAAGTAGAGACATTGATTTAGTGAATGTAAATGTCAATTAGTATATATGTGGATCCACAATTAGAGACATCAATCTAGGAAAAAGGGCCAATTTACAAATTTTTGAACATTTGACCAAGGTTTGTCTAGTTTGAAATAGATCTATTTTGATGGCAAGAACAAACACAACAGGCAAAAAATTGAAAAAATCATAATGTTTAAGCTTCAAAAGTATTATTTAAAAAAATATATATATAGGATTTAACATCAATCAAACATGCTCTACCTAAGGAAATATTGTAATATACCACTTGTAAGCCCACATATACAGAGTAAACTCTAAACTTAATACATTGAACCCTTGTGCTTTGTGCCCCTCCTTATGTAAAAGGTAATCTCATGCGAAGATGATGAGAAAATAATGCAATTTAATAGGCCTTCAAGTCATGGGTGAATAGGGAATCCCCTTACAGGGGTTTTACTAACTTTCAATGATGAAATCCAAAAGCCTTCACACCTCCTAACCATGGATGCACATATGGTGAGTAACTACTGTAATACCCCAAAAATGGGCTATAAGTTCATTAATCTCCTACATCATCAAATCAAATGAAATCGACATCAAAGTCCTAACCTAAGGCACATCTAAACATCATTGAATCTTAATTGATTATCTTATATTCTGCATCGGGGAATATTCCTAGCAATATTCTTAATTATCTTAATTATCTTTAATTTAATGATTATTTGGCAATAAATCACATTTATCCTAAAGTTTGATTAATTAAATATTTTCATATTTAATTAATTAGATTTAATATTTGCCACTTAATTGTGTAATTAAATTTAATTCTATCTATTATTAATTGTATTATTTAATTTTGACAATAAATCTAATATCATATGAATAATTGATTAAATTCTTATTTAATTAATTAAAGCAAATTGTCATTATTTAATAATATAGTTTTTAATAAAAGTTTGATTAAATAATTGATTAACCCATAAATCAATTGTTTTATTTTTAAAATCAGTTAAGTTGAGCATAAATCACTTTATTTATTTATTAAAGCATAATTATCCATGTGCACATTCAAGGACCAGTTAAACTCAAAATTTGAAAATCAATGCAAGTTGTTAGCTTTTTGAAACTCAACATCTTTTTGAGTTTTAAAGTTGATCTAAACTTCTAATTCGAGTTGAACTGTGCTTTTGCATGATTTTTGTGACTTAATTATCTTTATTTAAAAATACCTCAAAAATCAACCTGAGTTATTTGAGTGATTTATGGCTTTTTCTCATGCACCTCCAAAGCCTTGGATTTCTATAAAAACAAGGCTCAACTCTTCATAACTCATCTCTCTATCTCTCAAATTTGCATCCAAGCATCTCATATTTTTGCACAATCACGTTGGAGAATTGGAATTGGAAGGATCAAAGCTTCTTGCAAATCCACATTGTTGTGAGATCAAGTTTGGTTTTTACATTCATTTAGATTCATTTTCATATCATTGTTAGCTTACTTTGCATGTTCATAGATCAATTTCCATATTAGCATAGATTCATATAAGTTTTTATCATTCTTATTGCATAGAAAATTCAAAAATATAGATTAATTGCATTCAATTCATATCTAGATCAATTGCATTCAAATCATCTGTTTAGGTGTCATCTAGGTCACTGATCTCGATAACAATCTGAGAACATTAATCTCGCACCTACTAGAAGGCAGTAAATCGCTTGGTTAGATAGTTTTCAATTTTGCACAATTGTGATTATAGCTAACCTCTAATGTTTTACTGAAGTGTTGTGTCTACAGATCAAGTACAATTTTTACACACACATTTCTAGCGCCCACCGTGAGTGACAAATGCAAGTTGTTAGTTTTATTGCATGATCTCACAATGACTAAATGAACTTCAATGCTTAAACAATTCTTCAATCACCTCTTCCAATCTAACAAGAGTTGAATCCCACACGAAGGTTCCTCCAATGAAATAGCAAGTAGAATCTTTTTTCGGGATCAAAATTCAAATCTGAGATCATTCATATTATTAACTACTTGCATAATCAACCTTCAATCATCACAGAAATCCAAAATTTGACTTAACTGATTATCTTACATCAAACTATCAAATTTTCAACTTGGTTAACTATGGTCAACTCATGGTTTTACCTAGTCAAACTTGGTCTTTTGGGACCTTCCAACGATGTAGAATGCATTCTCAGACGTGTATAACCACTTCTCAAATCAATTAACATGCTTCTAAACTATAACATTGACTTTTCTTGTCAAATTTCAATTTTAATCATGAAGGGGGCATGGTATTGCACATCATTCAAAGTCTGTAATCAAATTTGAAATCATATCTTTATGGAAGTCATATCTTCCTCAGTAATCAAGACAACAACCACCTCTAGTTACTGATTCATCAAAAAAGACCTCATCGCTCGGGGCAAATCTATCATCACTTGGGGCATATCAGATTCATTAAGATCCATATCAATCTGGTATTCTCCTAATCTTGTAAACTGTATTAGTTTTTGCAACCATCAGATCATAGTGTTCTTTCCTTGGTTCTTCGGCAACTGAAGGATTCAGATGTGATACCTGCTAGTTTTGCTAAGACAATCGAGTCTAGAATGGGTCACTCACTTCTTTACAATCCTAAGGTTTGGAATCAGGCATTTTGACACTTTTTCGCAATCATCGGTTCATTTGCTGTTATAGTGAATATTATCTTTGGTCATTCAGGACCTATTATCTCCATATCAAATCAATATCAATCAGCTTCTGTCTCAATTTCAAACATCAGTTTCATATCTCTATCAAACACAGACTATCTTTGAACCACTGCGCTTCGCACAGTAATTCAAAGAGGGGCAAAATGTAATACCCCAAAAATGGGCTATAAGTTCATTAATCTCCTACATCATCAAATCGAATGAAATCGACATCAAAGTCCTAACCTAAGGCACATCTAAACATCATTGAATCTTAATTGATTATCTTATATTCTACATCGGGGAATACTCCTAGCAATATTCCTAATTATCTTAATTATCTTTAATTTAATGATTATTTGGCAATAAATCACATTTATCCTAAAGTTTGATTAATTGAATATTTTCATATTTAATTAATTAGATTTAATATTTGCCACTTAATTGTGTAATTAAATTTAATTCTATCTATTATTAATTGTATTATTTAATTTTGACAATAAATCTAATATCATATGAATAATTGATTAAATTCTTATTTAATTAATTAAAGCAAATTGTCATTATTTAATAATATAATTTTTAATAAAAGTTTGATTAAATAATTGATTAACCCATAAATCAATTGTTTTATTTTTAAAATCAGTTAAGTTGAGCATAAATCACTTTATTTATTTATTAAATCATAATTATCCATGTGCACATTCAAGGACCAGTTAAACTCAAAATTGGAATATCAATGAAAGTTGTTAGCTTTTTGAAACTCAACATCTTTTTGAGTTTTAAAGTTGATCTAAACTTCTAATTCAAGTTGAACTGTGCTTTTGCATGATTTTTGTAACTTAATTATCTATTATTTAAAAATAACTCAAAAATCAACTTGAGTTATTTGAGTGATTTATGGCTTTCTTTCACAACCTCCAAAGCCTTGGATTTCTATAAAAACAAAGCTCAGCTCTTCATAATTCATCTCTCAAATTTGCATCCAAGCATCTCATATTTTTGCACAATCACGTTGGAGAATTGGAATTGGGAGAATCAAAGCTTATTGCTAATCAAGGCTATTGTGAGATCAATTTGTTTTTGTTTTTTTACATTCATTTAGATTCTTTTTCATATCATTGTTAGATCATTTTAGCATATCAATTTCCATATTAGCATAGATTCATATCATTTTTTCATTATTATTGCATAGAAAATTAAAAAACTATAGATTAATTGCATTCAATTCATATCTAGAACAATTGCATTCAAATCCTTCGTTTAGGTGTCGTCTAGGTCACTGATCTCGATAACAATCTGAGAACATTAATCTCGCACCTACTAGAAGGCAGTAAATCGCTTGGTTAAATTAGATTTCAATTTTGCATGATTTTAATTTTTGCTAACCTCTAATATTTTACTAAAGTGTTGTGTCTACAGATCAGGTACAATTTTCACACACATATTTTTGGCACCCACCGTGGGGCAACCCACCTTTGCATGCTGGTTTTGAGTTTTTTTGGGACCTAAAACCCCAAAGTTTCAAAGATTTAATTTTATCTCCCAAACGGCTTGGATTTTTGGTTTGAAATTTTTTTTGCAAGTTAGTGACATATCAAGAAAACTATAGTAAAAAATTTAGAATTTTCTGAGATGTTTTGAATTTTTAATAATTTTTTTTAAATTTTGGAAAAAATTAATATTTGACGCAAATCAGCATATTTTTCTAAAATTTTTATATTTTCAGAAAGCTCTTTAAATTCTACAGGGGGTCCATTCTTTGTATTTTAAATTTGGATATGATATCATAGCTCAAATAGTTAATTTACAAAAACTAGTCTATTTTGATAAAACAGGTCTCTAGGGCACAAATGAAGAGATTTTTCTAAAAATTTTGCATTTTTGGAAAGCTCTCTATTTTTTAGTAGGGGTCTTTGTTCTAAATTTCTATTTTTGTAGCCAAAATCATAAAATAAAAATCAGATCTTGTTGACTAGGTCAAATGCAGTGCAAAAAAATTAAAATTTTGTGATGGGTATACACTTATTTTTCATATGATTCAATGCATGATATGAGTTGTCATTTGGATTAATTTTTGGTTATTATTGCTCCTAACAATTGATTTTTAGATCTAACCCTAAGGTTTTCATAAGTTGAATATACCTTGCATATCTTGTTTGCTTGTTGGCTTGTTGGAGAGTTCGTAGCTTGCTTGCATAGTAAAGCTCAACAAAAATTGCTAAAAATCAAGTAAAATCTACTAAGTGTGTTGCAAGGATCCCAAGTATTCTCCTTTATCTAATAACATTTTGATTTGGGACTTAAAATAAATCTCTCGTGTGTCTAGCTTGGGTGATTCTTTTCATGCTTTTGTTTTACACACTTGCATAATTGATACTAGGTTGTGACCCCTTAAGGATTCATTAAGTAGTCTTAGATACTTGTGATTGATCTTGATTGCTATCTTGGGTTATTGGACTTGCTAATCTATCGGCCCCTCATTTCCACCCCATGGTTGCAATCTCAGCGCCATAAAGGGGAGGGGTCAACAAGACAGAAGCGTTAAGTGTTCCACTTGGCAACCCTTTTGTGCTTTTAGGAACTCACTTGTTTTCTAAGTTGGGCACTTGTTTTCAGCTTGTGTGAGGTGTTAAGTGTTCCACCTTGTAGACTCATCTCATATTCGCTTTAAGCGTTAAGTGTTCCTCTTTCTAATTTTTGGGTACTTTTGGTATATTTGCTTTCGGGAATATATTTATGCTCACATAGTAATTAGGCCCTATGAACACTATTCATGATTCTTGAGAGATTGGATTCCTAGCAAAATCTTTCTTGATGATAGAATCCTTGTAGGTAGGGAGGATACTTAGTGTGTTTCACATTCAACTTGGTTAGTGTGTCTTCTCTTATTGATCGATACATTCTCTCCTAGGAGAGGTTGATAGATCATGTGGGGTTGATATCATAGACCTTGGTGAGACAAACTTTATCTTAGCGTGTCAGATTAATCTGCTTGCTTTGTTTGGGTTAAAAGTGAAAAGGTGTCAAAAACCTTGGATCTGGAGCCAAGTCCCCTTGTGGTATACTATTGTGAGTCATCTTTAGAGAGGGTTAACTGTAGCAAACAATCCCTTAACAGGGAAAACTGCATTGACAGAACCTCAAGTGGTCATAGCCATTTTCACCGTGGTAGTGACAACCGCTATATAAATGTCCTTGTGGAAGAAATCTCCATGGGTATGGTTCATTGTTAGGTTGTTAGATCTCCCTAGCAGCTCCTGAAGATTAAGTTCTCGGACTGTGTCAAAACCCTGGTGTGCTGGGATTTGAGTTCACCCCTTTGGATCATAAAAGTTGCAGAGTCAAACCATTAATAGAAACCCTAGCGAAGCCAAATTTTCATTTTATAGGGTATATGTGCGTTATTGCAAAACATTTTTGGAACATACACAATTAGCACTTTTGAGGATTAGATCGAATAAGTCACTTGATTGTTCATGCACAAGGTTGCTTTTTCCCTTGTTCATTGTTTTTAGAGATGCTTGAAATCACTTGCTTGTTGTTTTGTGTGCTTGTTTATCTATCTAGTTATTGAAAACGGACAAATATGTTACAATCCTCAAATCTGGACAATACAATTTGCAAATAATTCAAATCTGAAAACTCAAAATTTGCAAAATCTGAAGTAAAATCCTTTTCTAGAGTCAAAAGTCATCTCAGGAGGTCAGAAAGTCATACGAGTTTCTATCAAGTGTCATTTCATTACAACCCATCTGTCGTATGATAGCAAACCCAGTGTCGTACGAGTTTTCATGCCAGCAAATTCTCAAAGTCAAAATCCTACTTGCAACTGTCGTATGAGTTTTTCAACTGTCGTTTCATTGCCTACCAACTATCATACGAGTCTACAGAAAGTCATTTGGGAAAATTTTGAAAAGTTGTCAAAAAATTGTTAGAATTGCCAGATACTTCAGCTTTTACAACCTATTTCTAGAATCTATCATATAAATCACTGTGTCAAGAACAGAGTAGTAGCTATTGAGAATCAATACACATGTCTCAAAGAATTAGTACACATGAGGAAGAAATTCTGATCACCGCTATGATGAAACAACTACAAGCTATGCAAGTCCAGCTTGACAAACTTGAGAAAGAAAAGGAATCTAAAGAGTTCTCCATGGAATCTCTATGCCCTTTTCCATTTGATAAAGACTTGTACATGTCACCATGCCCCCGGACAGAATTTGAGCAATGTGATAACCCTTATGATACCTCTTCCACAGAGAGTGACACATCCAGCTTTGGAGACTATGATGACTATGATGATAGACAATGTAATGATACCTATGACACCTCTGTTCCTAAGAATCCTCCTTTTTGTTCGTTCCTACTTACTACAAATGGGCCGTCACATTGGATAGATCGTGATGGTGATCCATATGATTCTGATTTTGAAAGAGACTTTGATGGCTTTTGTGGACAATACCTTGATTATGATCCATCTACTACTACTGAGGACTATAAAATGCATCGTGCTAGCTTGAAGTATCAATACTATAAGGATCTCTCCTCTAAGGACTCTCCTGCTGAAAATAAAGATTATCTTCTCAAGCAAGATCATGTTAATGTTGGACCTTTGTCTTGTGATGGTTCCCTTCCATCCCCTACTTCCTCCAATACCTGTACATTTTCTAAAGCTTTCGAGTCTTTCAAATCTTTCACAGAACCTTCATCCAACACAAGCCTTGATACTTTTCATGCAGTTCCTTATAGTTATCCTCCCAAGCTACCTCTTAAAGAAACTCAAGCTAACCTTCACTTGGCTGCCAATACTTTCAATAATGCTAAACCTAAAGAGCCTAAGCCTTCATATGCTATAATTCCTACTTCATCTAGTCCTCCACCATCTCTTCCAAAGTCATCCATACAATCCCAACATGCTTCCTTGTGCTTAGAAGTGGCTCCATGTCAAGAAGACTCTAAAAATGATAAAGAAAAGAACATAAAGAAAGATCAAGATCAAGAACCCTCCATGTCATCCACTCCTTTTCCCGATGTCTCTTATCTGTTCCATGGTTCTTTTGATCCTACACACCCTTTTTCATGCATTCCACCATGTCTTAAGTCTTCTCCTAAACAAGATCAAGCTACTACTTACACTGTTGAGCTTATTGACAATCAAAATAACCTTACAATGCTTACGCTTTCCAAAGATGATACTTCCATTAAAGTTGGTAAAAATGGTGTTGTTCCTTCCAATGTTAAGCCTATTGAAAATCAAGAGAAAAATTATGCGCTTATGCTATCCAAAGATCCTTGTCAAGATCAAAGTCTTCCATCTTCTTATTTTACCACTCCATGTTCGTTTCCACTTTCCACTCTTCCTAAGTCTTTGCAAGCTTTGAACAATCCTATTAAAGAAGGTGCTCATATTCAAGATGTCCATGATTCTATTGAAAATTCTAATGCTCACTCTAAAGATGTTGATATCCTTGGTTGTCATATAGATGTTGATGAACTTATTGATTATCCTTTTGCGTCTTCCACTTCCATCCTTGGACCTCTTCCACCAGTACTAAGAGCTTCATGTCTACCTTCCATCTTGGGTCCTTATGTCCCTTCACTTTCCCCTCCTAACTCTCCTAATTCGTCATCCATCTTGGGTCCCTACATCCCTCCATCTCCTATCTTTCCTCAAGATCAACATAGATGCATACCTTTGAATCCTTTTCATCCACCCACCCATCTAAACCAGTCATATCCTCCTTCTTCCACAAGTCCCAAGTCCTTTGGAAGTAACTTGAATGTTCAATACAAGAAAAAGAAGCAATATAAGAATCCATCAAAAAAAGAAGATCACCATGTCTCCTTTAATAGACATGGAAGCATAAAGTTCAAAGAGATATCTAAGAAAAAAACTACAAGACAAGTATGGGTTCCAAAATCCATCATTAAAGATATTCTCTCTAGATCATCAAAAAGAAATAAAAAGCCTACGACTATATGGATTCCAAAATCTCTCTTGAAAGAGTCTGGTGTTGAGCAAAAAGTAAAGTTGACATTCAAGCTTCCAAAGGCTTCCACTTCATCTTCTTCCAAAAATATTCTTCCATTCCACATGCCTAAACCACAACCTCTGCTATCCATTCACCATATTCCTTCACGTATTCCTTCATTCACATTTCCTCCACCCTCTCGCGACCCTTCAAGGTATGTGTTGATGTTGAGCTTGCCTTCCTTTCCATCTACCCTTTCATAATCCTTCCATTCATTATCCTTCTACCTCCTATCTTTTTTCCTCACTTGCCTATTCCTCCTATCTTCCAACCTCACTCGCTTTACATAAAACCTTATCCTCCATTTTCTCTTCCATCTCCCTTTCTCTATCAGCATCTTTGAGCATATCATTTTGAATCTTTGGCATATCATGGTTTATCCTTTCAAGGAGCATTATCTAAAAAGCTTGCCTTCTTCTAAAAAAAATTTTAAAAAAAGAGAAATGAAAAAAATATATATATAATTGAAAATGTGCCTTGGTGAAAACCTGGAAACAGGCACCTTGGTAGCAAAAGTAAAGAGAAATAAATTCATCCTATGGTGAAAACCACTCCCTTGTGGCACCTTGGATAAGTACCGTGATGAAAACCTGACAATCAGGCATCATGTGCAGTTCTTCTACATATTTCATCCATTCCATCTTTTGTCTTTGATCTTGACAAAGTTGATCTATACACAAACATTTGGCTATTTTTTTTGTTGTCTTATGATGATCTTGCTTTCATTCCCTTCCTGTTTAGCCTTCATATCCATCTTCCTTCATTCATTCTAGCCTTTTGCTATCCTTTTCCCCTTTGGTTTTGATCTAATAAAATTAAAAAAAATAGTAGAACATGATGCTTTGAAGCCTCTTGACATGTCTACTCCTTTGGACTACATCCTTTCCTTCTTTGACATTAAGCTTTTGTGACTTATCCTATGCTGGCCTTTCATTACTTGTCCAAATGTGCTTTACATGATAATTTTTCCTAGCTTGGGTATTCTTGAGGAGTTTTCCCTTGAGGATTTCTCCCCTTCATTCTCCTTCATTCTCTTATCTTCCATCTCTTCCACCAGCTTGCCAATCCCTCTTGTTCTCCACCTTGCTAGACATTGGGACTGCATGATATGATCTTGCTTGGGAGTTTGCAAATGGAAAAAGATGCTATCAAGTATACCAAGTATCAGAACCAGTATCAGAATTAGTATCAGAACATATATCATAATCATTATCAGAATCAGTATCAAAACCAGTATCAGAACAATTATCATAATCAGTATTAGAATTAGTATCAGAACCAGTATCAAAACAATTATCAGAATCAGTATCAAAATCAGTATCAGAACTAGTATCAGAACAAGTATCAGAACTCCCACTGGGGCTACACCTTTTGCTTTAGTTTATGGGTCTGAAGTGGTACTACCTATTGAGGTTGAAATCCCATCACTAAGAATCAGAATGCATGGTCTAGTAACTGATGATGACTACAGAGTGTCTAGGTTATAAAAACTGGAACTACTTGTTGGAAACAATTGTCTGAAGGAAATTGCTACTCAATTATGTATTGTCTTTGATGTCACACAATGTCATAGTCTGCAGCAATCTGCTTCTACCGAGCTCAGTCGGTCTGCCAGATAGGAATATTAGTGCTTACCGAGTCCACTCGGTTGCCGAAGAAAGTTTAGTGCTTACCGAGTCCACTCGGTTGCCGAAGAAAGTTTAGTGTTTACCGAGTTCAGTCGGTCATCGAAGAAAGTTTAGTGTTTACCGAGTTCAGTCGGTCATCGAAGAAAGTTTAGTGTTTACCGAGTTCAGTCGGTCATCGAGGAAAGTTAGCATTTACCGAGTTCATTCGGTTATCAAAGGTAAAGGATTGTTGATGTTTACCGAGTTCCCTCGGTCTCCGAAAAATTATAAAAAGATATGGTCACCGAGCACTGTCGGCCCTTGAAGGATTTTTGCAAATAGAGTTTACTTAATTCAGCCGACTGTTATACTAAATAATGTCGATTTGACTAATCCAAAATCATATAAATAAAAGGTCAAATGTGAAAAGTAAATAAGAGAACACAGCAGAAGATTTACAGAAGAAAAGAAGAAAAAGTATATGCGAATTTGTGAAGGATGTTCAGATATCCTTGAGGTGCAGCAGAGATTTATTCGATCAAAAAGGATCAGACTTATGCAGAACAGAGATCTGTAATCAGCAAGACAGTTGCATTATTATATAGGTCACTTTTTCATTGTTATCTTCTTATCATTGTAACAGTGAATTCTAAATCTCTTAACCGAGTTGGTTTAACAGCCATAATGTAAATCCTCTAACAAGGTGACAATTCCATTGAATTGTTTTCAAGACCTCTTACCAGGCCACTCCTAGCAGGGTGTTTTAAATCCTCTAACAAGGTCACACCTAACAGTGTGTTTTGTAACCTTTTACCGGGTTGGCTTCTAACCGGGCATCACTTCAGAAAAGTGAAAATCAGTATCTAGATACATTGGTGGTTTTTCCCATATTGGGTTTCCACGTTAAATCTTGTGTCTCTTGTGTTCTTAATTGCTTTCTCATATACATGTGCTGAAGAATATCTAGAGATAATATTGATAATATTTTCTGCATCTTCAAAGTTACTGCAATCTATTTACCGAGTACTAAAATAGATAACATTATTAAGATATCCTAAGGGATCTGGAAAGAATTAATTGTGAAGTGAATTTATGGTTGACTAATTCACCCCCCCCCCCCTCTCAGTCACTTCATCCATATTCCATCAATTGGTATCAGAGCATTTGGTGCTTGCAGGAAGGGTTTCAAAGACCTAAGCTAAAGATCAGGATGTCTTACAAGAGGGAAATTCCAAAGCTTAACAAAGATAACTTTTCAGCATGGCAAGGTCTCATGCGACTTCATCTGGCTTCCATTGGTGATTCAGGATGCAAATACATTGATGAAGAATACACAATTCCTAATGGCGCATTAACTGTTGAAGACATTGCAGATAAAAAGACTCACAACACCATGATGATAGACATTGCATCTTCTCTCAGCTATGAAGAATTTGATGATATTAAAGACTGCACTACTGCATATGAAATGTGGGTGGCACTGAAGAAAATATATGGTGGTGATGCAAATGTGAAAAGAGCCAAAGCAGAAAGCCTAAGAGGACAGTTTGACAAGATGAATATGAAGGAAGATGAAAACATTGCAAAATATGTTGAAAGAATCAAAGCAAGTGTAAGTGCAATTAGAGCTTCTGGAGGAACAATCTCAGATGAGACTGTTATAAGTAAGGTACTCAGAACACTACTCCCTATCTATGAAATAAGAGTATCAGCCATTCAAGAAAGAAGATGTGAAGCAAACCACAGTATAACTTTGGATGCTCTAGTTGGAAGATTGACAGCATTTGAATTAGACAACTATGACAACTATGTTCCTAGTTCCAAAAATATTGAATCAGCATCTGAGGCCAAGGTTTCACTAAAGAAGAACAAGAAAATTAAAGAAGTTCAGTCTGAAAGTGAAGAAGAATCAGAAGAAAGTTCTGATAGTGATCTTGAAATTGTAGAAGCATTACTTGCAAAGAAGTACTCTAGAGGGAAAGGTAAATATAAAGGTAAAACTCCTTTAATCTGTTTTTCATGTGAAGAAATTGGACATATTGTAGCTGTGTGCCCAAACAAGCAAGTCAAAGAAGAAAAGAGAAGTCACAAGTACTATGGCAAAAAGAATTTCAAATCATACAAGGATAAAGGTAAGAAATCATGTTTTATGGCTAAAGATTCTGATGATAGTGAAGAAGAAATTGTCTTTATTGCTATAAAAGATGAATCTGATGATGATGAAGATAAGATGGCACTTATTTCTCATATAAGCAAAGATGATATATGGATAATAGATAGTGGATGTTCACACCACATGACTGGTGACAAGACAAAATTTGAATATCTAGAAGACTGTGATAATGGTAATGCAAGATTTGGAAACAATGAACCTTGTTGTATAAAAGGAAAAGGAAGAATCTCATTAACCAAAGAACTCATATGTGATAATGCTTACTGGGTTGAAGGACTAAAACATAATCTTCTAAGTGTAGCACAGCTAATCAACACTGGTTTCAAGGTTGAATTCATGAATGGTCAAGCAAGACTGCTGGATGGAAAAGGAAAACTCATTGGATCAGGCAAACAAACAAAAGGTAACTTATTTTATCTTGATCTCAATGAATATTCATGCTTTATTGCTCAAATAGAAGAAAGTTGGCTATGGCACAAAAGGTTATGTCATGTGAATTTTGATAACATGATAAAAATAAGCAAATTCAAGAAGGTTAGAGGCATTCCTACTTTGAAGAAACCTGACACTGGTCTATGTAAGAATTGTCAGATTGGCAAAATGAGTAAAACTAGTTTCAAGAGTAAGAACTATCAGTCTAAAGAAATTTTGGAAATTGTGCATACTGATTTATGTGGACCTATTGGAATACAAAGCTATATTGGAGATAAATTCTTTATTCTTTTCGTTGATGATTATTCTAGAATGATGACTGTTATGTATTTAAGAGAAAAATCAGAGGCATTTGAAAAGTTCAAATGGTACTTGGCAAGAGTAGAAAAAGAAACAGGGAAAAGATTGAAATGCTTAAGATCAGACAGAGGTGGTGAATTCATCTCCCATGATTTTAACAACTTCTGCATTGAAAGAGGAATCAAAAGATAGGTATCAACTCCTAGAACTCCTGAGCAGAATGGAATAGCAGAAAGAAGAAACAGATCTATTATGGATTGTGCAAGGACTCTAATGATAGAAAAGAACATCGCTATAAAGTACTGGAAGGAAGCTATCAGCACTGCAGTTCATACCTTGAACTGAGTACAACTGAAGAAAGACACATTCAAAACTCCTTATGAATTATGGTATGGCTATAAACCTAATGTAAGTTACATGAAAATATTTGGTAGCAAGTGTTATATCTTAAAAGAATCCAGAAGAAATAAATTTGATGTGAAAAGTGATGAAGGAATATTCCTAGGATATTCTAGCAAAAGCAAGGCATACAAATGTCTGAACTTATCTACTCACAAAGTCATAGAAAGTATACATGTAAAATTTGATGAGTTTGCATAAAAGATTGAGGAAGAAAGCAAAAGGGAACCTGAGAACTACAAAAGATTCATTTACATTGAACCTGAAACATTGGCAGACACAACTATCAATAAGGAAGCTATATCTACCGAGCCGAGCACAGTTACCGAGTCACAAACTGAGTCACAGGAAGAAGTTCAAACCGAGTCACAGGAAGAAATTCAGACCGAGTCTCAGCCTGAAGTTACTGAGCAAATATCTACCGAGCCCGAGCAACCTGAAGAAGAGATCCTAGAAGACAACAGCATGAATCATTCAAGAGGCAAGGAACCTATATTAGCCAAATATGTCAGAAGACATCATACACCAGATTAAATCATTGGAAACAAATCAGATGGTACTATGACAAGAAGCAAGCTAAAAGGTACATGTCTGCTTACTGATTTTGAACCTAGAAATATCAAAGATGCATTAGAGAATGAAAGTTGGATTGAAGCAATGAATGAAGAATTAGAACAAATACAAAAGAACAAAACTTGGACTCTTGTACCTAGACCTAAAGATAAGAATGTAATTGGAACAAAATGGGTATTTAGAAATAAACTGAATGAAGATGGTCAAGTATCTAGAAACAAAGCTAGACTGGTATGTAAAGGTTATTCTCAAGAAGAAGGTATAGATTATGGAGAAACTTTTGCTCCTGTTGCAAGATTAGAAGGTGTAAGAACTCTACTTGCTTATGCAGCACACAAAGGATTTAAGGTATATCAGATGGATATAAAATCTGCATTTCTCAATGGAATTCTTGATGAAGAAGTCTACATTGAACAACCTGAAGGTTTTGTTGATCCAGATAAAAGGGATATGGTCTGCAGGTTACACAAAGCATTGTATGGTTTAAAACAAGCTCCTAGAGGATGGTATGAAAGACTTCATAACTATTTGATCCAGATTAATTTCAAAAGAGCTAATGATAACAGTAATCTGTATATTAAAGAAGGACCAGATGACAAAATTGTATTGGCAGAAATATTTGTGGATGATACTATATTTACAGGGAATGAGGATCAGTGCAAAGAATTTTCAGAGCAAATGAACAGAGAATTTGAAATGTCTATGTTTGGTTTAATAAAATTCTTTGCTGGTCTTCAAATTCAGCAAAGCAAGAATGGTATATACATTACTCAATCCAAATACATTAAGGAGATACTTAAGAAGTTTGGAATGGAAGATTCAAAACCAGTTGGTACACCCATGTGTACTGGACTGAAACTTACCAAAAATGATGATTCAAAAGAAGTTGATCAGACCCTATACCGATCTATGATTGGAAAATTGCAGTATGTAGTACATACAAGACCTGATATTGCCTTAACAGTCGGTATAGTAGCTAGATTCTCAGCAAAACCTAAGGAAAATCACATGATGGCAATCAAAAGAATCTTAAGATACTTAAGAGGAACTGAAGAATATGGTTTGTGGTATAAATTTGGAGGCAATCTAGATTTGAAAGTGTTTACTGATGCTGATTGGGCAGGAAACATTGATGACAGAAAAAGTACAAGTGGTGGAGCATTTTTTCTTGGAAAAAGACTGGTATCTTGGACTAGTAAAAAGCAGAATTGCACATCTCAATCCACAGCTGAAGCAGAATATGTTGCTGCTGCAGTAAACTGTTCAAATATTGTTTGGTTTAAACAGCTATTAGAAGGTATGAAGGTTGAAATCAAAGAACCAATTGTTATATTTTGTGACAATACCAGTGCAATAAACATCTCTAAGAATCCAGTGATGCATTCCAAAACCAAGCACATTGCTATTAAATATCACTTTGTCAGAGAATTGGTGCAGGACAAGGAAATCAGATTAGAATATATTCATACAAAAGAACAGATTGCAGACATTTTTACCAAACCATTACCTAAGGATGCATTTATGTATCTAAGAGGTAAGTTAGGGGTCATTCCCCTATCCGAGGCTCATTAAAATACAGTTTTAGTGATGCATCAACCAGAACATGATTGAAAATCAACCTGTTGATGCAGCATATTAAGGAATCATTGCATATGAATCAGTACTTGAGGTACATTAATTTTCACCGGTAATATGTGAATTGTCTTTGGCATGTGTTGTCAAAGAGGGAGATTGTTTACTTCTGTCTTTGCTATTACTTCAAGAAATTTTCATTAGTCAGAAGGAAGAAGTTTGCTGATACAGGAAGTTTGCTGACAGAGGGAGATTTGAATCCAAACCGAGCTAACTCTTTCAAATTTCTTATGCTATGACATATTGTGTTGCCATCAATGCCAAAGAGGGAGATTGTTGGAAACAATTGTCTGAAGGAAATTGCTACTCAATTATGTATTATCTTTGATGTCACACAATGTCATAGTCTGCAGCAATCTGCTTCTACCGAGCTCAGTCGGTCTGCCAGACAGGAATATTAGTGCTTACCGAGTCCACTCAGTTGCTGAAGAAAGTTTAGTGCTTACCGAGTCCACTCAGTTGCCGAAGAAAGTTTAGTGTTTACCGAGTTCAGTCGGTCATCGAAGAAAGTTTAGTGTTTACCAAGTTCAGTCGGTCATCGAAGAAAGTTTAGTGTTTACCGAGTTTAGTCGGTCATCGAGGAAAGTTAGCATTTACCGAGTTCAGTCGGTTATCAAAGGTAAAGGATTGTTGATGTTTACCGAGTTCCCTCGGTCTCCGAAAAATTATAAAAAGATATGGTCACCGAGCACTGTCAGCCCTTGAAGGATTTTTGCAAATAGAGTTTACTTAATTCAGCCAACTGTTATACTAAATAATGTCGATTTGACTAATCCAAAATCATATAAATAAAAGGTCAAATGTGAAAAGTAAATAAGAGAACACAGCAGAAGATTTACAGAAGAAAAGAAGAAAAAGTATATGCGAATTTGTGAAGGATGTTCAGATATCCTTGAGGTGCAGCAGAGATTTATTTGATCAGAAAGGATCAGACTTATGCAGAACAGAGATCTGTAATCAGCAAGACAGTTGCATTATTATACAGGTCACTTTTTCATTGTTACCTTCTTATCATTGTAACAGTGAATTCTAAATCTCTTAACCGAGTTGGTTTAACAGCCATAATGTAAATCCTCTAACAAGGTGACAATTCCATTGAATTGTTTTCAAGACCTCTTACCAGGCCACTCCTAGCAGGGTGTTTTAAATCCTCTAACAAGGTCACACCTAACAGTGTGTTTTGTAACCTTTTACCGGGTTGGCTTCTAACCGGGCATCACTTCAGAAAAGTGAAAATCAGTATCTAGATACATTGGTGGTTTTTCCCATATTGGGTTTCCACGTTAAATCTTGTGTCTCTTGTGTTCTTAATTGCTTTCTCATATACATGTGCTGAAGAATATCTAGAGATAATATTGATAATATTTTCTGCATCTTCAAAGTTACTGCAATCTATTTACCGAGTACTAAAACAGATAACATTATTAAGATATCCTAAGGGATCTGGAAAGAATTAATTGTGAAGTGAATTTATGGTTGACTGATTCACCCCCCCCCCTCTCAGTCACTTCATCCATATTCCATCACTACTAGATGAGTGCAGACAAGCAGCATATGATCATCTCAGAGTATATCAGAAGAGAATGTCTAGAGGCTATAACAAGAAAGTCAGACATAGAAAATTTCAGGTTGGCGATCTAGTTTTGAGAGAAAATCCTAAAAATCAATCCCATCAAGAATGCAAGGGGAAGTTCAAACCCAACTGGCTAGGTCCCTTTGTCATCACTGCTACTTGTGGCTCTGGTGCCTATCAACTCTCAATGACTGAAGGAGAATAGTTCTGAGAACCAATCAACGTTCTCCATCTGAAGAAATTCTACGCCTAAGGCATTCAGTCTATGGTAAAATGTCCTGAAAAAAATTCTAAAAATTTGAAAAAGTCCTAAAAAAATGAACATCTTGGTGCAAACTTAGCAATAGGCACCTTTATGATTCACAAAAAAATCAGAAAATATCAAAAGTACATAAAAAAATATCAAAAATATCAAAAAAATTTAAAAAAAAAAGAAAAAAAAAAGAAAAAGAAAAAGAAAAAAAAGTGCCTTGGTGAAAACCTGGAAATAGGTGCCTTGGTAGCAAAAATAGAATCTCTGCCAAGATGGTGAAAACTCAACAAACGGGCACCACTTGTTGAAAATGCTCCATCTATCAGTGCAATCTTGGTCTTTCCTAGCTTTCAGTCTTGCTTTAGTTTGTACATATCTCCCGGTTTGTTTCTGCATTTCCAATTTTCAATAAGTCGGTCTGTCTACCAATCAGCTCAAGTGTCTGTATCGTATCAATGTTTAACACTTGGGGGCAATCAATGTCATATCCTATGGTCTCCCATGTATCTTAGACAGATCATATCTAGTCAAAGTCCTTTGAAGCTTCATGTGAGTTAGTCAATCTGTCTTGTCTCTAGAAAGGATATTGCATCTACAACAATACAATTAAACATCAAACTGAAAACAATCTATGCTTTTTACATGCTTTTATCTCCTTGTATGCTTACTGATTCGCATTGAGATTTTTGCATATTGTGTCCCTTCGAGCTCTTCGATGATGTCCTTTATAGGATTTAGAGAGTGATGATTGGGGGCATAATCTTTTCTTTGTTTTCTTTTTGTATGTGAAAATCTAACAACTTTGGAAATTCTGGATTGAAATGGTGTCCGACTATAAGAGCCTCTATCTCGAATTGGATGGCCATGCGTACCTCGACCATTGATACCCAGATGATTCAAAGAAGTATCGATCTAACTATTATCTTTTTGAGTGAGTTCTTTCTCCTACTGTGAAACACGATCTTACCTAAGGATGTGAACGATAAAGGGTCACTACAGGTAATTCACATTGGATTTAGAATGATTTCTTGACTGTTTGATGTGTTTGCAATGCAAGGAGTATTCTGGTCATCACGACGTTTATATTTTGATGCTTATACAAATTGCTATATCAAAATAGACATGATATTCAGGTCATCTTGGTGTTTATGCCTTGGTGCTTATATCTACTCCGACATTCCAAAAATAAAATCAATATTCATATATCCATGGTTGTTGACTAGTGGGTGTTGTATTGATTCTTGCACATACAAATTCATATTCATATGTCTATGGTTTCATAGCTAGTGGGCACTGTATTGATTTATCCGGTTACCTAAAAGTTCAATGATGATAACAAATTGACATATGATCAGTGACTAGGTCCTAGGTCTTAGGTTGCATTTCATTTTGCATGTCTCATTGCATTTTGCATGTTGCATGATCTCACAATGACTAAATGAACTTCAATGCTTAAACAATTCTTTAATCACCTCTTCTGATCTAACAAGAGCTGAATCCCACATGAAAGTTCCTCCAACGAAATAGCAAGTAGAATCCTTTTTCGGGATCAAAATTCAAATCTGAGATCATTCATATTATTAACTACTTGCATAATCAACCTTCAATCATCACAGAAATCCAGAATTTGACTTAACTGATTATCTTACATCAAACTATCAAATTTTCAACTTGGTTAACTATGGTCAACTCATGGTTTTACCTAGTCAAACTTGGTCTTTTGGGACCTTCCAATGATGCAGAATGCATTCTCAGACGTGTATAACCACTTCTCAAATCAATTAACATGCTTCTAAACTATAACGTTGACTTTTCTTGTTAGATTTCAATTTTAATCCCGAAGGGGGCATGGTATTGCACATCATTCAAAGTCTGTAATCAAATTTGAAATCATATCTTTATGGAAATCATATCTTCCTCAGTAATCAAGACAACAACCACGTCTAATTATTGATTCATCAAAAAAGACCTCATCGGTCAGGGAAAATCTATCATCACTTGGGGCATATCAGATTCATTAAGATCCATATCAATCTGGTATTCTCCTAATCTTGTAAACTGTATCAGTTTTTGCAACTATCAGATCATAGTGTTCTTTCTTTGGTTCTTCAACAACTAAAGGGTTTGGATGTGATACCTGCTAGTTCTGCTAAGACAATCGAGTCTAGAATGAGCCACTCACTTCTTTGCAATCCTAAGGTTTGGAATCAGGCGTTTTGACACTTTTTCGCAATCATCGATTCATTTGCTGTTATAGTGAACATTATCTTTGGTCATTTAGGACGTATTATCTTCATATCAAATCAATATCAATCAGCTTCTATCTCATATCAATTATCAATTTCAAACATCAGTTTCATATCTTTATCAAACACAGACTATCTTTGAACCACTGCGCTTCGCACAGTAATTCAAAGAGGGGCAAAATGTAATACCCCAAAAATGGGCTATAAGTTCATTAATCTCCTACATCATCAAATCGAATGAAATTGACATCAAAGTCCTAACCTAAGGCACATCTAAACATCATTGAATCTTAATTGATTATCTTATATTCTGCATCGGAGAATATTCCTAGCAATATTCCTAATTATCTTAATTATCTTTAATTTAATAATTATTTGGCAATAAATCAGATTTATCCTAAAGTTTGATTAATTGAATATTTTCATATTTAATTAATTAGATTTAATATTTGCCACTTAATTGTGTAATTAAATTTAATTCTATCTATTATTAATTGTATTATTTAATTTTGACAATAAATCTAATATCATATGAATAATTGATTAAATTCTTATTTAATTAATTAAAGCAAATTGTCATTATTTAATAATATAATTTTTAATAAAAGTTTGATTAAATAATTGATTAACCCATAAATCAATTGTTTTATTTTTAAAATCAATTAAGTTGAGCATAAATCACTTTATTTATTTATTAAATCATAATTATCCATGTGCACATTCAAGGACCAGTTAAACTCAAAATTGGAATATCAATGCAAGTTGTTAGCTTTTTGAAACTCAACATCTTTTTGAGTTTTAAAGTTGATCTAAACTTCTAATTCGAGTTGAACTGTGCTTTTGCATGATTTTTGTGACTTAATTATCTTTATTTAAAAATAACTCAAAAATCAACCTGAGTTATTTGAGTGATTTATGGCTTTTTCTCATGCACCTCCAAAGCCTTGGATTTCTATAAAAACAAGGCTCAGCTCTTCATAACTCATCTCTCTATCTCTTAAATTTGCATCCAAGCATCTCATATTTTTGCACAATCACGTTGGAGAATTGGAATTGGAAGGATCAAAGCTTCTTGTGAATCAACATTGTTGTGAGATCAAGTTTGGTTTTTACATTCATTTAGATTCATTTTCATATCATTGTTAGCTTACTTTGCATGTTCATAGATCAATTTCCATATTAGCATAGATTCATATAAGTTTTTATCATTCTTATTGCATAGAAAATTCAAAAATATAGATTAATTGCATTCAATTCATATCTAGATCAATTGCATTCAAATCCTTTGTTTAGGTGTCGTTTAGGTCACTGATCTCGATAACAATCTGAGAACATTAATCTCACACCTACTAAAAGGTAGTAAATCGCTTAGTTAGATAGTTTTCAATTTTGCACGATTTTGATTATAGCTAACCTCTAATATTTTACTGAAGTGTTGTGTCTACAGATCAGGTACAATTTTTACACACACAACTACAAGGGATGACATATTCCACTTGCATTATTAGTGATATACAAAGGATAATGGGTGGTTACTAAACTAGGTTTCTAATAAGATTTGTGGCATCTACCCAATAAGTTTGTATGCATGTGAGACACTTAAGTCTCTAGATGACCATGTTGGCTACTTAGGCACTTTGACCCAATCCAAGCTACCACCAACACACCTTTCCCAAGCTTGAGTAGGTTAGGACGTTCCATGGTTTACCCCATGTCCTATTTATATACTAGCCAAAGAGATTTGTCAGTTTGAGTTTTTTCATTGGACTAATGGAATCTCTAATTAGGCCTCTAGTACCTAGATAATGGATTTACTTTTTTTCTTACACCCAAGGTCCACAAAGGCGAGGGGAGAGGATACTTATTATTCTATCTTTTCATCACTTAGTTAACAAAATTATAAGCTAGAAAAAAATGAAAAATTTTTGAAGGTAGTACCTCTACCAACAAGACCCCTCTAAACACACAACACAAAGAGGTTTCTTTACAAATTGAAGCCAATTAAAATAACTAGGTGCTCTAAGGTAAAAAAGACACACAACTCAAATAAACCAAACAAACAAGGTAAAAACCTATAAACACTAGTAATTTTTTATTTTATTTTGTCTTTCACACACAATTAGAGTTGAACTAAGTGTTAGCTATTAGTAAAAACCTTAAAAAATTTCAAGCAGAGTGGAGACAATGAAACTAGGAAAAGACACTGATTCACACAGATGTAAATCGTTAGAGACATTGGTTCAGGGTCTATGTAGTAAAAACCAAAATGTTGTTTCTCTCAACTCTTTGTATTTTCTTTGTTTCCAAACATACTAATTTGGTTGGCAGTATCATCATGATCAATGTTATTCAGTCATTCAATTCAGTAAAATATTCAGTTATACATTTAGTTCTTGGCATTCTATTATTTAGTTTGATCATTAAGGACTAATGGATTCGATGTTATCATATTTTAGTTTTGATCATGATACATATAAAAGTTAGTATTTGACATTGCATTATTTTAGTTTCGATCATGATACATATATGAGTTAGTATTTGACATTGCAGTACAATCCTCAATATTTGACATTGTAGTATAAGATTATGATTAATATAACATTATCAACACCTTTTATAAGGTCTGAATGTGAAATTTAAATGGTTGATAGAGTAATCTTACTTACACTACTTAAATATTTTACCTTGGTGACCATCACAAAAAAAGGTTAATGTGTTAGGTAGGCTTTTTGGTTGGCCCCCTAGCAACATTTGATTTAATATTGTATTTTGATAAATTGTGGTGATGTGTTTAATCAAATCACTTGGCATAAATATCTAAGTGATGGAAAATTAAATGATTAATTAATGGCATCAGAAGGTGTGTCATTCTTATTGACATGTAATATTTATTCAACATATTGTTTTGGGTTTATTTTGTAAAGCCTAGTTCTTTCAAGCTAGGGCACTGCCCATGAAGGCCATGGCATTGTTACAATTCTCTGAGATGGTTGCAAAAAACTTGATGTGGAGGCAGATGTGTAAAGGGGAATTGAGGAATTGAAAGAAAATAGTGAACTGAGAATTTTTCATAACCATATGATTCAGGTGATTTTGTTTCAGTTTATCAATTATACACTTAATATTTTTTGTTTATCCTTGTTTATGTCATCATTTTTCATTTGTTTATCTTTAATTTAATTTTTGCGCCATGCATATCTTTATGTATTATATGTTACATACATAGGTCTATTATAATTCTTAGGCACTAAGAGGGGGGTGAATCAGTGCAAACAAATCATAGACTAATCCAACCACCAATCTAAATAACTTCATTAATAACTTGTAAAACAAAAAGCATATAACTAAAGTAAACAAATAAAAGTAACCAATATCAAATATCCACAAAATACTAACACATGAAACAATTATTTTTGTGTGGAAACCCTTAGTTAGAGGGAAAAGCTACGGTGGGGATGACATCCACAAGCCCACTACTGTAGTAAATATATTTTTCATGTTAGGAGTTTACAATTACTCTTTTTGAGGGTTCACCTTGTTAGGAGTGATTAGTATCTTATTAGAAGTACAATCAAATCTTCTAAGATCTACCTTGTAAGAGTATTTTAAAATTCTATTAAGAGCTCACCCAGTTAAGGGATTTACAATGAGAGAACCTATTAAAGTTCACCCTGCTAAGGGATTTTCTTGTTGTAAGTGCTAGGGAACAACAAGTGAGTGATTGCCTAATAGATTCAATCTCTTCTCTACACTCTATATCTTCTCAAAAATTTGTCTCTATCATATCTCTGATCACAACCTTAATTGAGATTACAAACTTTCTTTGCAACCTTCACATCAACCATAGTAACATAAAAAAAACCTTTGCAATATGAGCAATACTACTTATAATACATTCCTACATGAAATCCAAACATTTTCCTATGTAATAAACATATTCCAAAATTATTAAATCGATGCTAAACATATTTTCCTATGATTGTGTCAACTCAAAATAAGATTTACATGAAATATTTATAAAGTAGTCAAAAACATTTTGACTTCTCCAATGTACCACCTTAAATCTTCCTTATAAGATAGCACGAATTCCAAGAATGCCAACTCATCAATTCTATAACCCTTATTACATTTCATTATAATACCAAATATCATCACAGCCGCTATACCACTTACCGATATGTAATCTTCCAACTAATGCTCAAGAACACAAGTGTTCTTACCTGTCTGAAAGACTATGTCAACAAAATATCTCATACCAATCAACCGAATGAGTTGTGGTTGAAACCACACTATAGTCTCACCATGTTGATACTGTAGTTGTGACCACACCTCATAATTATCCATCTATCTATTGGAAATCTATTAGGAAAGTTTTATACTAAGAGGGGGGATGAATCAAATATCAACCAATTTATACATTTTGACATAAACAAACCTGCAAAGTATAAGCATAAAACTCAACATTGTAACAAATCTAATATCCTAATCATCATCCATGAAAATAAATGTAACACAATGATTTTGGTTACCCAGAAACCCTTGAAAGATAAAATTGGGGTGGCGATGACACCCACAAATCTTCACTACTGTAGTATTAAAGTTTTCATGTTAGGGCTACAATTTTGATCACAAAATATGATCTACCCTGTGAGGGGTCTTCCATGTTAAGATCTTTGATACTTATACAATCTACCTTGCAAAAGGATTTAAAAACTTACAACTAAGTAAGCACTTGGTTAAGATATTTACTAAGGTATGTCAAAACCACTCTGTTAAGAGATTTACCCTGATACATCTATTAGAATTTCTTAGTACCTAATCCTTCAATTTTCACTGTGATGCAGATTATAGATCTTCTCCTTACACTATAGATTTTATCTCCTCTATAAAATATGTATTTGATCTATCCTTCACTAGTCTACTCTATTTTTCTCGGTCAATGAAGTTTGTTCTGCTCTAAAAGTATGAGATCTCCTTCATACATTACTCATCTCATAATACACTTTAGGGTTTGGATCACATCTTATATGGACAATTAATCATCTCAAAGATTTAAGATCTACGATCTGGATTGTTCACTTTTTTCGCTTAACCTTTCCCTAATTCTGATTGGTTCCATGAATTACATAGGGATTAATGATAACAATACTAAGGCATGATTACCTCTATGATTCCCTCAACAAACAAGAAATGTAATATGGATTTTGGCCAAAATGGTTTACCTAAGTGTTTGTTCCATAAAAAACACATATGTCAATTTGGGCTTGCTCAACATTTGATATCTCTGGCACTCGACATTCACTATTCTTTATACCCTGGTGCTCAGCGCTGACATCTCTACATAACTCGACATAGATTGACTCAGCCAATATTGAAGTAATTGGTGACCATTGTCTTACTCAAAAGTGACTATTGTTCAGTATCTTTACAATATACAAGACTCTACCTATACATGATGACTCGGTCACAGTGATGACCGACCAACATTGCCTAGAAAATGACTAAGTGTAAGAAACTAATATACAAAAAAGCTTAGGGATTAACAATCACCCCCTTTGACATTAGTGGAAAAAACACTTTGTCATGACATTTTCATTACATTTACAAGAGTACTTTTTACTAACAACAATTTCTATAGAATACTCCCCCTAAAACTTAACTCGGTCTTTAAAAAGAAAATTTACATATATACACATAAGACTTCCTTATTTGACATACACTCAAATATATATACATTTGGAAAAACAAGTATTTCATACCATGTATCCTATTTTTTTCCTTATGATATTTGTCATATACTGATAGTCCATTTCTCTTTTCCTTCCTTTTTTATTTCCCCTATAATTCTATCATGTCATGTTATCTATTTCTATTTCCCATGTATCTTGTGTTTTGCCTTATGATATTTGTCATATATTGATAGTCCATTTCTCTTTTCCTTCATTTGTTATTTCCCCTATACTTCTATCATGTCATGTTATCTATTTCTATTTCCCCCTTATTTTTGTCACTTGAAGTTCTTGGGGTGTAGGGGTCTTGAAATATTTGTCTAGAAATGGTTTGTGAAGCTGTATGACCATACCCAATGGATTGTCCCAATCGAACCTTACAGACTTCAAAACCTTGAACTTCACTTCTAGCTCAACAGCGAGCTCGACTAGGCTCTCAGCAATAGAAAGATGAGGATCTTTCTAAACTAATTCCTTTGTCGTGACTACCTCTCTTTGCATAGCCTCCAGATGAGGTGTTAACACTATTTGGATAGAGAGTAGTCTAACCCTTATTTTACCATCATTAGCCACCAACTCAGCTAATCTTCCTTGGGCATGTAGAAGCCTTGTAAAATGCATAATTTCTTGTACAAAGAATGTGCATTTTGTACAACTTCTTCTAAATTCGATACTAAGGTAGAGAGTTCTACTTGTTTCACTATAATGTTTGTAGAGACCTTATTGAGTACCTTGGTCTCAAATTTCCTTTCTGACCACTGCAAAAACTTGTCATTAGCTTCATTGTCATCATTAGTCACTTTCTTGACAATGTGAATAAGTTGTTCTAGAATAGGTTTAGATTCATTTATATTAGTCATGTCAAAATCTTCTATGAATATTCATTTTATTTCATGAAGTACCTACTTTTGCTAATGTTCCCTTCTCATTTATTCATGTTTTCTCTTCTTCTCCTGTAGATCTTACATAATTTTCATTTGTTCATAGGTCAAGTTATCTGTGTCCCACTTAGGAATTACTATAACTTCTTCAAGTGTCACCTGTGTAGCAGGAGATTTCTCCATCTTCTTTTGTGACTTCTTCCTAGGTGTAGTACCACTTGGAATCTATATAAGAGCTTTGATTGCCTCTTGCTCCTTAGGCTCTTGAATATCCTTCTCTTTATCTTTCTCCATATTTTCATTTTCCTTCTCCTTGTCCTCCACATGATGACTTACTACCACCAATGCAGAATGTTATGCTTTCTCTTTGTTTGTCTCCTCGGTAGGTGTAGGCTATGGTGTGATTTTTGACTTACTCTGTTCCTCATCATTGGCACTTAGTGAAACTAGCTGATCAACTGTGGATATATGGGGGCTTAGTGATGGAATCTCAACAGTTAATGAATCCTCAATCTATGGATAGTCTTGTACTTGTAACAACACCAGATTGATGCTTGGTATAAATTTATCCTTGGCTTCATCAGCTTGTATATGCAGTTGAATTTCTTCCTCGGTCAATATGCTTGTTTTCACTGTAGTGTCCTCAGTGATATCAACAATGGTTATTTCATCCTTCTTCACACTCTCTTTAGCCTCCTTAACTGCATCCTATTGAATTTGATGTTCACTAACATCCTCTTTATTATCTAATTCAACTCCCTTAGATGTTCTTGCATCCTATTGTGCACTCTTATCAAGTATAAGACCAAAAATTATCTTCCACAACCTTAAACTTTGTTGTGCAATATTTTCAACATTTTTTTGAAGAATGGAGTATGCCCAGAGCTTGGGAACAAATCTATTCCTATACTACTCCATATAATTCTAAATGTATTCAGGGGATAAGTTAGGCATGACTTGAGCAAGAGTACTCTCCCTGATTTTTTTTTTGGTCATTAGGGCATATTCTCATTTTTTATCTATCCTCTGATATATTTCATCTAGAATCAAATTACCCAATTGAAGTGGTGTCATCTTAAATATAAAAATCATCTCAAGCATAGCTTGTTCTACTTTCTCCTTATCCTCAATGCTTAGTTTTTCAAATCTTATTTGTTTAAAACCTTCTAGGCTAGCAATTCTCTTGATGTTGTGGCATATTTCATCCACAGTCAGTGTTTTCTTCTATGATGGTACCTTCTTCTTTATTTCCTCATCATTGTCAGTTTCATCATCATCCTTCTCCAGGATGAGATTTCTCCTCATTTTCTTCTTTAACTGGCTTGGTAGTGCCTTAGGCTGAACTAGTTTTCTTTTCCCAAATGTGGGGGTTTTCTTTTATGGCTCGATATATACTACAATAGAAGCTACCCTAGTTCTTAGCCTAAGTACTGGTGAGGAAATGAGCTTAGATTTTTGTATTGGTTTCTTTATAGGCTTGAAAACTAATGCCTTTTTGCCTTTCTTTACTACCACATTCTCCTCTTCTTCACTTTCTTCAGACTTACTTGACTTATCTTCTCCTAATCCCTGAGTCAATTCAAGAGGTGCATCTACCTCTTCATCTCCTATCAGCTTCTCTATGTTTTTCACTATCTTATTTATTTTTCTCTCCATGGTATCAGACTTCAATCCCATTGTTATCTTGGCCTTAACTTCCTCATAGGTTCCAAAATGATGCAAGAGTATCTCGGGTCCTTGGCAATCCTATGTCACCAAAAAGATATTTGAGTTTGTTTGTGTTGCTTGGTTTCTACTTTGACTGAGTTGGTTAGTAGTGTTACCTCTATTGAGCTTTTAAGGTTGTCATTAGTACCAAAGGTGTGTAAAGATATCGGTCGGTTACTTATATTGAGCTAATCGGTAACATAAAGCAGAACAGACTAGTTGGTAAAGCAGTATACCGAGCAGCTGATAGTTTACCAAGCACTAGCAGACACCAACACCGATAGACAGTAAACACCAAGCATTGCAGTATACACCAATCAGTTTACACAGTGTTTACCGAGGATCACAGGAAATGACATAGTAATCAGGAATGGCACATTCTTCTATGCAAATGGTTACAACGGTTTATAAAACATTTTACCAAGATCAAGGAACATTTAATGTAATGATATTCATTAAATACATTGTATATCTTTTGTAATAGATGATCTAGGTTATTATTGTACACCGTAGATCTTAGGGTTATGACTATATTGTGTAACCTAATTTTGTTAAAGTGGCAAAAATAGAACACTATATATTTGTGTGTTTGCATCATTTTTGGTGTGAACTGATATATGAATCACGGAGCACTTGAAGCATTTGCCTATCTTCAAGTCTATTAGTTAACAAAGTAGAACCAAGTACAGAGGAATTCAGATTGAACAGAATCAGTAGAGGCTACCGATTAGTTTAGAGAAAAGATTCATCACAAGTAAGGTGATATTTTATCAGAGCTTATAGATTTGTATCTGAAAATTGAGTGTCAAATAGTAGATCATTACTTATTGCTTTCTGACAATTGTAATAGAGTTTTGGATAAAATCTCTTAATAGAGTAGACTTAACAGTCTTATGTAAATCTCTTAACCGAGTGCACACTTCATTAGTGTTGTTAAAATCCTATAACTAGGTAGATCTAGCTGATCTAACATGTCACTCCTAATAGGGTGAGATCACCAGAAGTGATCAAAACTTGTAGCCCTAACAGACAAACCTTTTCTATTTGCAGTAATGAAGAATTTATGGGTGTCATCCCCACCGCAATTTTTACCTTCTAACAAGGTTTTCTATGTTACCAAAATACTTGTGTCATGTGATTGTGATATTGATTGCATGTTGTTTACTTAAGTTAAGTGGTTGATTGATTCATGCAATTAGATTCAAGTTATTTTGATCGGTTATCACTATTTACAATAATAGATCTAAAAGGTTTACAAGTAAAGTTTTTGAAGGCACTAATTCACCCCTCCCCTCTCAATACCTATGTCTCCTAATTCCAACAATTGGTATCAGAGCACAGTTCTCTTATTGAATAGTTTAACCACTGAAGGGTAAAGATCTAAGTCATGGAGAGATACAAGCTTGACAAGACTGTTGAGAATCAGAAGATACAAATGTAAATGTTTGTGGAATAGTATAAGCAACCCAAGGAAGGATTGAAGAAATTAATGGATGAAAGGAAGAACCTAGCTATACTATAGAATGAGATCGGTTGCCATGAAGAATCTATTGATGACATATTCAAGCATATTGGATCTAGTTCTGGAAGCATCTCTGATGGATCTGAAAGCATAATCACTGATCTATCTGAAAAGAATCAATATTTAACTGATCAAGTGAAAGCACTACAAATCGGTCAAGAATCTCAGATGGTGAGAATGGTAGAAAAATGAACAAAGCAAAAAAAGTCGAGAAAGAAAGAAATTTGGCAATTGATGATAGAAGAAAGATGAGTGAACAACTTCAAACTAAAGAGAGTGAGATATAAAGACTCACTAACCAACATTTCCAAGTAACTAATCAAGTGATGTCTGTGAATCAAGAGGTAAACCGAGTGAATGCAGAATTGTCAAGAAAACTAGAAGATGTTGCAAGACTCAGAGAAGAGAATGAGAAGCTAAGAAATGTAGTGAAAAATCAACAACAGCAAAATGAAATGAAGAAACTTGTTGAGGACAGCTCCAAGAAGATTGATGACTTCTTAACTAATCAGAGAAAATTTGGAAGTAAAGCTGGTATAGGCTACACCGGTGAAGGAGAATCATCACAACAAGATGAACAAATCAACATTAGTCAAAATTGGAAACCTAAAGTGTTGGCATGTTATCATTTTGGAAAACCAGGACATACATCTAATGTGTGCAGAAGCAAAGCACAAGGTAAACCTCTTGTCACTCCTAAGTTTAATGGATATTGTTATTATTGTGGTAAGTTTGGACATCCTTCTTATGAGTGTAGAGCTAAGAAAAATGATCTTGCTAACAATACCACTATGGAGAAAATATGCTATACTTGTAACAAGCATGGACACACTACACGAGACTATAAGGCGAAAATGAAACAAGTCTAGATACCTAAGGAGAAACCACAACGCAGGCCATATCAACTGAATAGACAAGGTAACTCTTATGTTTGGGATTATAATACATGGAATAACTATGTTGTATGTGTTACATATGGACACATTGCAGAAAATTGTTATAAAAAAGAGTTGGATTGGACAATCAAGAAGCTAGAAAAACACTGGGATGGCTTGTATGCACTTCCATAAGGTCAGTCATTTAAGCAAGAATCGTAGAGAATGAACACCAGAAGAGAACCATATATTTGAAAGTGGATATACTATTGCAGATATCATGAAGTTAAGGAACACTATGTGGAAGAAGGCATCTAATGAGAATGCTGAATCAAGTAATGTTGTCGGTGAAACCTCATCCACTAGATTGGGTGACATCTATACCTCCACTTAAGGTGAAATAGGTATGTATGGGAGTGATATTTCAAAAAGATCACATTTTACATATAGTTCCTTATGCATAATGTTCTTATACCAAATCAGCATGAATAAAGGTGCACTATGGTTTAGTTGTCATGAGTTAACAATGTTATACAGTCGGAAAAAGAGAGACCGAGAGTTGGTTACCTATCAGTAATCACTATCTAAGGTTAACCAAGCACATGTATCAACCGATGAAGAAATTCTATGTTAACCGAGTGAATGAAAATTTTAGTTGTCACCAAGCTGACAAATGTTTTGTACCAAAAGTTAGATGGAGCATTTATTGCATAAAATTTTGAGCGGGAACATCGAAAGTCTATAAATACACGGGAATAAAGTTCATTTTTACAATGCGATTTCAAAGGGTGGAGAATTCAAAGAGCAGAGTTTGAGCTAAAATATTTTTAGAAGGATTCAAGGCTACGTTAGATCGAACTGACATCACTCTTCATGATACCGAGTAAGTTCATTAGAGATCAAACACTTCTTATCCTGCTGCTTGCCAAAACCCTAGAATTAATTTATGGCATCTACATCATTCGCAATCAAAACTCAAAGTGTTGAAGAGGAAGTTAATCTAATCGTTAGGGAAAATTTTGATGAACTGAAGTTTAATCCACATCCTAAGGTCGCAGGACAAATAGATACAATGGGCACATTTTCGAGCATACCAGAAAGGGTTTTATTGATAGAAGACCTAAGGTTTTATATTCATTGCAAAATCAAAGAAGTTGGAGACTTTGAAACTATTGCAGCATATCAACTACTCTGTGGCCCTGATGGAAAAATGAAATCAGACTACAAGAAGATTGAGGAATCAGGGTTATCATTTTTTATACACTTTCCACAATCATTCAAATCAGATTGGATTAGAATCATTTTGAGCAGATATCACGATGACAAATTCTAGCTGGATAAACCGATTGAGGTGAACAAGAAAATAATCAGTAGGGTTACTAGGCTCCCTACAACTGAAAAATCTAAGGCTTTCCATAGTTCATCATGACCAAATGTTGAGAAATACACTAGAGCACAATGGCACGGTTGGGCATTGAAGATTTTGACAATCAAGGACCCAACAGTCAAATTTGTAGCACATGTGATCGGGTACAAGTTATTTCAATTGAGCAGACTCAACAACATACCCTGTAGCATAGTAGACATGGTGCACAAAATTGTAGTAAAAGGTCACTAGGTTGATCTTGCTGAGGTACTATTTCATCAACTTCAGGAGAATATGAAGACCATAAGAAAAAATAAGTCTAACACATGTAAGTTTGGATCTCTACTTGCATGCATATTCCTCTATTTACAAAAGTATGTGCCTAGCACTAGTAAAGTAAATTGGATACCGGATGTACCAATAACAAAAGAAATTGGTGAAATGATGAATAAGCTAGGAGATAAGTTGAATGTAGATTTTAATGCATACTTCATAGAATTTCAATCTAAAATGCATAAAAGAAGTAGAATTCCAAGGGAATTAGTTCAAAAATTTGAGAATGACATATGCTTTGTGGTCAACACCGATTATACCTTGATAAAAAGAAGTTAAGCCTAGGATACAATGGTTGGCACCGATGGGATATGAAATAAAACATGATTTCACACTGAAATCTATTAATGCACTGCTTGCATTACCGAAGGATCCCATTGCCATTAGGTTTGGAGTATATGAAGAAGCCAAATCTAGAATCTTAACAAATATTGAGATCGGTAAAATAACTAGAAAGGTAAAGAAGATGAAGAAAAATCTCACTACTAAATATGGAGATGGGTCTGACACATTTGAAGGGACACCGATTGAACAGGCAACCTAAGGTCAGTTATAGTTAACTAACAAACCATATGATAGTGAGGAGACCAAGTCCAACAAAGAAGTAGATCCTACACCGATTCCTCCACTTGAAATTCCTATAAAGAAGCAGTCACCTATACATGAAGGTATGAAGACACGTTCATCAACTGCACCACCACTTACCAATAAGGAAGAAATATTGAAAGTAACTAAAAGGAGAGCAGCTACACGGACAAAGAAATACATTAAGAGAAAGAACAAGGTCGTAGCTAAAGCACCAAAGAAAAGGAGAAAATTCATAAGAAATAAGGAAGATCTTGAGGATACAGAGATAGAAGATGATGTAAATCAGTTCAAAGTGGTTAGTAACAAGGCCAAAACAATAGATGAAATCATTGGGGACATAATTGAACATGGAGACCTCACTGATCCCTTACTAGACAGATTTGACAAAATGTCAAAAGAAGATCAAACCAAGATTGAAGAGGATGTCATCCAAATGATGATAAAATTCAAGAAAGTTCTAATGGAATTTTCATGTGCATTAACGAAGAAATTGGATGATACAATTACTGAAAAATGGTCTATTGCACTAGACACCGAGAAGTGAAAGAGAGAACGCTCTCTAGTTTGGGTAGTCACACATTTAAGCTTTGGAGAAGTTAGTGAATACTTGACCAAATACCAAGAAAACTTTATGATCAAGAATAGAGCATTAATGATCATGGATGACAATGTAGCAAATATGGATATCACAACTGATTCTATATGGACATCAATTTTGAAGGCGGAAGAAAAAGCTGAACAACAAGCATTCTTGAACCTGACTAAGAAGAGACAAAATTCTAAAGGTAAAGGTATTTGTATTGATGAGGGAAAAGCAAAGAAATCAAAGAATATCAGTATATCAGTTACCGAGGCAATTGATATAACTGAGGACAAGGAAGAAATAAATGTTTCACAGGATGCACCAGATAAAGTTGAAATTCAGCTGGAGAAGAAAATTGATGATGATGTACTCATTATAGACATCACACATGGTGATCCTGATGACCAAGATGATGAAGATGTAAATATTGCACCAAATAAAGATGAAGCACTAGACACTGAATGTCTATTTACATCACTACTGGGTGAACTTCCTGTACTTGCCGAAGTAGCTAAAATTCTTTCCCAAGTACAACTTGATGGCTCAAATCCTGAGAAAATGAAAGATATCACAAGGGATCAAAACACAAATAAACCTATAGAGAAAGATGAGCCTACACATAAAGAGGCACCTTCCACCAAAGCAAAGGAAACAAAAGAAACAAAGGAAATAGAGGTGATCCCACTAAACACTACAACCAAGACTCCTACTATATCAACTGAGACTACAACTATCGAGGAGTAGAAGAAGGAAGAACAAGTGTTAACAGGGAAGGATACTCCAAAGACTAGAGATAGATCTATTGCTATTATTGAGAAGAAATCACCTCTAGCATAGAAGAAGAAGAAGAAAGGAAAAGGGTCGGTCACCCTAGATGAAGTGATTATTATCCCTAAGTGTGACCCAAGGACCCTAAGCCCCAAAGACTTGAGTAAATATCGGGAGTTATGTTCAAGGAAGGCAGGGCAAGAGAAGCTGAAGAAAGAGCAAAAATGAAAAGAAGTATTAACCGATGTGCGAGATATTCTCCAACAGGTAGTACCTAAGATAAACATTGATGAGGATATGCCTATAATAGATCAACTTGCTCCACTTGCTAAGAAGATCAACGCCCCTGACACTAATGTAGATAAACAAATTGAAGAAAGTGCAGAATCCAAGATACAACACAAATTAGCAGAGAAAATCAGCCTAGAAGTAGCATTATAGAAGGTCAAATTATCTGAGGTAATTACTGAAATAAAATCCATCACTTAGACAATTTGTCAGTATTTATTGAAACTTTGTACTATAGACACCTTCACTGTTGAAGTTAGTGAAAAGATCAAAGGATTGGAAGCAGAAATACAATTGAGTACAAATGCAGCTATCACTGAGCCACATGCTTTCTTAAAGCACATTCACTGAGTTCAGGAACACCGACGGTTGATAGAAGATTTCAAGAAACAAGAAGCACACCTAATAGATTAGGTTACTGAGTTGCAAACTGAACTCATTCCATACCTGAAAATTTTTGAAGCACATATTGTCAAAGCCGAGCTATTAGTTGTAACACTAGAAATTTTGGTGTTAGATAACATCTTTGAAATGCATGCACAAGTCGGTCTTGAGCATATTGCTCTCACCAACTTGAAAGAGGAATGGGAACACCTCTTGGAGTCAATGAAGAAAACCCATCAGCCAATTTTTGACAAGCTGTGAGTATACTACTTAACTTTTGTATATGGCATTACTATCAAAATGGGGGAAAATAATGTATCAACTATTATGCTAAATATGTACATGGATGCTATGTATACTACATATTACTGGGAGCATGCACTGAAGGGGAGTACTTAGTACTTAGAAATTTTTGATGTGTATATGTATATGACGGAGATATAAGGAGATATAAGTTACATAGAAAATTTTATCTTTATACATTTGAAGTTTTGATACTAATGGCAAAGGGGGAGATTGTTATCTCTATTGAGCTTTTAAGGTTGTCATTAGTACCAAAGGTGTGTAAAGATATCGGTTGGTTACTTATATTGAGCTAATCAGTAACATAATAGAATAGACTAGTAGGTAAAGTAGTATACCGAGTAGCAGGTAGCTTACCGAGCACCAGCAGACACCAACACTAATAGATAGTAAACACTGAGCATCACAGTATACACTGATCAATTTACACAGTGTTTACCGAGGATCACAGGAAACAACATAGTAATCAAGAATGGTGCATTCTTCTATGCAAATGGTTACATAGGTTTATAAAATGTTTTACCAAGATCGATGAACATTTAATGTAATGATATTCATTAAATACATTGTATATCTTTTGTAATAGATGATCTAGGTTATTATTGTACACCGTAGATCTTAGGGTTATGACTATATTGTGTAACCTAATTTTTTTAAAGCGGCAAAAACATAACACTATATATTTGTGTGTTCGCATCATTTTTGGTGTGAACTGATATATGAATCATGGAGCACTTGAAGCATTTGCCTATCTTCAAGTCTATCAGTTAACAGAGAAAAACCAAATACAGAGGAATTCAAATTGAACAAAATCAGCAGAGGATACCAAGTAGTTCAGAGCAGAGATTCATCACAAGTAAGGTGATATTTTATCAGAGCTTATAGATCTGTATCTAATAATTGAGTGTCAAATAGAATATAATTACCTATTGCTTTCTGACAATTTTAATAGAGTTTTGGATAAAATCTTTTAACAGAGTAGACTTAACAGTCTTATGTAAATCTCTTAACCAAGTGCACACTTCATTAGTGTTGTTAAAATCCTTTAACTAGGTAGATCTAGCTGATCTAACATGTCACACATAATAGGGTGAGATCACCAGAAGTGATCAAAACTTGTAGCCCTAATAGGCAAACCTTTTCTATCTGCAGTAGTGAAGAATTTGTGGGTGTCATCCCCACCGCAGTTTTTACCTTCTAACAAGGTTTTCTGCATTACCAAAATACTTGTATCATGTGATTGTAATATTGATTTCATGTTGTTTACTTACTTAAGTTAAGTGGATGATTGATTCATGCAATTAGATTCAAGTTATTTTGATCGGTTATCACTATTTACAATTATAGATCTGAAAGGTTTACAAGTAAAGTTTTTGAAGGCACTGATTCACCCCTCCCCTCTCAGTACCTATCTCTCCTAATTCCAATAGGTATTTGATTAGTTTCCTTTAGTTACCGAGTATGGTTGGTTGTCTCCTGGGTGGTTGGTTATTTCACTAGCGCTCAACGATGCTTATCTATTTCTCGTTCATCCTTGCTTACCAAGTAGTTTATTTTGAGTTTCTGTTGAGGCTGACTTGTGCATTGATTATGGGTCATGGATTTAATGTTGGTATCCATCATTTGGAAGTGTGTGGTCCCATATCTAACCATTCCTTCCATTGATTATGGATCTGAAGGATGACTTAGTTCGGTAGCCTCTTGTATAAGTATAGTTGTTTGGTTAGAGTTTAGGGGGTCAGTTTTGGTAGAAGATAGAAGATAGTAGAATCAAGATTGTTGGTAGATCCTCGCATATTGAGGACTTCTATATTTTTATTGTAATATCTAGCCATAACTAGGAAGGCCTTATAGCCCGACATGTATGAATCAATTTGAAAGAAGCTAATATATGAATTATCTTGCTTTCTCTCTCTCACTATGTTGTGGTTGTCTCTGTGAGTTGTTGAGCAGGGTTTGATCTCTAGGGTGAGCCATCATTTGGCCCCTCTAATCTTGCCCTTGCATTATGTGGTATTAGAGCAAGGTTAGATCTGGATCTAGGTTTGTAGGTTCCTTCTTGTGAAGCCCTAGTTGAATTGTTGTGGGGTGGTAGATTTTGATCTGACCTACAATTGTAGAGGGTTCCAAGATGGTTCGTGGGAGGCAAGAAGTGGATCTAGGATTGGTAGGCATGTTGAGACAACTTGCTACTAGGTTAGAAGCTATTGAAATAGCCCAGAGAAGAGGTAGACATCTTGAAGACATTAGTGACGAGGAAGTTGAAGTGGAACAAGGTGAAGCAGAACCTACACCTATGATGGATCAGCATGAGGAATGATTCTTGAAGGCATTGACAAGTTTGAAGTCAACACCACATTTCAATCCTCTTGAATATAGTGGGAAATTGGATTTTGATGAATTGATAGACTGGATCACAAAGATGGAAAAATATTTTGAGTATGAAAATGTATTTGAGGAAAAGAAGGTGAAGATTGCAGGCACAAGGTTGAAAGGTCATGCATCCTTGTGGTGGGAATATCTGCAATTGGATCAGAAGAAGAAATGAAAAGACAAAATCAAGGTATGGAATAAAATGGTGAATAAATTGATAGGAAATTTCTTACCTTATGGTTATCAGATTAACCTAGTTAGGCAAATGCAAAGTCTAAAGTAGAACAATAGCTCAATAAAAGAGTATAGTGAGGAATTCTATAGATTAGATATCAGATCTGGACATGATGAGGATGATGTGGAAAGAATTGCTAGATACCTGAATGGTTTGAGAGTTTCCATCCAAGAGGAAATCAATTTGGTCAAGTTGGAGAACATTGAAGAGGCTTATCAATTTACATTGAAGGCCAAGGAGAAATTGAACAAGAGACATGAACAGAGAAAAAGAGGTTGAGGTGGTAGATTCCCTAGAGGAAGAGGTAGATCCTATGGTGAAAATAGTAGATCTAAACCTAAATAGACAAATCTGGACAAAGGCAAGACCGAGTGGAAAGGTGAAAGTTCATCTAGAGGTAGAGGCAGTAACTACTAAGGTGGTTATAGAGAGGTAATTTCTGAGGAACTTGTTACAATTGTGGGGAAGAAGGACATAGATCTTTTGAATGCACACATGCTAGTAAGAAGGATGGTAGCAGTAGAAATGTTTTGGTGCAAGAAGAGAAACTGAATGAACTAGAGAAGGAAAATAACTTGATGGTAAGGAGAGCACTGTGGAATGAAAGTAAAAAGGAAGATCCGGTAAGGAAAAGTTTGTTCAAGACCAGATGTAGAGTTTTTGACAAAGTTTGGAAGGTAATCATTGACAGTGGTAGCTTAGAGAATCTAGCATCTGAAGAGATGGCCACAAAGTTGCAGTTGGAATGGTTGAAACATCCAAAACCCTATCAGATTTCATGGATCAAAGATGAGCCTACACTCTTGGTAAGTGAACAATGTTATGTGAATTTGAAGATTGGAAAGTACTATGATAAAGTGTTGTGTGATATCATGCCTATGGATTGTTGTCATATTTTTTTGGGTAGACCTTGGCAATATGATGGACATGCTATATATGTTGGAAGATTTCATAAGTATACCATTGTGGCTGATGGAAGAAAACAAATCTTGTTACCTTTAATGGAAGAACCTGTTAGTAATGTTTTCACATCTATGAAATTTTTTTTGATGGAAGGAAGGAAATTTGTTAAGGATTTGAAGAAGAATGGTGTATGTTTTGCTGTGATTCCTAACAAACTGAGTAAGAAGATAGAGGATAATGTCCCTAAGGAGATTGATAAGTTACTCACCGAGTAGAGTGATATCATTTTTGATAATGTACCTGATGGTTTTCCACCAAAGAGAAGTATTGATCATTGCATGGATCTAATCCCTAGAGCTAGTTTACCAAATAAGGTACCTCATCAGTTGACACCTACCAAGAATCAAGAATTGAACCGACAAATTCAAGAATTGTTGAATAAAGGTTTGATGAGAGAACATTTGATTCCTTGTGTAGTACCTATGGTATTGGCACATAAGAAGAATGGAGAATGACGAATGTGTATTGATTCCAGAGCAATCAATAAGATAATAGTGAAGTATAGGTTTCCTATACTGAGAATGGATGATATAATGGACAGTTTGACTAAAGCAAAGTATTTCACAAAGATTCATTTGAAAAGTGGGTATCGCTAAATCAGAATCAAAGAAGGTGATGAGTGGAGGACTACTTTCAAGATAAAAGATGGTTTGTATGAGTGGTTCGTTATGCCTTTTGGTTTAACTAATGCACCGAGTACTTTTATGAGGCTGATGAATGAAGTTTTGAAGAAATCCTTGGGTAAGTTTGTGATTGTGTATCTTGATGTTATTCTGTTATTCAGTAAGACCATAGAAGAACATTTGTTGCATATTAGACAAGTTTTGCATAGATTGAAATAGGAAAAGTTGTTGATTAATCTTAAAAAGTGTTCATTCATGAAAGAGGAGATTATGTATTTGGGATTTGTAATTTCAGCTGATGGTTTGAAGATGAATTTTGGAAAGGTTGAAGCAATTCTGAATTGGCCTATACCTGTGAATTCTAGTGAGGTAAGATCATTTCATGGTTTGGAAAGTTTTTACCGAAAGTTCATAAGGAATTTTAGTTCAATTTGTAATGCTATGACTGAGACTATGAGAGGAGACAAAAGAGAATTCAAGTGGACACGTGGAGCTGATAAAAGTTTTGAAACTCTGAAGCAGAAGGTTCTTGAATTGCCTTATTTCAATAAGGTATTTCAAGTAGAATGTGATGCAAGTGGTAGTGCAATTGGAGTTGTGCTAAGTCAAGAAGGTAAACATGTTTCTTTCTTTAGTGAAAAGTTAAATGATGCTAGAAGGAAATATTCCGTGTATGATCAAGAATTCTATGCTATTGTTCAAGCACTAAAGAAATGGAGACATTATTTGATACCGAGTGAATTTGCATTTGTCTACTGATCATAAGGCTTTACAATACTTGGGCAGTTAGAATAAGTTGAATCAAAGACATATGAAATGGGTTGAGTACTTGTAGAGTTATAAATTTGTGATAAAGCATAAAAGTGGAGTCCCTAACCGAGTTGTTGATGCATTGAGTAAAAGAAGATCTTTGATGACCGAGATGAAAAGTGAAGTTCTTGGTTTTGATGAGATGAGAGATTTGTATGAAACTGATAATGATTTTTCTGAGCCATGGAGAAAGTGCAAAGCACCTATTCAAGATCAACCGAGTACAAAATGGGAAGAATATTTAATTCAAGAAGGTATGTTGTTTAAAGGTATTTAGTTATGTATACCGAGAGGACAAATGAGAATTAATTTGATGAAGGAGAAACATAGTAGTGGTTTGGCTAGACATTTTGGTATTGATAAACTTTGAATTTTCTTAAGGAGAAGTACTTTTGGCCGCAATTGTATAAAGATGTTCAGAAATTTGTGAAAAGTTGTGGAATTTGTCAAATAGAAAAAGGAGTAAGTCAAAATATTGGATTGTATACACCGATTGTTATACCTAAGAAACCTTGGACTGACATCAGTATGGATTTTGTTCTTGGCTTACTGAAGACAGTAAGAGGTAATGATTCTATATTTGTTATGGTAGATAGATTTTCAAAGATGGCACATTTTATACCTTGTAGAAAGACATCAGATGCAGTACATGTAGCAGATCTTTTCTTTAAGGAAATTGATAGATTGCATGGATTACCAAGGAGTATTATCTCTAACCGAGACAGTAAATTTGTTGGATACTTTTGGAAAACTATTTGGAGGAATTTTGGCACTGAGTTGAAATATAGTTCTATATTTCACCCACAAATCGATGGATAGACAGAAGTTGTAAATAGAAGTTTGGGAAATCTTTTGAGATGTTTAGTTGGAGACACACCTAGTAATTGGGATTCTGTGTTGGCACAAGCAGAGTTTGCATACAATAATTCAGTGAATAGGAGTACTAGAAAGACACCATTTGAGATTGTGAATGGCATACAACCAAGAGATATATCTAATTTGAGAGACATTGCTGATGAAAGTAAGAGAAGTGTTGAAGGTGTAAAATTTGCTGAGTGTATGAAGACATTGCATGAAGATGTGAAACTGAAGCTGGAAGCGAGCAATCAGAAATACAAAGATAGAGTTGATAGATCAAGGAGACATAAAACTTTTGATTTTGGTGATGAAGTGATGGTTCATTTGAAGAAAGGTCAATTTCATGTTGGAACATATGGGAAGCTGAAGATGAAGAAGTTTGGACCTTGCCAGATTGAGTTACCTGATGACATGGATATATCACCGATTTTCAACATTGTTGATTTGTTTGAGTATCATGAACCTGATGAAGACATGACAATACTAATGGAATATCCGAAGAAGTAGAATGAAGAAGTTGAACAGATTTTGGAACAAAGAATTGGCAAGAGTACAAGAGGTAAACAGTATATGGAATATCTGGTAAAATGGAAGAATAGACCAATTGAAGACAGTTCATGGATTTCACAATCTGAGTTAGATGTAGCTCAGATCAGACCTACTAAATGATTTGGAGAATCATTTTTAAATAATCCCAAGTGTCTGATGCAGGAGCATCTCGGGTCCTTGGCAATCCTGAGTCACCAAAAAGATATTTGAGTTTTTTTTGTTGCTCGGTTCCTTCTTTGACTGAATTGGTCGATAGTTGATCAGTTTCCTTTGGTTACTGAGTATGGTTAGTTATCTCCTAGGTGGTTAGTTGTTTCACTAGTGTTCAACAATGCTTGTCTGTTGCTCGGTCATCCTTTCTTACCAAGTAGTTTATTTTGAGTTTATGTTGAGGCCAACTTGTGCATTGATTATGGGTCACAGATTTAATGTTGGTATCCATAATTGGGAAGCATGTAGTCCCAGATCTAACCATTCCTTCCATTGATTATGGATCTGAAGGCCAACTCAGTTCAGTAGCCTCTTGCATAAGTATAATTGTTTGGTTAGAGTTTAGGGGGTTAGTTTTGGTAGAAGATAGAAGATAGTAGAATCAAGATTGTTGGAAGATCCTCGCATATTGAGGACTTTTGTATTTTCATTGTAATATCTGGTCGTAACTGGGAAGGCCTTACAACCTGGCATTTATGAATCAATTTGAAAGAAGCTAATATATGAATGATCTTGATTTCTCTCTCACTGTGTTGTGGTTGTTTTTGCGAGTTGTTGAGTAGGGTTTGATCTCTAGGTTGAGCCATCATTTGGCCCCTTTGATCTTTCCCTTGCATCACAAAATGTGTGGCCTTCTTGTCAACTTCCCTAGCTAATAGGGTTGTAATTTTTGTTGTTGTCTCATCAATATTTACCTCATAAGGTATTGGCATTATCCATGATACCCACGGTATTACTGCATGTGCAAATGTATAGTCTATATCTACTAGAAAACATATGTCTTGATTGTACTTCTCCACTAGAGATACAGAGATTTTGATTCTCTTCCTCATTTTATTCTTAAATTCAACAAAGTATCTCTCCATTATACTTTCAAAATTATCACCCATTTGACTAATAAACTCACTAACCTGAATTGTCACTGGTCTATTCTTATCTCATTCTACTCCTCCAACAGTAGGAAATTTTTTCTGAATGTAGAAAAATAAACAAACAAGGAGCTGAACTTACACATGGAGTTCTTTTCTTTCCTGATTGATGTAAGATTCTCAGCCAGCTGTGTTAGTTGGAGCTTAGCAAGGTTACATGTATAATCCTTCTTTATTATCTTCCAATCTTTGTCCACTACCATGCATGGGACACTATCCAACTAACTAGACTGATAAAACTTATGTGCTATCACCCTTACTTCAAATTCATTTTATGGGTTTGTGATAGTTTAAATAGTTAGACCTCATTTATTCCATACTGCCTAGGTGTTTTCTTATATTTCCTCCTTACTTTGACATCTCATTGTCTTCTTTCCAGTGAGCTTAGGGTATCCTGTTACCCGGTGAATCATATATTTGGTAATTTGGATTGGTCCATCCTCCAACCAAATCTTCATATCATGTATTTTACTTAGTACAATCTTGATCCACTCAACTTTGAAATTTTGTGAGAAATTGAGAGCATGCACTAACCCTTGCTCGGAAACCTTCTAGTGTTTCGACTTCAACACCTCATTGCTACAAAGTTTATCATACACTTCTCTAATTTCATAGTCTATGATCTCCCTGATCTTGCACATGTAACATGAACAAATATCATTGATCATTAAAACCTTCTTACGAATGGATGATAGGGCTCCGGTCAAATCTCCCATAATTGTGCTTTCCAGAATGATCTGAAAATTTTGTGGTTTGCATGCCTCGTTCCTTACTAATTGAACATTGAAAACCTCTTTCCCTTGCTTCTTTACTATAGCTAATGATGCTGATGCCATTTCTTCAAACTTAAGGGTTTAAATTCTCAAAAGAGTTACTTGGTAAAATATCTTGCACAAGTGTTTCTCAGATATTTTTTGACGACACGCTGTGAAGATTTCTACAAATCACACTTAGCACTAATATATATTTTTTATAAATTAAAAAACTTTAATGGAATTTATTTAAATAATTTTATTTACTTTAGTTTAAGCACTGAGTGCTTAAAAAAAAATTAAAAAAATTAAAATGAAAATGGGTTGGGGGCGGGCCGAAGCCCTAACCCCCAAACCCTCGTGCAGTGGGTGGTGGCAGAGGTCGGCTCACCACACCACCACTGTGTGGTGGCCGGGAGCGGTGCTCAACGCTAGCCTCCCTTGCACTGCCTTCTACCTACCTTCCCCACTCTACATTGTCGTCCTAACCACCGCCTCCCCTTTACATTTTTTTCCCTCCCCTAGGCGCACGCATTTCATGCGGGCGCATGGAGACCATTTACTACGAAAATATGGGGGGGGGGGGGGGGGGGTATTAAAATCTGTTGTTATTAATTTGGTTTTTCTTTTATAATGTGTGTTAAATTTAGTAGATAGGTTAGTGTTTAGGGAAATTAGATAGTTTGTTGAAAAGTATGAATTACTTAGTTTTTTTAAAAAAGGGATAATTTAAATTTTGTTTATTATAAGATGTATTTTGTAAATGTTATTTAATTACTTCTTTGATATTTAGTTTTGGCATAATTAACATAGTTACATGATTTTTAACTTAATTTCATTAATAGGGTTTGTTTATATTGTTATAAAGTTTGTAAATTTCTAATAATTAATTAGAATTGTTAGTAATTAAGTTTATATGAAAAATTATTCATTTTATTATTTTAAAGTTTAAATATTTATTAATTTAGTTTATTGTTTAAACTATTTTAGATCATACTTATCTATATTTTGGATTTTTCAAATAGATATTGATGTTAAAATAGATATGTTTCAATTGTAGTATTATGCACTAATTTAGTTTTGTTAAAATTAAATTATATTAGTTAATCTAGTTAAATATTAGATTGAGATTCAATACACTAATTATTTTTATTAATTAAGTCAATAATCTTATTAATGTAGATTTATTTTTATTGAAGGCTTAATTATTAGTTTAATGAATTATCAATTCAGATATTTTTGATTAATCTTTTATCATCCTTGGGCCTCGTCTAGAGTCTTAATGACCTCTCTAGACTTGAAGGCCAATTTTTGTGCACGATTGGCTTTTGGTCAACCCTAGTCAAACATAAGATAACCATCTTGGTTTGCATGCACAACCTCTTCCAGTCATGATGTTTACTTTCAATACTTGTATTAAGCCAATTTAATGCATGGTTGACTTTTGGGTCAACTTAGTCAAACCTTGGACATCACCTCAGTTTGCGTGCATGTAAACTTATATGTCATATTCTTAACCCTTGTAGAACCTTGTTGGTCATGTTTGGACATAGTTGACTTTTTGGTCAACTCTTGGTCAAACCTTGGTCAAACACCTCGGTTTGCATGCCCAATTATTCCTTATGGTATTTGTTAACCTTTTATCTTGATTGCACATACTTTGGTGCAAGGTTGACTTTTAGTCATCTTGGGTTGACTTTTAGTCAACTATCTTGATTTATGTGTCGATTGAAGTTAGTAGTCTAGGGAACCTTGTAGCTTGGATTAGAGTTGTTTGGTGAGGTTTGACTTTTGGTCAAACTTGGTCAACCTTTTATGGTTTGACCTTTAGGGTATTGTTAGACTCTTCAATGTTCTTAATTGCCTATTTTCTCTCTACATCATTTTGCGTGCACATAGGGTCTTGTGCCAGTTTATGTTCTCTTAGTTGCATTAGTGTGTTTGATTGTACTTGGTTAGTAGGTTTTTAGAAAATTTTGTAGCTGCGTTTTGCTCTACTTTTGGGCATGACATTTTGGTATCAAAGCACGGTTTAGTTAACTTTGGGAACCTAACCCGCTTCATAGTTCCTAAAGTTTTGTCTTTTTATGTGTGTAGGATGCCTCCACTCACTTGATTAGCTCGTAGACGTGGACATGGACGTAGGTGTGTCTCTTTATCTTGGGATGAGGTACAGCCAGAGGTAGAAGTTCGAGAGGAGAACTAGGTTTCACCTCTCAAACCACCTCTCAATGCGAATGCAAAATTACTTCAGGCCTTTCAGAACCTTGCAGGACTCATTCTTGATCGTATGCCTCCAATTGTACCCTAGCATGTACAATAGGGTACAGAAGGATGTGGGTCCTTAGTTAGGGAACGTAGTAGGAGTCCTAGATTTGTAGAGGTTCAGGCCGAGCTAGAGGTTGGTTTCATCTGGGGACCAAAGCCTCCACCTAGAGATGAGGTTCGCATATATGAGAGACCACCTCCTGATACAAGTGATCAGATTAAACCCTCCACCTTTTGCAAGATCTATTGAGGGTACATAGGCTAAATCTTGGCTTATAAGCCTTGACAGTGCTTTGGATTGTGCCCTTATGGGAGTAATCTTAAAGCACACATGAAAAATATTCTTTTGTGAGGGATGGCCTCCACATGGTGGAGACAGGAGGAGTTTAAAGGCCACTTTGACCTAGATACACTCACTTGGGAAACCTTCTTGGAAATGTTTAGGGCTAGATACTTGTCAAAGCAGTTTCGACAGCGTCATATAGATGAATTTCATGATCTTTAGCAGCGAGGACTTTCAGTGGCTCGGTATGAGAGAAAATTCCTCGAGCTCCTCCCTTATGTAGAGTACATGAAGGGTGAGAAACTTTAGGTTAATCGCTTTATCAAGGGATTGAACCACACCTTATCTAGCATGGTACGCATGACTCCACCAAGAGACTTACGCTACATAGTTGAGAAAGAAATCATAGCTAAGGATATTAATAGAGGATCTCAGAACCGTAACTCCACACCTCAAAATTCTAGATATCAAAAACCCCCTTGGAAGGGTAATCGTAGGAATAATTTGGGAAATTTCAAAGCCCCATAGCCTCAATAGCAGCAACAGTCCCAACAAAGTCAAGCACTGAAGCCACCACAAGGATAGTAGGGTTCAAAGCCCAAGCAATGGAACTCTCAGGGTTCCAAGAAGGGACAGAAATCACAAGCCCCTTATACACTCTCAACATAGTCATAGCAGCCCTATAAGGGGGGTTATAGTGGGTCTACTCAGATAGGAGGATCTTTGTAGTCTAGACCTCAGGGCATGCAGGTTCAAAATTATGGACCGTATTATACTTGTGCCATGGGGCATATATCCAGGGAGTTTCCTCAGAAGGGCAGTCAGTGGACAACAATGTCCAAGCCTACAGTTGGGGACATGGGCCAGTCCCATAGAGTGTTTGCAGTGGTTGATACCTACCATGCTGAGCATCAAGCTACAGTCATCGAGGCATCGGGTATGATCAGAGGTAGTGCAGTTTCTATCCTTTTTTATACTATAGCTACTGACTCCTTTGTTTCTCCATTGGTCATGGAGCATTGCGGGCTAGTGGCAGCTAGGGAGGACATTAGGTGGGAAGTTGAGTTAGCATCAGGAGCTAGAGTATTGGTTACCACTTTGGTTAGGGAGTGCCCAGTTCAGATTGGTGGTTTGACCACCTTAGCAGACCTCAAAGTTACACCTCTTGGATCTTACGGACTAGTTCTTGGTATGGATTGACTTTATGCTCATAGGGCCAAGCTAGATTTTTGTAAGAAGTTGATCAAATGTTTGGATGATGATGGCAATGTTGCTGCAATATCTAGAATCCAGAGGCTGGCATCCCTTCGTATGATCTCCACTATGTAGCTTAAGACAAGCATGCAGAAGGGATGTCAGATGTTTGCTATCACCATCAATGATAGGGAAGATGAGGTAGAATAGGAAACCTCATTGGATGACCATCCCATACTACAAGAGTATGTAGATGTGTTTCCTTCAAAACTACCTGGCATGCCACCTTGTAGGGAAGTATATTTCCATATAGATCTTGTACCAATAGAAGAACTAGTTTCTAGAGAACCTTACAGAATGACCACTAATGAGCTTAATGAGCTCAAGTTGCAGCTTGAGGAACTGTTAGAGAAAGAACACATTCGTCCTAGTGTTTCTCCTTGGAGTGCACCTGTGATCTTCATGAAGAAGAAGGATGGATCTCTTAGGTTGTGTATGGATTATCAATAGTTGAACAAGGTAACTATCAAGAATCGGTATCCACTTCCTAGGATCAATGATCTGTTTGATCACCTTTAGGGTGCCAGAGTGTTCTCCAAGATTAACCTTAAGCTAGGTTATCACCAATTAAGGATAGTGGATAGTGATATCCACAAGACCTCATTCTGCACTAGATATGGCCACTATGAGTTCACCGTGGTTCTATTCGGTCTTAAAAATGGCCCAACTATATTCATGAGTCTAATGAACGGAGTATTTCATACCTTCCTTGAAAAATTTGTGGTGGTATTCCTTGATGATATCTTGATCTATTTGAAGAATGAGAGAGAACATGAAGAGCACTTGAGACAAGTTTTTCAATGCCTTAGAGATAATCAGCATAATGGAAACTTGTCAAAATGTGCCTTCTTCAGATCAGAGGTCAAGTATTTGGGCCATGTGATATCTGGAGATGGAATCTTAGTAGATCCATAAAAGATTGAAGCCATTATGAATTGGCTAGCACCTACCTTAGTGATTGAAGTGAGAAGTTTCATGGGTTTAGCTAGTTATTATAGATGGTTTGTTGATGGGTTCTCTCGATTAGCACACCCTATTACTTCTCTTAAGTGAAAGGGAAAGAAGTTTGAGTGGATTGAGAAGTGTGATCGAGCTTTTTAGGAGCTCAAAAGAGCATTGACCAGTGCACCCATTCTTGTTGTGCCAGAGCCTTCAATAGAGTTTTTAGTTTACTTAGATGCTTCCTTAGATGGTTTAGGGGTAGTTCTTATGTAGGATGGGTGAGCTATAGCCTATGAGTCCAGGAAAATGAAGACTCACGAGCTCAACTATCCTACCCATGATCTTGAACTTGCAGTAGTGGTGCATGCTTTAGTGAGATGGAGACACTTCCTTTTAGGACATTGATTTTAACTTCATTCAAACCATTAGAGTCTATAGTATATCTTCACTTAGTTGAACCTTAATGCTAGGCAATGGAGATGGATGGAGTTCTTATGTGAATATGATTTTGATGTTCACTACATCAAGGGAAAAGAGAATGTTGTCACAAATGCTTTGAGTAGGAGATGACATGAGCTATCTTCTATGTCTACAAGCATAGATTTGAGGGATCATATTCTTCATCACTTGCATGACGATGAGTTATATGTAGAAGTGAGTGAGTTGATTCAGTCTCAGAGACCCCTTGAGGGGAAGTATGCAGATTATTCCTTGGAGTCATATGGACTCTTACATCATAGAGGATGTATCTACATACCTTCTTCCAGAGGATTGTGAGATTTTGTCATGATAGAGGCCCATAGAGCCCCTTATGTAGCACCTCCCGAAGTGAAGAAGATGCATGCCGATTTGAGATAGTTATATCATTCACCAAGCATGAGACTAAAGATTATTGAGTTGGTAGCTAGGTGCCTAAAATACCAAAGGGTGAAGGAAGAACACCGACATCCAGGTGGTCTACTTTAGCCTCATGAGATACTAGTGTGGAAGTGGGACACCATATCTATGGACTTCATTATTCATCTTCCTATGACATCTCACCGTCATGATGCCATTATGGTGACAGTTGATAAGTTGAACAAGGTGGCTCATTTTTCACCAATGCGTACTACCTTTACTACACCACTAGTGGCATAGGTGTTCTTGTGAGATATTTGTAGACTACATGGCATACCTCATAAGATCATCTTAGATAGAGATTCTCTTCACTTCTTCCTTTTGGAGAGAATTGCATGCATCGATGAGCACTAGGCTCAATTTTAGTATGGCCTATCACCCTAAGATAGATGGATAGATCAAGAGGGTCAATAAGGTGTTAGAAGACATGTTGCACATGTATGTTATGGACCATTAGACCCGGTAGGAGGAATACCTACACTTAGTGGAGTTTTCCTATAACAATGGGCATCATACGTCCTTGGGTATGCCTCCGTACCAGGCTCTCTATGGTATACCTTGCATGACACCACTTAGTTGGAATAGGATTGAGGAAAGATTTTCTATTGGTCCAGAGTTAGTTAGAGATATGGAGCAGTAGGTGACCTTGATTAGGAAACATCTTAGAGAGGCTCAGGATAGACAGAAGAAGTATGTCGATGTGAAGAGGATCGATCGAGCTTACTTAGTAGGAGATAGGGTCTTTTTGAGATTGCAACCGTATAAGAGTCCAATCCATTTTGGAAAGGGCTCTAAGTTAGCACCTCATTTTGTTGGACCTTTAGAGATCCTTGAGAGGATAGGACCAGCTGCTTACCGTTTATCTTTTCCACCTAGCCTATCAATCATCCGTGATGTGTTTCATGTTTCAATTTTGCAGAAGTATATTTATGATGAGTCTCATGTGATAGATTGGGATGCCTTACAGGTTGAGTAAAATGAGAAACTAGCATTGGAGCCCATTCATATTTTAGCTTGACAAACCCTGGTACTTCAAGGCAGAGTGTTTGACCAGGTTAGGGTCCAGTGGAATTATTATGATGAGGTCACAATTTCATGGGAGGATGCAGCACAGATGAGATCATAGTACCCTCACTTATTTGATGAATCCTAGGAGGAGGTTCATGCCTAGAGGGGGTGGATGTGAGACCTATCAAACAGTCATATTTATATGGTTTTATTTTCCATGCTTTCAGTACTTATTCCACATGACTATTTGAGATGCTTATGTACTTAAGGATCTATTGAATCCTATGCTATATGTTTGGTAGCTGATTATGTAATCAGGGTACACTTGAGATACTATATGTTTTGATTTAGTTTTAGTTATCATGATGTCACATATGATGATATATGATGTTTAAAACAATTGTGATGAAAAGTTGGTTTAGGAAACCGAAGTTATGCTTAGTTGATTGATTTACAAACATAGTTTTAAACCATGCAGTATTGATGTATTATGTTTATATCATGTTAATTGGACCTACTGATGTGTGCAATGAGTGTGCAAGATAAGTTGACCATGGATCTAAATGTGGGGATCTAGTATTGGAACCTATGTTTATACTGTGCATTCCAAGGTCCTCTTTGTAAAAGAAATGTGGACCTTGTTGTGAAGTCTTTTATTTTGTGAATGTAGTTTTCATGTGTGTATTTAATTTAGCAAATGTAATTGTGAATTATTCATGTCATTATTTTAAAGTAAATGTGCAAAATTTGGCAAATTGTAGCTTATGTGTTGGCATGGTGTTGGCAAAAAGATTTGTCTTCCTATTTTTAAATGAATATTGAATAAAGACTTTACACTTCTAAAGACAAATGATTCATCAACAGTTGGGTAAGCATAGGAAATTGCTTCCCTCTATATTTTTAAGGTACAGCTTCCTTGTATAATATTTAGTGAATTATTAACAAAAAGTAAAATCATACACCTTTGACTGGAAAGTGTAAAAGGACCACTTGAATACTCTTGGGTATCGAGGTGATTTACAAAATCAACATATGATTAAAATGAACTAAGAAGCGAACTAGGATTTATCTATTGCTTCTAAAGTAAACAACCTGTAAAATAACTTAAGAAGGATGAGCTAGAAGGAAACCAAAAGCGACTGAATATAAATATCATATGCACAAATTTAAATGTATCAACTTTCAAAGAAATTAATACATTCCAGATTTTGATTCAAAGATCTAAACCAAACCATGAATTTATATATTTATAAAAGATTGGATCAAAGTCTAATAAAAAATCAGTCAAAGCTATTTCAGAAATTAAAAGACTACACTAACTATCTACTTTCAAAAATAAAACTATCTATTTCCTATCTCTATTTTCTAACCCCTTAACTATTCAATTCTCTAGCATTAATAGTTTCAAGTTCGAGAGAGCCTCTAGAAAAACTGGGCCTCTCAGACACCAGAAAAACAATTTAAACCAGTTACATAACTAACAATAGAGTTTCAAAGCATACGTCACTTAAAATGTAAAGAAAGGGAAATGCTATTGCAAAAACTACTAACTCCCTCCAGGGCTTTCTGATGTGGCGGTCTATATGAGCTTCCAGGAATGAAAAATGTTCACCAATTCCTAGGCTGGCTAGAAATGTAGATTCTTCAGACCTACTAGCTTTGCCCAAGTTGCATTATTTTCCCACCTTAACTCCCTAATCCTCTCCGCCTACTTAGGTAACTGCCCTCGGTTCAGCAGCAACATAGATTCCACATTTGCAACTCTGATGAAATCCTAAACTGTAGGCGCTTCATTTTCCTTGAGAGCATTCATAGTGTCTATAAAGACTTTAACCATGGCATCCACATCTCTGTTACCCTCATCAATTTGAATTATACTTGAGGGATTCACTATTTTGATATCTTTGAGGGCATCTGCATGCATATCGAGCACTTCTTTTTCGATTACATTGGCTTGAGAGATTGCAACCTTGAACATCATATTTTTCCATCCAAAGTTCTATTTTAGGATAAACAGCATACAGGGATCCACTAGTTTCATCGATTTCTCAGCCAAGAATTGAGTCACACTATAGGTTTCTATTTGTCAAACCTATAGGACGATCACTGCGCATTTCTCTTCCTCCATCTCCCAGCTTGGAACCAAGGTTTGAACTTCACCGAGTAATCCTTCTCCATCTAGACAGGTGGATATAAACTCACGGATGAAAGCACTCCCTTCAATTATAAAATTGTTCATCCTAGACTTTACGACTTCCATCAGAACCCTCCCCTTCTGCATCTATTTCACTAACCTTTGGCTTTCAACTGAATTCAAATCAAATTCTTGGGAAGACTAGGCTAGTGACAATACTCCATCATTAGTAAGTAAGGAAAGAAATTCAGCCATGGTAGAGACCAGCTGTTTTAGCTCGTGTTTCTCCCGTCCATCTTTTTGCGACTGCCTGAGCATGTGACCAGCTGAGAATTTAAATAGGTGATCCCTGAATCCCTGTTTAGAACACCAAGCTCCATTTTTGTGATTTCAAAGTCTTCAGCCTCCAGTTCCTGAATTCCCTCTTTGGGCTTGAAAGTGGCTATTTCTACAGTTACCTTTCCAATAGATGGATTGGTAGAGAGCCTAGCATCACTCTTCATTATTTTTGCTTTGGGAGTTCAGGTAGCATATTTAGTGATGATCTCCTTCACAAGAAGTGAAATTGGTTTATAAATTTTCCTCTTATTTACTAACTCAGTTAACCAGGGAGGAACCAAACTGGTGACCATCTGATTGTCAGGAGTATTCTCAACTTGAGAAAGATTCGTGCCCCCGGAAAGGATTTCCTGAACCCTCTGTTAGGGATTTTTCTTGTAGGACATAAAATGGTGCTCGAACTTATTTTTCTTGAGACTGATTTCCATAAGAGAAAGACCTAATTTATGAGGATTGGATAAGATCCTCCTTCATTTTTTAGCTCCACAGACTCAGGCAGGTATTACTTTTTAATGATGATTGTCTTCGCAGTATTCTTATGAGTGGACAGTGATCAACTTCTAGTCTTCTTAATGCATAAACTTATAGAACACCTTGCATATGACTATAATCACTTTAATGCAAACTTTAACTAGACAAAGTGTGACCGTTAGTGAAGCAATAATCTGTGCTTTAAGGATTCTCATCCTTCTTCCTTTTTAGGAGGGACAACCTAATATGATTCTCTTTTTGGAGAATCAGGAAATATGAACTAAATGCCTTGGGCACAGTCCAATCTATCAAGTGCAATGAACGTAAAAATAGAAAGGTATTGATGAATAATGTGAATATTTCAACTCTTCTCTGAGATCGATGAAAGATACAACTTGTGAGAAACAAATACCAAACCAGTACCTAATCCTAAGGGCAACAGAGTCATAATGCAAGTCAACAAGTAGACCCTAAAAGAAACACTACAGTATGCCTTACACACTACCACAACTCCAAATAGGTTGCCTTACAAACTATTCTCTTAACCAAATATTGTTATCATCAAAGATCCATACAAATATATTTACTCTCCAAGATGAAATATAAGCACATTTAATTCTTTCCTTGAAAGAAGCTCATAAAATAGTCAAGCTGGTTGCCTTACAACTTGGTATATTTCAAATTCCTAACATGAAAAACATACAAGAGTAAAATACATAAGCAAAGAGACAAAAACAATATATGGCAGAAGTTGGAGTGTATTTGTATTAAAATCAACTTGCCACTTACATTCACAATTCCATTACTCAGAAAACCAGACACAAAGCTCAGTGATCTGCTTCTAAGCAATTCGGTTCTATTTTTATATCTTTCAATCTCTCTCCCTTTTCTACCAACCCTTCTACAAAATGAGCTTTCAACTCTATATAGCCTTCTCACAACCACCTTTCAATTCCCTAATTAATGGGAATGCAACAAGCTTCAGGTGGTTGGAAAACCTAACTCCTATTAAAATATAAAAATACAACAAAATGTACAACCAACCCGCAGGTGGTGAAAGGACAAGACTCTCTCGGACTATGGTACATATTTGGCTGCTCAAGAACTGACACCCTCAACTGTAAATATTTATGATAGCTCCTTGATTTCAATGAGACATGGTGACTGCCATTTCAGGCTATCCTACACCATTTCTTGAATGATAGCTTATCAATCTTGTATTCCTTGGATCAGGTGTCCAATGTGTTAGATGTCCTTTTCACTCTTCATCCAAAATATCCAAATCAACTGCAATAGATCTAGCCTTTTTGGGCTTTGTCTTTTCATCCCATGTACTTATTTGTTCCTCTAACGGCCAATTAAAACCTCAGACAAGTTATAGTTGGGCTTTTTGTCTCTCCCATCTGGCATCTGTAATTGCCTTGACATCTGACACAAACTTGGTGAGGTCAACCTCTACTTTGATGGCTTCATCCAAGGCCTTATTGAAGCCCTCTAAGTCACCATTATTACTCTCACCTAAAAATGCCTCTTTCCTAGGCAATAGAAGATCAGCATTCGATCTCTAATTATCAAGGCTCTTTATTGTTCCATCTGTACTCAAAATTGAGGGGATGAATCTATTGGTACAGGAGCTGAGCATGGCTATCTTAGCCTCAATCAAATTTGCCTTACCCTTGAAAAGAGGTAAAATGGCTTTAATTATGTCAATCTCCACACCAACTCCTACAACTCTCTCCAGTATGTCACCCCCCATAAATTGAGCAAAAATCAATCTCTCAAAAAGTGGTGCCCTGACAGACCATACTGTATGAAACTCACTCAAAATCTGCACATAACTGTTGACCTCCTTCTGCAATTCTGGCAATTTTCCATAAGCATTATAAACTAGGTCAAATTTATCTTTGATTGTGTTCAATCTATGCTGCAAAACACTCAGAAAGGCCTACAATACTGCCTCATTCTTTTCATCATTGATCTTTTTCAATTCTGTTGCCGCCTCCTCATCTGTCATTCCTTGTGCCTCTATTGCCACTGGCTGCTCAGGAGGTGCAGGGGCTACTACAGGGGTATTTATGGTTTGCAATTGTAGTTCCTCTGTCTGCCTCTCTAATGCTATAAATTTTATTATCTGCAAGTCCCTATCCTTCACTAGGGCACTAAAATCCTCCAAGAGGTTGCCATATCTTTCTGATAGCTGCTTAGTTTTATCCTCATTTAATTTTTCAAATTGGGTCAAAACCTGAGAAATTTCTAGGTCCCCTATATTGTGGATTGCCCACACTATTTTATCTCCCTCCATTTGTTCTTTTACATTCAAAATTTGTGGTTTCTTGTCCTCTGGATACAGACTCCACATGGCCAAGGCCTAACTTTTTGGGCTATACCCAAATCCTCTTATTATATCCCCTACTTGGGTTTCAGAAGACAAAGTAACATCTTCTTGTCTATTGATTTGATCTATTATGAAGTTAGTATACAAACTCCACCCCGGCACAAGCACATATTACTTTTTCTTACTAATTCCCTGGCCTCATCTGGAGTAAGATTTTCCTCCTCAGGGTCATATTCTTTCAATTGTTGTAATGCCTCATCTGGCACTTGACCTTCCTCAGTTATTCGTACACTTGAGGCCACCTGTTGCTGCTTATGCCATAACAAGAAACTTTTGAATTCCCCAGAATTCACAAAATTGTCATCCTTCATGAAAGAATCTTGCTAAATTAATCTTTCATCCTGGCCTAAAGCCAGAGGCAACTCTACATCGTCTATTTCATACTTCTGCTGCCTTTTAGCCTCTCTGACTGCTTTCCTAATCTCATGGTGATGAAAGCTAGTCCTTTGTAGAGGGAACTCACTCTGTCTTTCTTCTTCCTCTTTGAAGGCTCACTAGTTAACAACTTTTGCTTTTTCTTTTGAGGCTTAGCAGTATCCCCAGAATTGGGCAATTCAACATGATCAACATTTTCTTTCTCCTCCCCAGGCCCTTTGGCCATTGATTGTTCCATAGTGGGTGGACTATATATGGGGTAGCCACCATCACTATCCTCATCACATTTTGATTCTGAATGGGCCTTTTTGTCCTAACTAGCATCATCAATTTGATCCCTCATGGATTAAACAAATGTGTCAAATTGAGCCATCATCTGCTCAAGTCTTTGGAAGTAAGACAAAGTGGGAAAGAAACCCCCAAATACCAATCCTTTTCCTTTGAAATCCTTCTCAATTTTGTGTAACCAATCCAATTGCTTAATTCTTTAATCCACCTCATCATCCTTAATGATGTTCCTAATCACATCTTCTTCAGGATACTCCTCATATAACTTCTTGAAAGGAATGGTGGGCATGTAGGACTTCCTTGTAGTAGCCATGAAACCTTTTGTATCCACATACCTATGTGGTTCTGCAAACATCATGTACTTCTCTAACCAATCATTAACCTTATTGAATGATCCCTTCCCAATTGTAATATAAGGCACCCTGAAGTGCCGAGGAGTGAGAGTCCCCTTTTTGTGGGAAGCTAATTGTTCTCTTTCTATCAACATGAGTTGCTAGACAAACTCTAGAAATGCAATTCTTGGTGGTACATAGAATGGGAGTAAATGAGGAGGCTGAGGGCATCCATAAACCCTAATCATTGTATAGCTTGTCTCATAGTAAATATCTCCCCAATTGTGACCCTTGGTCCAATTATGCATAAATTGTTGGGGTCTCACCAACTGTAGGAACTTGGTGGGTAATCTTGAGCAATTCACACCCAAACTCTGAAGAATGGGGAACACAATCCAGTTCTCAAAAGCACTAAAGTCTCTCCTAGGGCACGAAGGGCTCCAGACTCCTAACCAAAACTGAACTGGGTTAGGCTATCCATTCCACATCATTTGTGGTTTGAGGTCATCCAAATTAATTAGACCATAATTGTGATACACAATTAGATGCATCAGCAGGGAGTAATGCATGAACCTGGGTTGAGAACCAGAGGTGAAATTCTTCAGGGAAAGAAAACCCTCATGCATCTTGTTTATGATATAACCAATAAATTCATACCCTTTGCTCACCATATGGCTCTATGAATCCATCACCAGCATCAAAATATTAGATGTAATCCTCTCAGGACCCGCATCAATTCCCAAAACCTGGCATATCCCATATGCAATGTACTTCATGTAAAACTTTAGGTCTTTGTAGGCATACGGAATTGATCTGGCCATAGGTGCAATATAATTCTTATTCTCCTTCGGCATGTGATTCTTAATCTCCCTTGAGACCAGAGAAGCCTCTCTAACATATCTATTTGCCAAGGCCTATAAGTTGATTTCTGTGGCCATTGGAAACTGAATCTCGAAGGTGTTCATAAAAGAATTCCTGTCCAAAGTGACCAAGGGGGAGCCATCCTCTTTTCTAATGGTCTTTGAGAGAGGATCATACATTTGAGATAGCATGAGGAGCAAGTCCATATCTAGAAAAACTTTTGGAACAATTAACTTGGCCAACCCTGAAGTCCAAGGGTTTGAAACCGGTATGATGCTATCATGGTTCTTGTAGAAATATGTAAACAAGCACATGCCTGTGATTTTTGGAGTTTTGGCATCCCTAAAATAACCTAAGTCATCAACAAAAATTTCATCACTGACCATCTTATTCTGAGAAGAACTAGGCAAGAGAGTGAGAAATTCATCTGAGAAACTTTCCTTAACTTTCTCTTTCTACCCCCGGTTGGTAGAGGCTCCGCTTGCTGTCATCTGACTCATCCTGATTGTAGCTCTGGAAATTCTTCTGCAAATTTTCTAATCACACTACAAGTCCAAAAAAGCTCAGAAAACCTAGTGCTTTGTACTTCTTCAATAAGCTTTGTAACTCTCAAATGAGCCGCCTCTAGTTGTCTTAACCTGCAGTATTGAATGTGCCACCACATCTAACATCTCTAGCCAGTAAAAGGTCACTTCCGCCATTACTTTGGCATGCACATGGTTTCAAAATACTAGCCGTAGCTGAGAAAATTTTAAATTTGAACATTCCATGATCTAGCGACTAAAGAAAAAGCTACAATAATCATTTTACAAATTTGGTGCTTTAGAAAGGTATTCTGAGATCTGGTGACTAAGAGGAAATCTCGTAGTCACAGAATACTTTTGACTTTTCAAAATTCATTCTGAGATCGGGTGACCTAGCCATTTGAAGATCTAGCGACTGAAGAAAGTGATACATTTAATTTATTATGTTCCGAGAATTGGGGACTATAGTCAAAAACTATAGTCGTGGCAATATATTTGTCTTTGAAAACTTTCAGCGATCACCCGACCTGGAGATCTGGTGACAAACCTGAAGTCTCATAATCTCATAAAGTTTTAACTACTTGACTTATTTCTTGAGATAATGCAACCACCATCGTTCTCACCCTTCAATTCATCCAGCAGTCCAAATTAAGTCATAAGAAGATTTCATAACTAACCACCTAATCCCGCGACCCTGAGCAAACCGTGTCACTGAATCGCTGAAAACTTACCACTTAACTATCAAGAACCTGAGATCACATGACCACACAGTCACTAAATTGCTGAAAAAAATCATAACCACCAGGTCCTAACCAATTCATTAACCCTCACTTGACCTCGGGCACATCTGGAGACTTGGCGACAAAGACTTCTTGCTAAATCTCATAATCTTCACTTAACTGGGATTCAATCCCAAGATCACATGACTTAGACATTCTCTATGTCACAAGAAAACTTCTTCACTCTGGGTTAAGACTGGAGATCAAGTGCCATCCACATGATCAAAAATCATCGACGGTTCTCAATAAATCTAACAATCCTTTTTCACCTAACCACCACATTCAGAGATCTAGCGATGACTACATCACAGAATAACTAACCACCAGAGAAATAGCCACCAACATTAGGAGATCACGCGACCAACAAAACTCACTATCATTGAACAAAAGGACAAACCACCATATTATTATGAGATCTGGAGACAACTACCAAGGAAGACCATTCTTCCATCTCAAGAATTAGTGACCAAAGAGAAAACTCATGATCACTGAATAAAAGGCCGCTTAGATAAATCATTGAGAGATCTCCCGACCATAGGAAAAACCAATTCAGAGATTACGCAACTATAGTCCCTTAGTGACAAATCAAATACAATAGTCACTAGATCTCAAGACTATCATTGCAAGATCTGGAGACTAAAGGGGAAACGCTAAGTTGTTAGACGCTAAGGAATATTCCAAGAAACTCACGAGATTGGGCGACAAAGGCTTTCAGGCAATTTCCAAACAAAAGGGAATATTCCTAAACCTTAAGGAGACTCGGCGACTAAGAGGAATATAGAAGCGCACATGCAAATTTGAGACTTAAGTCAACTAAAAAAGTAACAAAGAATTAGAACGTTGACAACCAAAACTATGGTTTTTATGATTTTTCAAAGGCAATTAGACCTAGAAAACCCTAAAGACAACAAATTTTTCAAAATCTTCCATAAATTTAGGGCAAAAAACAAAAGATGAGATTTCTAACCAATAGTGGCTCTATCTGAGGATGTTAAAATGCAAGTTTGAACAAGAACCATAGATCTCTGGGATGCAGACCAAAAAATGCACTGACCTAAAACTGGAAAGGAAGCACACAGACTAAAAGAAACACACCTATACAATATTTACAAGATATTTACATATTCATATAGAAAGATTCAGCTGAAGAAAGGCTTTAAGAATTTCCCATGCACTGGCAACTCAAAAACTTCATCATCCATACTTTTCAACAAGTAAGAGTCTTTTCCAAAACTTTCATGAATCATGAAGGGACCAAGCCATAAGGTTTCAAATTTTTTATGCTTCCCTTTTTCTTCTTCTCTTACATTCCATTGAAGTACCAGGTCATTTTCTTTGAACTTTTTGGTAGTGGCCCTCTTGTCAAATAGGTACTTCACTTTCTATTGCAACCTGATGTTACTCTTTTGACTTTCTCTTCTCACTTCATCTAGCTTAGTCAATTGCATGATCCTATCCTGCATTGGCTCTAATTCATCCAATTCTTCATCCTAGATAAACTTGTAAACAGGAAGCAAATTATTTACAGGCAATCTTGACTGTAAGCCATACACAAGCTCAAAAGGGGACTTCCTAGTGGCTCTCTTTACTGTGACCCTATCTGCGCATAAGGCCAATTTCAATCTTGAATGTCAGGCTCTTTTATTTTTCTCAAGTGTTTTCTTCAAGATTGTCAGGATACTTTTGTTTCTAGACTCAGCTTGTCCATTCACTTGAGGATGATAAGGAGATGAATAAGATGTCATGATTCCATTGTCTCTACAAAACTCCTTGAATTCATTTGATCTAAAACACATTGCATTATCTATGATCAGTGTTATGGGAACACCAAATCTAGTCAAAATATTGTCGAGCAAAAAATCAATCACCACTTTACTAGTTGCATTCTTTGTGGGAATGGCCTCTATCCATTTTTTGAAATAGTCAGTTGCAACAAGTAGCCAACTATGTCCTCCACTAGATTTCTTAGAAAATTCCCCTATGAAATCCAATCCCCACATAGCAAATGGTGCTTCAGCAACTATTGGGTTCAATAACAGTGCTCCTGAATATTTTAATTTGGAAGCAAATTTCAGACAGGCTTCACACTTCTTCACAAACTGAAATGAGTCTTTGAATAGTGTAGGCCAAAAGTAACCAGCCCTCAAGATCTTATGGGTGGTAGTCTTTGCTGAATAATGGCCTCCACAAACACCAGTGTGCATTTCACTCAAAACCTTCTCTGCTTGATATCTATCAAGGAAAAAGAGCAAAATTCCATCTCTATTCTTCCAATACAAATCTCCTTGTATCAATGCATATTTCTGAACTTGCAACTTTAGGGACCTCTTCCAGTTGTCTATCATATGTCCTGGACATTTGGCATTTTTGAGGAAATACACAATATCAGCATATTCTGGTTGCAATTCAATGCTTTTTATTGTCTTGTCAGGGATTCCTTCGTTGTTAACATGAACTAGATCCATATTTTCTTTAGTCATCAATTTTTCTAGGCCTTGTCCTCTCACAAGCTTGGTAATATGGATTTCTAAATTGAACTCTTGGATCCTGGAAATCCACTTACACCTCTTACTAGTAACTTCAGACTGAGTGAGGACATCCTTGACTGCAGCATGAGGAACATATGCAATGACCTTAGCACAAACTAGATAAGGTCTGAAAGATTTCACTGCTTTTACTAGGGCATATGCCTACTTTTCCATCATCTCATAATTTAACTCTGTAGCTTGCAAAGACTTACTAAAAAATGCAATTGGATGGTCGAAGCCCTCATTATCCTTTTGTAGCAATACAATATCAATTGTGTGAAATGATGCAAAGGAAAAGAGTGAAAAGGGCTTAGTATAATTAGGGGACCTAAGCACAAGTTCCTGTTGAACTACTTCTTTAATTTTATTAAATGCACTTTGAGCTTCAGCAGTCCATTGAAACTTCACATCTTTCTTGAGCAATTTCACTATGGGCTTAACAATTTTAGCAAAATTAGCAATGAATCTTCTGACAAAGTTGATCTTTCCTAAAAAGGACTACACTCACTTGATATTCTTTGGTGCTATAACTCTCTTAATAGCCTCAACTCTCTCTGGGTCAATTCTTATTCCTTCCTTTGACACAATGTGTCCTAGCAACTTTCCTTCCTTAACTGAAAAATTGCACTTCTTTGGATTTAGGGACACACCATATTCTAGAGCTTTAACAAAAATCTTCTCTAGGTGTGAGCAATGGTCCATAGCTAATTTTGAGTAGGCAGTTAGGTCATCCTGGTGGACAACCATGAATAAGTCAATATACTCCTTAAAAGCAACATCCATGGCTCTTTGAAAAGTTGCTCCAACATTTTTGAGACCAAATGGCATTCTGACATAAACATAAGTTCCCCAAGGTGTAGTGAATGTTGTTTTGAACTACTCAGATTCTTTTACTAACACCTAGTTATATCCAGAAAAACCATCCATCATGGACAATAATTCACATCCAGTGACTTTGTGCAACATTGCCTCCATGTTGGGTAATGAATAGTTGTCTTTCAATGATGCAACCTTCAAATTTCTAAAATCTACACACAACCTGATATCCCCATTCTTCTTTCTAACTGGGACTAAGTTAGACACCCAAGTCAAGTGTCGTATAGGTTGGATTATTCCTACATCACTCAACTTGACTAATTCCTACTGCATTTTAGGAGCTAACAATGGGTTGATAGGCCTCTATTTTTGCCTAAAAGGCTTAACATCATCCTTTAATGGGATTTCATGTTGGAACAAATATTCTCTATAAGCTTTTAGGTCATCATATGACCATGCAAAAACATGCTTATACCTTCTTAACAATTTTATCAAATTATATCTTAATTGAGGAGCCAATCCCTTTCCAATATAAACTAGTTGAGGTGCATTATGTGATCCCAAATTTACCTCCTCCAGATCTTCTGTCTTAGCATTACTTATTTTTGACATATGATCATTTTGGCTGTTATATATTGATTTTAACTCAGTTAGGCTGTTAGGGATACTATTTGAATTCAATTGGATTACCTCATTTCCCATAACCATGTCCTTACCATCAACTTCCTCAACCAATGTATTACAATCTATAAGCTAATCTTCATATATGACAAGGCACTGAATAAATTTCAAAATGTCATGATCATCCTCAAAAACTTGCCAATTGTAAATGTTGTCTGACACAACTAGCCTACTTTTTATTTCAACTATTGAAACTCCATTCAAAGTTGAATCATCTCTTTTCAAAGCAACATTGGCCAAAAAATCAGCCATTATGTTTTTGGATCTTTCTACCCAACATATATTAAAAGCATCAAACATCTCAATCTGGTCGTAGACTACATGCTTATACAATTTCAATCTATCATTCTTAACAGCATATTTAGATCAAACTTGTGCCACCACAAGCTCAAAATCACCAAAAACCTTTAAACATTTAATCCCATGTTTGATAGAAATATTCAATCCCAATGACAGTGCTTCATATTCAGTAGTATTATTTGTGCATTGGAAAGTCAATGAAAATGAATACTTAAAGGTGGTACCTGATGGAGATATGAATAGAACTCCAGCTCCTGAGCCTTCCTTTGAGCATGCTCCATCAAAATACATTTGCCACAATCCATCTTGTTGTTCCCCCAGTTCCTGGGTCAAAGGATCTAAATCCTCCCTTTGTGGAATGGCTTTTTCCACTCTAAAATTCTCCATGTCAACATCCACATAACAATTCAACTCATCCATATTATTCAGCTCTATCATGTGTGGGGTTCTGCTTTCTCTGGATACTTTCACATTCTCACCATCAATACTAAAAGTTGCAAAGGACAAATCACACTAGATATTGACCCCCATTGAATCACTCCACTTTCTAGATAGTAACATCCCATAGTGAGGTGGGATATCAACCACTAGGACACTCATTGTCAACAACTTATCAGGAAAAGTTGCTAACCTATAAGGGAAAGCCCTTATAGTAGCAATAATAGGGACCTCTCTTGAATCCATAGCATGACATCTTCCATGAGGTGTATCTACTTTCAAACCCAAGGATTTCATTATTTTTGCAGACATAACAGTATTAGAGGCTCCTGAATCAATCATACAATTTTTTAACAACTTTCCATTCACTATTAGGGACAAAAAGAAAGGATCAACAATCCCTGTCGCAGTATTTATAACATTAGTATCCAAATACATTTGAGGGATCTCAGAGATGATCTCTCCACATTTATTTCCAGTTGAATCATTAGCTACGGCAGTCACTTTACCATCCTTGGTGGAATTTTGGGTACCAGGAGGAAGAACTCCTTGTACCCAACTCAAAGCCTTTTCTTTATGCTCTTTTATTCTCATCATTTCCAATAAGGGGACTTTAATAGTAATTTGTGACAACAATTTTCCCATGTCAACTGGGACATACTTGGGATCAACTACATCCTGCCTAATGACAGTTGCTTCCTTATTGTTTTCATGCTCCATAAGGCATTGTTGATCCTTGTTCATGATCTTAACCTCCTTTTGGGGAGAGATAATAGTCTCCTGAAGAGGTTTTTGCTTTACCTTATAAGTTACATTAGGAGGAACAAATGTTACATTCTTCTTGATCCTAGTCTTGCCAACAACATCAGCAACCTTATTTTTGTCTTGAGTTTGTTTCACATCTTGGCCTATTCTTTGGATAAATATACCAGTTGACTTTTGACTTGAATCACCTACCACCCTATTTCTCAAATTGTAGTTACTTCTAGGTTGGGTGACCATATCTGTTGTGATTTGTGCAATCTCTTCATCAGAAGGTCTCATCAACACTACTATTTCATCATCTTTTAAGGTGTTGCACTGGACTCCATCCAAGTGACTGTCTTCTTCATCAGAAAGTACATGCTGATGATAAGTCTCAAATTTAACTTGGGCATTGCCAGCATCTTGACTTTCATCTTCTTCACTAGAATCAATTTCATCATAAATGTGTGATGAAGTCATACCACAACCTTGATCATCATAGGATTCCTCATGGTTATTGTCCTGCTCATCATCCGCAGAAACACTTTGAGCTATTGCACAGTAGTAAGGATCATGAGGTGACTAAAAAACAATACACCATGGAACATCATCATTCATGTTTACTGTATTCCTATGCAGGGGATCCGGGGTTTTATCAATTGGCCTAGCTTTTCTTTCAAGAGGCACTGGCTTCCCAGCTTTCCATTGGGTGTTATAAGGATAATTCTACATTCTTGGTAACTTACTATTGAAGTTGTTGAAGGATGACCTATCATTCCCCTTTATTCTATTGTTTCTTTCCTCATTAGGCTTCAAATATTTTATTGCTTTAAGGATTTGCTTCAAACTATCATCATCTTTTGGTTTTGCATCAGGTTTCCCAGGCTCCTTTCTGTTTGAGACTGAAGGCCTATAATCCTCCCTTCTTCCCAACTTCCCTGATATTCTTCTATTGCTCTCTATATTAATGGCCAATTTGTAAGCTTCTACAAGATTTCTAGGGTTCTTATCTCTTAGAAGATATCCCATTTTGGAATCAAAAGCATTCAGATAAGTTACCAAACAAATCTTATCATCTAGTCTGATTACTTGTAACAATTTATGCATCGCCTTTTGAAATCTAACATTGAATTCAACAACACCCTCATTTGGATTTTTCTTGATATTTTTGAACTCATTAAGCATGAAACCTTCATTAGTTTTATCACCATATTGTTCTTTGAAGAAATGTTTGAACTATTCCCATGAGCATATGCTAGCATGAGGCAAATTTCTAAACCAATCTCTAGCATCCTCTATCAAAGACTAAACAAAAAGCTTCATGATCACATCATCAGGCTCAATGTTGTAATCAGCAATCACATCAGTGAAACTTTTTAAATGTTCTTCACAAGTAACTACATTCTTCCAGTGAAATTCAGAAGCTTTTTCCTAATTTCATCAAGGATAGGATTTGGGTAACCAGGGATCCCATTAAAAACCAATTGTTTATGTCTTTCATGTACAGATCCTATTTGAGATGGGTCTATACACAAAGATGTGGATGCTTGGACATTTGAGATATTAGAAGTTTTGGGCATACCTAAAGTTCTAGCAGTGTTCAACACATTTACACCTTGTGCTTGAGAAGTGGAAAGGGTATTGGTGGGTCTAGAAGACTGCTTAAGGAAATCAATCTTTCTTTTTATTTCAGCTGTAGTGGCTTCCAACTCTACCTTTTCTAATTCTTTGGCCAATATTTCTTGTTCCCTTTTGGCCTTTTCCAAGTCAGCATCTAATCTTGCTGCTTGATCTAGGGGTTTCTTGGCAGCATTTGTTTCATTTATTGAGATCCCTACAGCCTTTTTCTTACCCTTGTCCTTAGGATTTCTTGTTTCGTGGGTCTTATAGACAACAGGTCGGTCCTCCATTTGTTCAGTTATTGGAATATGATTTATGGCTTCAAAATCCAGTAACTGCTTCTTCAATTGATCTGCCCTTATCATAGCATGTCTAATCTTTTCCTCTTTTTCCTTTTCTCTCTTTTGTCTTATTTGAATTTGCTCTTGGATCCTTCTTTCCAATTCAAAGACTTCTTCAAAAATTTCCTTGGAATCAGGAAGGGCTGTTTCTAATGAGGATTCTTGGGTAGGGATTTCTTCTTGGTGGTCGCCCAATATTTGATGGTCTTGTAAAGGAGAAGCATGAGTAGAAGAGGGAACAAAAGCTGGTTCACTCCTAGTTTGGCCCCTAGATCTCTTGTGGTTTCCATGGATTCCTCTCCTATGGGGCTGTGCTCTTCTTCCATCCCTATTAGAAGGTGAGTAATAATCTTAATATTGGTTTAAGCCCAAATCAATTGCTTCCTCATATTCAGAAGCATTTTCCTCTTGATTTTCTTGGATAGGCTCTTCTCTTCTTGCATTTCCTTTCTGCTTCCATGTAAAAGACATGTCATTTGTATTTTTATCCTTTCTCATATAAACTTGTCTTGATGGGGGGGGATCTCTCCCTCTAGGTTATCTTCTGGATGTTCCTTTCTCCAAGATCTAGTATTTTTGTGAGTCATTGTAAAATAGTGACCTAAATTTCAAAACACTGGTTCAGAGCTCTGATTAGAGTCACCACCCAAAATCCTTTTGGGGTTTGGAGAAAGAAAACAAAATAAATTATTTGTGTAATATAACAAGAGATTTCAACTATTCAATAATTTACTGACTCCCCAGCAGAGTTGCCAATTTGTTAGGGATTTTTCTTGCAGGACATAAAATAGTGCTCGAACTTGTTTTTCTTGAGACTGATTTCCATAAGAGAAAGACCTAATTACTGAGGATTGGATAAGATCCTCCTTAATTTTTGAGCTCCACAGACTCAGGCAGGTATTACCTTTTAACGATGACTGTCTTCATAGTATTCTTATGAGTGGACACTGATCAGCTTCTAGTCTTCTTTGCATAAACTTATAGAACACTTTGCATATGACTGTAATCACTTTAATGCAAACTTTAACTAGACAAAGTGTGACCATTAGTGAAGCAATAATCTATGCTTTAAGGATTCTCATCCTTCTTCCTTTTTAGGAGGGACAACCTAATATGATTCTCTTTTTGCAGAATCAGAAAATATGAACTAAATGCCTTGGGCACAGTCCAATCTATCAAGTGCAATGAACGTAAAAATAGAAAGGTATTGATGAATAATGTGAATATTTCAAATCTTCTCTGAGATCGATGAAAGATATAACTTGTGAGAAACAAATACCAAACCAGTACCTAATCCTAAGGGCAACAGAGTCATAATGCAAATCAACAAGTAGACCCTAAAAGAAACACTATAGTATACCTTACACACTACCACAACTCCAAATAGGTTGCCTTACAAACTATTTTGTTAACCAAATATTGTTATCATCAAAGATCCATACAAATATATTTACTCTCCAAGATGAAATATAAGCACATTTAATTCTTTCCTTGAAAGAAGCTCATAAAACAGTCAAGCTGGTTGCCTTACAACTTGGTATATTTCAAATGCCTAACATGAAAAACATACAAGAGTAAAATACATAAGCAAAGAGACAAAAACAATATATGGTAGAAGTTGGAGTGTATTTGTATTATAATCAACTTGCCACTTACATTCACAATTCCATTACTCAGAAACCAAACACAAAGCTCAGTGATCTGCTTCTAAGCAATTCGGTTCTATTTTTATATCTTTCAATCTCTCTCCCTTTTCTACCAACCCTTTTACAAAATGAGCTTTCAACTCTATATAGCCTTCTCACAACCACCTTGGAATTCCCTCATTAATGGGAATGCAACAAGCTTCGGGTGGTTGGAAAACCTAACTCTTATTAAAACATAAAAATACAACAAAATGTACAACCAACCCGCAGGTAGTGAAAGACAAGACTCTATGGGACTATGGTACATCTTTGGTTGCTCAAGAACTGACACCCTCAACTGCAAATATTTATGATAGCTCCTTGATTTCAATGAGACATGGTGACCACCATTTTAGGCTATCCTACACCATTTCTTGAATGATAGCTTATCAATCTTGTATTCCTTGGATCAGGTGTCCAATGTGTCAAATGTCCTTTTCAATCTTCATCAAAAATATCTGAATCAACTGTAGCAGATCTAGCCTTTTTGGGCTTTGTCTTTTCATCCCATGCAGTTACTTGTTCCTCTGACGGCCAATTAAAATCTCGGACAAGTTGTAGTTGGACTTTTTGTCTCTCCCATATATCATCCGTAATTGCCTTGACATCTGACACAAACTTGGTGAGGTCAATCTCTGCTTTGATGGCTTCATCCAAGGCCTTATTGAAGCTCTCTAAGTCAACATTATTACTCTCACCTAAAAATGCCTCTTTCCTAGGCAGTAGAAGATCAACATTCGATCTCCAATTATCAAGGCTCTTTATTGTTCCATCTGTACTCAAAATTGAGGGGATGAATCTATCGGTACAGGAGTTGAGCATGGCTATCTTAGCCTTAATCAAATTTGCCTTACCCTTGAAAAGAGGTAAAATGGTTTTAATTTTGTCAATCTCCTCACCAACTCCTACAACTATCTCTGGTATGTCACTCCCCATAGATTGAGCAAAAATCAATCTCTCAAAAAGTGGTGCCCTGACAAACCATACTGTATGAAACTCACTCAAAATCTACACATAACTGTTGACCTCCTTCCGCAATTCTGGCAATTTTCCATAAGCATTATAAACCAGGTCAAATTTATCCTTGATTGTGTTCAATCTGTGCTACAAAACACTCAGAAGGGCCTGCAATACTGCCTCATTCTTTTCATCATTGATCTTTTTCAATTCTGTTGTCACCTCCTCATTTGTGATTCCCTGTGCCTCTATTGCCACTGGCTGCTCAGGAGGTGCAGGGGCTACTACAGGGGTATTTATGATTTGCAATTGTAGTTCCTCTGTTTGCCTCTCTAATGTTGTAACTTTTATTATCTGCAAGTCCCTATCCTTCACTAGGGCACTAAAATCCTCCAAGAGGTTGCCATATCTTTCTAACAGCTGCTTAGTTTTATCCTCATTTAATTTTTCAAATTGGGTCAAAACCTTAGAAATTTCTAGGTCCCCTGTATTTTGGATTTCCCACACTATTTTATCTCCCTCCATTTGTTCTTTTACATTCAAAATTTGTGGTTTCTTGTCCTTTGGATACAGACTCCACATGGCCAAGGCCTGCCTTTTTGGGCTATACCCAAATCCTCTTATTATATCCCCTACTTGGGTTTTAGAAGACAAAGTAACATCTTCTTGTCTCTTGATTTGATCTATTATGAAGTCAGTATACAAACTCCACCCCGGCACAAGCAACATATTACTTTTTCTTACTAATTCCCTGGCCTCATCTAGAGTAAGATTTTCCTCCTCAAGGTCATATTCTTTCAATTGTTGTAATGCCTCATCTGGCACTTGACCTTCCTCAGTTATTTGTACACTTGAGGCCACCTATTGCTACTTATGTGTAATGCCCAAAAGTTCAGGTCAAAACACAACCAACAAAAAAAAATTTAAAAGGTTATAAGTTCCTATGTTCATGATGTGGGTAAAGGAGTTAATGACAAGGTCTCAAAAGCGACAAGAGGTCAAACCTCAAAAAGTTGTTATTCCTAAGGATGCTAGTTGGAACTCAATATAATCTAAATTCGTTAATCATCTTGAGGAACAATTTCAATGATCGTCTGTCGATTAATCATATAGGTTAACCAAGAGGAATAGAATGCTTATAGCTAATCGTTATCCTATAAATAGGTTAACCATTACCAATTATGTATATTTCAAGACCAATTTGATTATGAAAATTAAATTGATAGCTAATGAAAAATATTGAATGTAAATTTCAATAGTCATCTATACCAATTTCCGTTCAAAAAGAGTACATATTAATCCAATTAATGATTACATTATATCAATTAATCAATGTACCTTTAACTAATTAATAAATCTAAAAGAAACATTATTTAATGATATATATTCAAAGATTAAAACTAAATTATATATATGAAATTAATTATAATATATTAATTAATTAATATAATTATTAATTAGTTAATATACTATAATGTATTAATTAACATTATATATGTGTCATAAATTTAGTAACATGATATCATATATAAATAGCAAAATAAATATTTAAACATTGCTAAATAACATCTAACTATTATTATTAACATGACATTAATATCAAATTAACTTAATTAAGTAACATCCTAAACTAACTTAACTAAAATACTAACTAACCCATTAATCTAAACATCCTACTAAACTAACTACCTACTAACCTACTCTAAACATCCTATAAACCCATCACATCTTCCAACTCTCCACTTCCTAGGATTCTCCCTCTATCCACGTGCCCCTAGAAAAGTAGTCAACATCATAAGGTATGGGGCGCACTTTAAGGGAGTTGAAAAGGCTTCCAAAAGGGAGCGCCAACATGGAGATAAAGGGGACAGCATTTAAGTATGACTTGGGACCCACTAAAATTTCAAAACCAAAGGATGATAATTAAGCCAGCGCATATACTAAGCAAAATATGGAGTCAAAATTGGGGAAGAGGTGGTCAACAAGGGCTGGCGCCCAATGAAGAGGCATGGGTTGTGGGGCCCAACCTCTTTTCAAACCAGCCCATACCCATGATGTCCAATGGTTGCTCATTTAAGACAAGAGCTAGACAAGGCATTAATTTGCATGCAGACCATAAAGATTTATAACAAGGTGAGACTATAGTACTCTGCGCCTTTTTTTGGTGGAGTAAAGAGAGTGAATAAAATATTAAATATTTTATTGTTAGGAAAGATAGTATGTAAAATATATTGTTTTAAATGACTGTGGTAAGAGCTTGTATGGGAATTCTTTTCCCATACAATTTCCAGAGAGTTGAAAGCCAACTTTTCTTTGAAAATGAATTCTCCTATGTATGAGAACATTATTAACTTCCTTCACAGCTATGAGTAATATATCATCATCATTTAATTAGTCTCCTTAATGCATAAGGAAGTCTATAGACTTAAAATTGATAGTGTATCAATAAGGATTAAATATAGTTTGATTGCAAATCAATTGAGATATCAACATAAATACTAATTTGTTCATTTCTTCATAGTTGTTTCATTACAATTTATAGGACTAAAAGAGTGATATGAATCATATATAGAGATTATTTTCAATGATCATGACAATTAAATCATCTTATAGGAACTACAATATTCTTATATCAACCCAAATATGGAATCATAATGAAATTGTTACAATATTTAATCTATCAATGTTGATAACTCATTTGCAAGGAAAGAGTATTTTCAACTATAAAGAGAGAGAGAGAGATCTTTTATAACGTATGCAAGAATTCATCATAACCATTAAGGAATCCATTTCAATACATACACAATTATATCAAATATAGTTACATCTTCATAGTTACAATAAAGCACTGCAAATTGCTAATACCACACAATGGAAGATCAAATAAATAACAATCTCTCATCTATTTCATCTTCACAATAGCTCCAAGTAAAAAGCATTACAATCTCTTTTACAACAATAGAAGTCTAAATACAAAGAGAGATTTCACAAAGGAATGAACGGGTTGTCTTCACACAACAACCCAAAAGATGAAAACCTCCATGATAGCTCCTCTTTGAGCTTCCACAAATCTGCAAATATATACAAGGCAAAGGAAAGACCATGGGAGCTCACCTCCCATCCTAGGCCTCTCATGAGGCCACCCCCGAGCTTGGGGAAACCACATCAAATGGCATACATACACTCAGACTCAAACACTCACAAGAAAACATTCATTAAACAAAACCCAAATTTCCTCAAGGTAATAACTAAGGAATTCCCAGAATTTCCTTTATGGGGTGTGGGTGGACAACCCATGGAGACAACCATTGCATAATCATAAACAAGGCCACACATGGACCCAAATATCACAATTTCATAACAAGGCTCACATGGCCAATCTTCCCTCCTTATACCCCCAATGCCTCATGGGCTAAATGCAAGGTTACTTGGGCAAAATCACTCACCCAAGCTTCATCCTTCCCCACACATGGAGGAGACTCTACACATGGATTTGCCTCCATTTCCCACACCCCCTCTTGATTTCTCTTCCCTCCCAAGGGTGAGTGAATCCAAGAGTAAACAACCCCAAATCCAATTACAAGAAAAAAACACAATACATGCTTGCTCTCACCATGACCAACCATGGGGAGCTAAAACACAACAAATAAGAAATGCAAGCTTCCTCCATGACCAACCATGGGGATCCAAAGAACAAATACACAACACATACAACTACTACAACAAAAATGAGAGAAATGAAGAGCAAGATCCTCCAACCTATGATCCAATGCAAAATGATGAAGTTTTGAGCCTTCTCCTTCTTCTATCCCTAGCTTTCTCCTTCTCCAAGTTTAGTGGTCTCTAAAGGTAGAGAGTGGGTGAACAACCCAAACCCCTCTAAAAGTTCTACTAAAAAGGGACCCCCTACCAACTCTCCACAACCCTCATTAAGATGGTCCTAGGAAGTACTTCTGGGTCCATGATGCAAGTTGCAATTTCGTTCAAGATTAAATGGGCACTATTGGAGGGGACAAAAGGTCAAAATATGGCTTCTCCCATGCTAAAATTACCCCTAACCTATGGGTACAAGGAATGGGCTACCTAAAAATGCATGAAACTACCCCCTAGGGTCCCATTTAACCCTCCAAAAACCATGGTTCAGTTTATGCACGAAAATGTAAGATATGACTTCACTTTGCGGTCCTATGACAAGTGGATGCACTTTGAATTCCCCCCCCCTCGAGGAAGCTTCTAGAACTTGCTCTCACATTCCAACCACATGACATACCTTAGTTAACATATAACTCTAGTGTCAAGTGACACTCACATAATTAACATCACCATTAAGGTATGTCCATAATATTACAACACTTAACATTCCTACACATACATTCACATTACGGTTACAAATAAAACACTTCACAATGAGGCCCTGGTCTCTTCAATAGACGGGACCTTGGCTTTACTGTTAGCACATGCATTCAATGTGGTTTCCCTGAATATTTCCATGGTCCTTCCACCTGCAAAACCTTACTGCAGCATCAGTAATTCAAGGAAGAAAACCATCACATATAAACATATAAGATGTAATATCCACACATTATTCATAACTCAATTGCATACATGAAATCACACAACAAATAATGATCTTACACAATTCAATTGAACATTCAATCACATAGAATGAAATGTCATAATTCAATTGTCTGCACATAATCATATAGGATTCAATAATCACATCAAATAAATTCAATTTGCATAACTCAATTCATACTTCAATTGCATATATAATTCATAATTTAATTTGCATAATTCAATTCATAGTTCGATTGAAATCAAGATCATCCATAATCTATCATCATCATAAGATAATCTTTAGGTTCTCAAAACATGAAGATAATAATAGTCTAACATGATCAAATCCAAATCCACTAATCATGGATCCACATACAGAGTCAACAAAATGTATAGTCTAACATGTCCATCATAACATAACAGTAAATCGAATGAGTCCAAGTATCTACATTTTCCTTAGTATAATATTTAAGATAAATCGATGGTTCAACATCGGTAAGGGGTAACCATAACAGTTGGGTCCTATAAAATTCTTATCACAAGTATGATTAAATTTCCTAATCTAGGAAAACAAAATGCAGAATAATCCTATTAGTCTAGGATCTAACAATTCCTTGTTTAGGGTTCTAATAATATCACCAAAACATCACTATGGTATAATCATATAATACATCATCAAAACATTACTCATCCTCCTCATGGGAGTTACCAGAATCAACACATCACTATTAATTAAATCCAAGATAAACTTAAGACTTATCACATAACTAATTTGGCATTTACATCTCGACTTCTCGAATCAAATCCTTTTGACAAAAGTGCTCAATGGAACCTTAATAGTCTAGCTGGATCTATGATCCGCAGGGTAACATACTACATCCAAGATTCACTTTCACAATTAATAAGCTAGAGATATCACCTCTTTCATTGCGACACTTAGTTGATAGGTCCTGATATGAAGGTACAATATATAGGTATATTCTGAGGTACAATTTCATTAGGGATTTACCAATCATCCAGATACTACAACACCCCTTAATCCTCCGACATCAAACTATCAAGGAAAAGATGGAAATGGGGTGGGCCTTACATTATGCCATAACAAGAAACTTTTGAATTCCTCAGAATTCACAAAATTTTCATCCTTCATGAAAGCATCTTGCTCAATTAATCTTTCATTCTGGCCTAAAGCCAGAGGCAACTCTACATCTTCTGTTTCATACTTCTACTGCCTTTAGCCTCTTTGACTGCTTTCCTAATCTCATGGTGATGAAAGCTAGTCCCTGTGTAGAGGGCACTCACTCTGTCTTTCTTCTTCCTCTTTGAAGGCTCACCAGTTAACAAATTTTTCTTTTTCTTTTGAGGCTCAGCAGTATCCCCAGAACTGGGCAATTCAGCAAGATCAACATTTTCTTTCTCCTCCCCAGGCCCTTCAGCCATTGGTTGTTCCATAGTGGGTGGACTATATATGGGGTAGCCACCATCACTATTCTCATCACATTTCAATTTTGAATGGGCCTTTTTTCCCTGACTAGCATCATCAATTTGATCCCTCATGGATTCAACAAATGTGTCAAATTGAGCCATCATCTGCTCAAGTCTTTGGAAGTAAGGAAAAGTGGGAAAGAAACCCCCAAATATCAATCCTTTTCCTTTAAAATCCTTCTCAATTTTGTGTAACCAATCCAATTGCTTAATTCTTTTATCCACCTCATCATCCTCAATGATGTTCCTAATCACATCTTCTTCAGGATACTCCTCATGTAACTTATTGAAAGGAATGGTGGGCATGTAGTACTTCCTTGCAATAGCCATGAAACCTTCTATATCCACATACCTATATGGTGCTGCAAACATCGTGTACTTCTCTAACCAATCATCAACCTTACTGAATGTTCCCTTCACAATTGTAATATAATGCACCCTGAAGTGTCGAGGAGTGAGAGTCCCCTTTCTCTGGGAAGCTAAATGTTCTCTTTCTGTCAACATGAGTTGCCAGACAAACTCTAGAAATGCAATTCTTGGTGGTACATAGAATGGGAGTAAATGAGGAGGCTAAGGGCATCCATAAACCCTAATCATTGTATAGCTTGTCTCATAGTAAATATCTCCCCAATTGTGACCCTTGGTCCAATTATGCATAAATTGTTGGGGTCTCACCAACTGCAGGACCTTGGTGGGTAATCTTGAGCAATTCACACCCAAACTCTAGAGAATGGGGAACACAATCCAATTCTCAAAAGCACTAAAGTCTCTCCTAGGGCACGAAGGGATCCAAACTCCTAACCAAAACTGAACTGGGTTAGGCTATCCATTCCACATCATTTGTGGTTTGAGGTCATCCAAATTAATCAGACCATAATTGTGATACATAATTAGATGCATCAGCAGGGAGTAATGCATGAACCTGGGTTGAGAACCAAAGGTGAAATTCTTCAGGGAAAGCAAACCCTCATGCATCTTGTTTATGATATAACCAATAAAGTCATACCCTTTGCTCACCATACGGCTCTATGAATCCATCACCAGCATCAAAATATCAGATGTAATCCTCTCAGGACTTGCATCAATTCCCAAAACCTGGCATATCCCATATGCAATGTACTTCATGTAAAACTTCAGGTCTTTGTAGGCATATGGAATTGATTCAGCCATAGGTGCAATATAATTCTTGTTCTCCTTTGGAATGTGATTCTTAATCTCCCTTGAGACCAGAGCAGCCTCTCTAACATATCTATTTGCCAAGGCCTATAAGTTGATTTTTGTGGCCATTGGAAACTAAATCTCGAAGGCGTTCATAAAAGAATTCCTATCCAAAGTGACCAGGGGGGAGCCATCCTCTTTTCTAATGGTCTTTGAGAGAGGATCATACATCTGAGATAGCATGAGGAGCAAGTCCACATCTAGAAAAACTTTCAGAACAATTAACTTGGCCAACCCTAAAGTCCAAGGGTTTGAAACCGGTATGATGCTATCACAGTTCTTGTAGAAATATGTAAACAGGCACATGCCTGTGATTTTTGGAGTTTTAGCATCCCTACAATAACCTAAGTCATCAACAAAAATTTCATCACTAACCTTCTTGTTCTGGGAAGAACCAGGCAAGAGAGTGAGAAATTCATTTGAGAAACTTTCCTTAACTTTCTCTTTCGACCCCCGGCAGGTAGAGGCTCTGCTTGCTGTCATCTGACTCATACTGATTGTAGCTCTGGAAATTCTTCTACAAATTCATTGATCACACTGCAAGTCCGAAAAAGCTCAAAAAACCTAGCGCTTTGTACTTCTTCAATAAGCTTCGTAACTCTCAAATGAGCTGCCTCTAGTTGTCTTAACCTGCAGTATTGAATGTGCCACCACGTCTAACATCTCCAGCCAGCAAAAGGTCACTTCTACCATTACTTTGGCATGCACATGGTTTCAAAATACTAGCCATAGCTGAGAAAATTTTAAATTTGAACATTCCGTGATCTAGCGACTAAAGAAAAAGCTACAATAATCATTTTACAAATTTGGCACTTTAGAAAGGTATTCTAAGATCTGGCGACTAAGAGGAAATCTCGTAGTCGCGAAATACTTTTGACTTTTCAAAATTCATTCTGAGATCGGGCGACCCGGCCATTTGGAGATCTAGTGACTGAAGAAAGTGATACATTTAATTTATTCTATTCTGAGAACTGGCGACTATAGTCAAAAACTATAGTCACGGTAATATATTTGTCTTTGAAAAGTTTCAACGATCACCCAACCTGGAGATCTGGTGACAAACCTGAAGTCTCATAATCTCATAAAGTTTTAACTACTTGACTTCTTTCTTGAGATAACATGACCACTGTCGATCTCACCCTTCAATTCATCCAGCGGTCCAAATTAAGTCATAAGAAGATTTCATAACTAACTGCCTGATCCTGCGACCCCGAGAAAACTGTGTCGCTGAATTGCTGAAAGCTTACCACTTAACTGTCAGGAACCTGAGATCACACGACCACATAGTCGCTAAATCATTGAAAATAATCATAACCGCCAAGTCCTAACCACTTCATTAACCCTCACTTGACCTCGGGCACATCTGGAGACTTGGCGACAAAGACTTCTTGCTAAATCTCATAATCTTTACTTAACTGGGGTTGAATCCCGAGATCACATGACTGAGACATTCTCTAAGTCACAAGAAAACTTCTTCACTCTAGGTTAAGACTGGAGATCAAGTGCCATCCACATGATCAAAAATCATCGACGGTTCTCAATAAATCTAACAATCCTTTGTCACCTAACCGCCACATTCAGAGATCTAGCGACAACTGCGTCATAGAATAACTAACCACCAGAGAGATAGCCACAAACATCAGGAGATCACGTGACCAATAGAACTCACCATCGCTAAACAAAAGGACAAACCACCATATTATTATGAGATCTGAAGACAACTACCAAGGAAGACCACTGTTCCATCTCGAGATTCAACGACCAAAGAGAAAACTCATGATCGTTGAATAAAAGGCCGCTTAGATAAATCATTGAGAGATCTCCCGACCATAGGAAAAACCAATTTAGAGATTACGTGACTATAGTCCCTTAGTGACAAATCAAATACAGCAGTCGCTAGATCTCAAGACTATCATTGCGAGATCTAGAGACTAAAGGGGAAATGCTAAGTCGTTAGACGCTAAGGAATATTCCAAGAAACTGACGAGATTGGGCGACAAAGGCTTTCGGGCAATCGCCAAACAAAAGGGAATATTCCTGAATGTTAAGGGGACTCAGTGACTAAGAGGAAAATAGAAGTGCACATGCAAATTTGAGACTTAAGTCAACTAAAAAAGTAACAAATAATTAGAACGATGATGACCAAAACTAGAGTTTTTATGATTTTTCAAAGGCAATTAGACCTAGAAAACCCTAAAGACAACAAATTTTTCAAAATCATCCATAAATTTAGGGAAAAAAACAAAAGATGAGATTTCTAACCAACACCCTCTCCTGTTGATCTGGTGGAAAAGAAATGTCATCATCATTAATCTTGATATCTAGGTAGTCTAACCCCAAGGATGCCATTTAACAATGCTTTTCTGATCTTGTTCTAGGTCTCGATCTTGGTGCGGTAGGATGCCTTTCTAGAACTACCATTTTCTTAGGGGATGTAACTTTACCTACATTTTGAACCATAGGAGATACATTAGATGGGGCATGTTTCACCTTTTTTAAGGCTCATCCCACACTATGCTTTTCAAGAGGGGGGGTCTTAGCTCTTTTCTTTTTCTTTCTATTAACCAACTTTTTGTGACCCCAAAAATAGTTCAAGCCCTCAGCTTTATATCATCTTCTTCTTTCCTATTCCAATCTATGTCTGGGGGACTTCTTCCTTCCACATTGCTAACCTCTGAACCTATGGCTTTGGAACTGTCTTCTTCTACACCCTTGATGTCAAAATTTAATTGCAACATTTTGATCTATGGAATTACAAGTCTGGAGTGATCTCTTTTCCAGATTGCATCCTCCTCACTGAGATCTTATGATAAGTCCTCAAGGTGTGAGCTTGGTGAAGGATAATTACTTAGGCTTAGAACCTACCTAGCGAAGCCCTTATTGTCAAAACCCCTTCTTAATTCATAAAATTGCAAATGAAAACTTAGCAAGTTGCTTCCTATCACCGAAGCATCCATCATACTATTGTAGGTCAAGTTGCTAATTTTGATTGGGGACATAGAAGGCCATTTTTCTTCAGGCAGGGTATTTTTAATAACCACGAACAGTTGCCTCCAAACTTCTACCAAAATAAAACAATCAAAAGAAAACCTTGGCAGCCTAAGCGGTTCATCATCGAAACCTCCAACCCAGATGTAAGTGAAGCGTGGGAACTAAATGAATAGACTTCCATAGGCTTGAATCAGTTTCTACGCCTCCATTGAAACTCTCTGGTTTGGGACTCCTACCATTTGTTGACACAATCTACCCAAGAAAACATCATGAACCTTCCTGTAATTTTCCAAAATTTTATCCTTTCTCAATTACGAACAGTATTCATAAATTAGAAGATCTTCATTCCAAGGAACCTGTTGAATGGTATACAAATCTTGTGTGCATGCCAAGTAGTATATCAAATAGGAGGACATAAAGAAATCCTTCTTAATGGCTTGGGCCTATTTAAGTTAGTCCCTCAAGGCACTAGCAGTAATCTTCAACCAATCAATATGTTGCCCCCCTTCCAAGACTATCTCTATAAAATGAAACATCCATTCCTCATACAGAACCTATTTTGAACCTTTAATCTGGTGAAGCAACACAATCACATCATGAATAAGAGGTTTCATGTGATCTTTAGTAAGAACTTTAGGTAACCGAGACCCACCTTTGTAATTGGTTTGAGTCCACTTCCTAGCCACATGACTCTGATTTTTATCTACGTTCTCTTTGTATTGAGCTAGAGATTGGGTGGGAGTAAAACTGACAAGGTAATCTTCTATAATTTTAAAAATAGCCATAATAGTCTCCCTATTGACTGGCACAAGGGTTTGGCCTTATGCATTCATAATGCACTTAGATTTAACATCATATCAGTCAATACATTGTTGAACCAATTCTGGGCATACAGGTGACGGTGAAAAAGCTGCGGCTTCTAATAATCCACTCAACAGGAACTCTAAACTATGATCCTCCGCTACACGGCTTGTGAGGTCAATTGTCATTTTTTCTACTGGTACCCCTAACAAGTCTATGTCTGAGACAATGGGAGCTCGACATTGCATATTTTTGACATTTCTGAAGAAATGCATATTGGACCTCATATCTTCCTTAGGAATGAAAACAAAAGTGTCCTCCCCTTTTTCGAAGCAATATATTAAATAGCAACAAGAAATGAGAAGAGCTTTAGGAGCTACCTATTTTACATAGACTTGGAAAAAATTCTTCTCCAACAGCTGGGACTCCACATAAAGCTTAATAGGAAAGAAAGACTTACAAAGCTATTTATATTTTGAAAGATTAATGCCCTAAAAAATCAACTTTAATGAGCATTAGTCGGGGACATTAATTTCGAATTATGTGAATAGTGATGACTCAGCAAAAGGATGTCCTTGAAATCCACCATCTTTATTATCATTATTAACCATTCCTCAAATGATATCTTTTTCTCATGCTAACGATTTCATTAATCATCACCCAAAACTTCATTCGAGATTTCCTTTATTATTCTCATCAAATCAAAACTATCCATCTTTAAAACTTTATCATCATTTCGGCGTTAGCTTATATCATGTGTCCCATCAATTATCCTTTCATTTATGACTCTGCTCACAATCTATCTTTGAACCTCTTCAAACTACTTTGAACCAGAGTTCAAAGTGGTTCGAAGTGGTTCACCACCAAAAAGATGATGTAGGTCGGGGCCCACCTGCATAAAACAATCGTTAGAAAAGAAATCCTTTATTGAACTGCTTCGAACTCTTTTGAACCAGAGTTCAAAGTGGTTCAAAGTGGTTCGGGTGAGACATGAGTCTTGAAAAAGGTTTATCTAAGGAAGGTCAAATTCAAACTTGACAAACTTGAAGACTATTTCTTAGATGACTTTGAAGGGCATAAATGCTTGAAGGATTATTGCAGGGAAAAACTGTCAAGGAAACACGTTGAATGAGCTTCAAAATAATGAACTAGCAAGGGTCTTAGACACTTCATTAATGGCAACTCTAATTATCTCTAACATCAGCTCTAGCTGGGGATTGCATATTGCTCAATGTGCAGAGAACTCTGAATAACTGGTTTTGCAGAAAAGACAACCTAAGGGGAAAGAAAAATAGAGAACAACGACACAACAAAAAGGAAAATAGGAAACACTACCTAATATGTACATGGGAACTGATTGAGTAAATCATTAGAGCTTGCATAACTTGAGGTCTTGCCCATTATAAGTAAAAGGTAGATTCACACCATCTGGGTAGGATAGCTGGAATGCATTTGAGCCAAGAGCTTCAGAAATAATAAATGGGCCCTTCCATAAGGACTCAAATTTCCCATGAGATCCTTTGGGTGCTCGCCTCTTGTCCCATAGTAGCACTTCATCACCCTGCATAAAGTTATGAGGTCATGCTCGCATGTCAAAAATCTGCTTCACCTTCAGCTAATGCTTTGTGATATGATCTACCAACTCCTCTCTTTCTTCTTCCAATCTACTCAAATGCATAACCCATTTTTCCAGAGGGTCTTTGAAATACTGATCTTCAATAACTTCTTGGAGCTTGGCTGAGGAAAGTTCCAAAGGTAGAGAAACATGTGCTCCTATTCCATATACCAATTTGAAGGGGGCCATTCCAATTTCTCTTTTCAAAGTGATTCGGTCCACCCACAAGGCTTCAGAAAACTTCTTATTCCATTCATGGGGATTATCATCCATCAACTTTTTCATGATTTCCACCAGGTTCTTATTACTAGATTCGGCTTGACCATTCCCTTGCGGGAAATAGTCAGAGGAATGAGCCAAAGAAATGCCATGTTCATAAAAAAAAGCTGAGATTTCTTTAGAGGAAAAGTAAGTAGCATTGTTCACTACTATCTTAACAGGCACCCCGAACCTGACAAAAATATAATTTAAAAGGAACTCACACACAACCTGAGAATTTTCTTTCTTGGTGGGAACAGCTTCCACCCACTTAGTAAAATAATCGGTGGCCATGAGGATGTAAACATGCCCAATGCTAGATGGTGGATTCAAAGGTCCCACAAAGTCTATCCCCCATTGTTTGAAAGGCTCATCAACAATCACTGGTTTAAGAGGTAAAGCAACAAGATGAGGTCTCCTAGTAAAAAGCTAGCATTTCTCACAATTATGAACATACTTGTAAGCATCCTTGAACATGTCAGGCTAGTAAAAATGATCTTGAAGAATCTTGAATGCAGTCACCATTGAGGAGTAGTGGCCTCCACAAGCTTCATCATGAAATACCTTCAAAAGCTCTTTCTGCTGCTCAGCATCCACGCATCTTAAGAAGGTTCCATCTATGCCTCTTTTATATAATGTCCCCTAGGATATCACATATTTACTTGCTTTTAATTTCAAGTTACGTCTCTCCTTGGAATTTAAATGGTCAAGGCACTCACCATAAGTAAGGAAATAAGCCATGTCTGAAAACCAGGGATCAGTTAAACTAACCAACAACGCCATTGGTACTTCATCAATTTTATCAGACAACTTACCATCTTCTGCTATTAGCTTGCATAGGCCATTCCCTCTTACCAAATTGGTTGGTTTAATCATCAGATCATACTCTTGAATTTTTTCTATCCAAACTGCTCTATTATTCATACCAATCTCCTTCTGAGTCAAAATACTTTTCACTACAGTCTCAAGGATGAAAATGGTACAATGGGAATGAAGTATATAATACCTAAACTATTTTACTACTTTTACTATGGCGAAGGCATGTTTTTCCATTTGGGATTATTTGAGCTCATGTCTTTTCAGAGGTGTGCTCATAAAGGCTATGGGTGTTTCCTTTCCTTTCTCATCTTTTTGTGTTAATATACCTGATAGAGTATGCTCGGAAGCATAACAATAGATGATAAAGTCCTTTTTGAAATTGGGACTTTTTAGCACAGGTGCTTGAGATATTGCATCCTTAATATTATTGAAGGCTTTGTGCCCATTATCACTCCACTTAAAAGGAATTTTCTCACTCATCATGTCGACCATGTGCTTAGTAATTTTTGAAAATTTAGGAACAAATGCACGTAGGAAATTCACCTGGCCGAATAAGGATTTCAATCCACTTCTACTTAATGGCAAGCTGAGCTGTTGAATCACTTTTACCCTTTCAAGGTCAATCCACACACCATCCTTTGAGACAATATGACCTAGTAATTTTCCTTCTTCCACAAAGAACGTTGATTTTTTGGGGTTCAGAGAGATGTTGTGACTCCTACACCTCAAGAGCACTATTTCAAGATCTTTTAAATGTTGACTCCTCTTCTTCGAAAAGATAGTAAGATCATCTAAATACACCACTATAATTTTGTTCCGGAGATCTTCAAAAGAAGAATTCATTGCCCTCTAGAAAGTAGCACCCACGTTAATCAGCCCAAATGACATACAACTATAGGCATAAGTTCCCCATGGGATGATAAATGTCATTTTGTGTTGGTCTTTTTTTGCCACACTTATTTGGTTGTACCTAGAATAACCATCAAGCATAGACATAACTTCAGATCCTGATACATCTTGAAGAACATGCTCCATCATAGGCAGGGCATAGTTATCTTTTAAACTTGCTTGGTTTAGGTTACGAAAATCAACATAGATCCTGATCTCACCATTTTTCTTTCTTATAGGAACTATATTGGTGATCCAGGTGGAATGATGAATAGGATAGATAATTCTTGCTTGTAGCATCTTTTCAATTTCCTTCAATATGGCTTCAGACACTTTTGGATTATAGTTCCTTAATTTTTTATGAAAAGGGGTAACACCAGGTTTTAAAGGGATTTGATGTTCAAAAAGTCCTCCTCTGAAATTCTTTAGGTCCTCATACCCCCAAGCGAAGACATCACTATATTTTGTAAGTAACTTTATCAAGTTTTCTATTTAGTTGAAGTACATGTCTGACCAATTAAAATCCATTTTGGATCCCCTTCCTCTCCTATATCAATTTTATCATATTCTTTGTCATTATGCACATGGGATATCTTCTCTTTAATAGTACTATCATCTTTTCTCCTAAAAAAATGTTCTAGAGATACAAGACCCTTGGGATTTTATTACCTTTCAGTTGAATCACCCCATCACTACCTGCAGCATCTTCGTAAACTTCTTTGCAATCACTATTTGATCCTTCAAAATATACATCAGAAAAACTTGCGGCACATTCTAAGAAATCCTTAAGCTGAGAATCACTATCAAAAACTTGCTAATACTCCACAATATCAAGCACTTTTGGTTTGTAAACCATCTCGATTTGATACTTTTAGGTTTTAAAGTCAGGATGTGGCAATAATAATGAAGTTGATACTGCCAGGGCGTCTGCTCTAGTGTTCTAATTTCTTGGTATAAATTCTATAAAAAAAGCATCGAAAAAGTCTAGCTCGTCCCATACCAAATTTATGTAGTGCTTTAACTTCTCATTCTTAACAGAAAACTATCCTTTCACCTACTTCACAATTAATTTGGCATCACCTTTCACTATCAACTTTTTGACTCCCCTCAGTTTTGCTTCTTCTAATCCTAGAAGTAAGGCTTCGTACTCTGCAGTATTGTTAGTATTTTTGAAATCTAACTTGAAAGAAAGAGGAATACATTCTTTATTAGGAGGAAAAAGGACTACCCTCGTGCCTGAGCCTGAATTAGAGAAGCTATCATCAAACTCCATTTCCCATATACCTGTTGACTTGGTGGTCAACACCTCCTTGGAGATTTGTGACATAGCTTAACCACCTCCTGTGGATCAGGTTAAATCTGGCATTTGTATCAGGCATTGACAGTTCGAGCTTTTGGTGCAACGGCAAATGATTCCAACAATTGGTATCAAAGCCTTGGGTCACAGGTTCGAGTCTCCCTTCAATGGGTGCTGAAGGCTCAGTCGGTGCTGAGGGGGAGATTGTTGACTTGGTGGTCAGCACCTCCTTGGAGATTTGTGACATGACTTAACCGCCTCCTATGGATTAGGTTAAATCTAGCATTTGTATCGGGCATTGACAGTTTGAGCTTTTGGTGCAACAGCAAATGATTCCAACAATACCTTCTTCTTTCTGAGAAAAAGTTTTAGCATCCTTTTCAACATCAACTAAAATGAGATAATTGCCAAAATGACACTCCTCATACAAAATTTGAGCTTTTGGATTATCTGAAGGTACCACAGTATATTTATTTTTAGGCTTGGGTTCAAGTTTTACTTTTTTTTCCCTACTGGGATCGTAGCCTCTAACCAGTCCATCTTAATGTCTCCTCCTAAATCCTCGTAGAAAGTTCTGCTGAGCAACATACCATAGTTAGTTGGGATATCTACCACTAGGATGGTCAACTTCAAGCATTTGTCAGGGTATGTCGTGAGGACAGCTTGGGTGTCTTTGACTTGACCCATTAAAGGTACTTGTTTCCCATCCATAGAATAGCAATGACCATATGTTTTAGTCAGGGTAAGACCAAGGGCTCTTGCAATAGGAGTAGGCATGATGTTATCAGATGCATCAGAATCAATAATGTAATTGCTGAGCTTCTAGCCATTTCGTAGTAAAGAAATATAAAAGGGATTAGGTTTTCTTTCCTCTAGTTCACCTTCAATTGTATTAACAAAAGGACATTCATTGGGAGTTTGAGGAGTATCTCGGGGCTTAAAGACAAGCGGTTCTTCGACTGTGGTTGTCTCACCAATAAGAGGCTTATCTGATTTAGGATTTGAACTAGACTCCCCTTTGACATATTGGACCAGCTTGTCCAGCTCTTTCGAATTCATTTTAAGATATTCTACGGGGGAAATAGAGATTGTGCTTGTTTTACAAAATTTGACAAAGTCAAACGAAGAAGAAGGAGGTGATCTACTTCTTGGTAAGATCTTTACCTTAGGGCCCTTTGGACATGAAGGAGCTTCTCCACCTCTAGTTTCTTTACGCCTAGCATCAGCGTTAACAGCAATTAAACCAGGAACAAACTTTTGCATTCTTTGATTTCTCATTAGAACAGCACATGCAAGATCCTATAGAGTTGCTAAAACACTTCCACCTCTGTTAGAGCCTGGCTCATACTCTAGGTAAAGAGAACTGGATAGGCCAATATCAGGTGAATCTTTTTCATCTTTCAAATCTTCTATACTGATAGTATCCTTTGTTGCATTGATTTGGAGACACCTCAACCAATCAAGACAAGACTCTCCATCATGATCAGTCGTTAGATGAAAAGAACACATTGTTTCTCTTGGGGTAGATTCGATTTGCAATCTAGGTTGTGAACTCGACAATAGAGGCACTTTTCCCTAAGGTTGATTATATTATCTTTGGCTAATATCTTGATAAGGTGATTGGTACAGTGAACTGGCCTTATTTTGTTGTCTTTTGAGCATAGCCATATCATTCATCAACCTCTACATTAGAGGGTCTGTTTTTGTAGGGGATGAGGGAGTTCCCAAAGCCTGAACTTCTCTCTTCCACTTTCAAGCTGTTATGAGTGTATCCTCTAGCTGATTAGCCTGTGTCTGGGCTGTGGCTAAATTAGCAACTCCATCTTTCAATAGGTGAAAGCTTATATCAAGTGGAATGGCATTCAAGAAGAAAATCTTCTTATTCTCATTGATGGGTGCTGAAGCTGCTAGAATCCTTTGCAAAATTCTATTAAACTTAGCCATAAACTCCCGCATAAGCTCATGTATTTCTTTCTTTAGTTGACTAAGTTGAAGCAATAAAGAAATCTCATTATCAGGAGTTTTGAATCTTGTTTCAAAATCCATTTTCATATCATTCCAATTAGTGATTGAACCATTTGGTAAATGAATGAACCAATCAGCTGCGGTATCCACTAAGGTTCTGACAAAAATCCTGACTACAACTTCTTCAGTAGGAACACTAATAACACCATAGGCAGTGTGGAATGCACTAAGATGATCATCAGTGGTTACTTTTCTATCTCCACTGAACTTGGGCAAGACCTGATTAGCTCCTTTGGGCAAATCTCTAGGAGGATTGGCTCCTAAGTTCAGTGGGCCAATATTTTGACCCCAGGGTTGATTGGCAGCCATGTTAGGTACTTGAAAATTCAAAGGTTGTATATTAAGAATAGTAGGTACAATAGTACCTGGTGTAACAATAGCTCAAAAAAGAGGTGGAACAAATGGGCTAGGTGGAGGTGAAGAAGGTCTACTAAATGTTCGGGTTTTCTTCTTCTTGCAGGTGTTAAGATTAGGTTTAAAACTAAGATTCCTCAAAGCTTCAAAATCTTCATCAAGTAGTCCCCTACTCCTATCACCTCTGGTATACCTCTTCTCTACCAATTTAAAACTTGGGAGTGAACTTAATTTCTTGTTGGGGCTTGTGCAAGTTTGTTCACTATAACTACTTCACGAGCAACTAGTACTCCCCTCAATCGCTTGGCTCTTTCTTCTTCTCTTTCAAGCACTGCCTAAACTTGATGAAACTATTGATTACTACGTTTAAACTTCCACATTGTTGCAGCTAAGCTTGAAATTATGTCTTCTTGTGTTTCTTCCAACCCTAAGTTAGGTTGAAGCATAGGAAACACATCATTGTGTGGTAATACCATCTTGTTGCATTATATTAGTTGAGAACCTAGTGTTTTATACTAGACTCTTCCCATTAGAGTTGCCAGAAATCTATTGGCGAACAAATTTGTCTTCCTATTTTTAAATGAATATTGAATAAAGACTCTACACTTCTAAAGACAAATGATTCATCAATAGTTGGGTAAGCATAGGAAATTGCTTCCCTCTGTATTTTTAAGGTACAACTTCCTTGTATAATATTTAGTGAATTATTAACAAAAAGTAAAATCATACACCTTTGACCGGAAAGTGTAAAAGGACCACTTGAATACTCTTGGGTATCAAGGTGATTTACAAAATCAACATACAATTAAAATGAACTAAGAAGAGAACTAGGATTTATCTACTGCTTCTAAAGTAACAACCTATAAAATAACTTAAGAAGGATGAGCTAGAAGGAAACCAAAAGTGACTGAATATAAATATCATATGCATAGATTTAAATGTATTAACTTTTAAAGAAATTAATACATTCCAAATTTTGATTCAAAGATCTAAACCATACCATGCATTTATATATTTATATAAGATTGGATCAAAGTCTAATAAAAAATCAGTCACAGCTATTTCAGAAAATAAAAGACTACGCTAACTATCTACTTTCAAAAATAAAACTATCTATTTCCTATCTCTATTTTCTAACCCCTTAACTGTTCAATGCTCCAGCATTAATAGTTTCAAGTCCGAGAGAGACTCCAGAAAAATGTGGCCTCTCGGACACCAAAAAAATTGTTTAAACTAGTTACATAATTAACAACAGAGTTTCAAAGCATGTGTCACTTAAAACATAAAGAAAGGGAAATGCATTGGTGAAAACTACTAACTCCCTTTGGGGCTTTCTGAAGTGGTGGTCTGTATGAGCTTCCAGGATCAAAAGACATTCACCAATTCCTGGGCTAGCTAGAAATGCAGATTCTTTAGGCCTGCCAGCTTTGCCTGAGTTGCATTCTTGTCCCACCTTAACTCCCTAATCCTCTCCGCCTACTTAGGTAACTACCCTCAGTTTAGCAGCAACATAGATTCCACATTTGCAACTCTGGTGAAATCCTGAACTGTAGGCGCTTCATTCTCCTTGAGAGCATTCATAGTGTCTGTAAAGACTTTAACCATGGCATCTGCATCTCTGTTACCCTCATCAATTTTCAAAATACTCGAGGGATTCACTATTTTGATATCTTTGAGGGCATCCGCATGCATATCTAGCACCTCTTTTTTGATTGCCTTGGCTTGAGATATTGCAGCCTTGAACATCGTATTTATTCATCCAAAGTTTTGTTTCAGGATAAACAGCATACAGAGATCCACTAGTTTCATCGGGTTTTCAGCCAAAAATTGAGTCACACCATAGGTTTCTATCTCTCAAACCTATAGGACGATCACTGTGCATTTCTCTTCCTCCATCTCCCAGCTTGGAATGAAGGTTTGAACTTCACCGAGTAATCCTTCTACATCTAGACAGGTGGATATAAACTCACGGATAAAAGCACTCCCTTTAGTTATAACATAGTTTATCCAAGACTTCACGACTTCCATCAAAACCCTCCCCTGCTCCATCTATTTCACTAACCTTTGGCTTTCGATTGAATTCAGATCAAAGTCTTGGGAAGACTGGGCTAGTGGCAATACACCATCGTCAGTAAGTGAGGAAAGAAATTCAGCCATGGTAGAGACCAGCTGTTTCAGCTCACATTTCTCCCGTCCATCTTTTTGTGACTTCCCGACCATGTGATCAACTGAGAATTTAAATAGGTGATCCCTAGAATTCCTATTTAGAACACCAAGCTCCATTTTTGTGATTTTGAAGTCTTCAGCCTCCAATTCTTGAATTCCCTCTTTGGGCTTGAAAGTGGCTATTTTTGCGATTACCTTTCTAGTAGATGGATCGGTAGAGAGCCTAGCGTCACTCTTCATTCTTTTTTCTTTGGGAGTCTGGGTAGCATATTTAGTGATGATCTCCTTCACAGGAAGTGAAATTGGTTTATAACTTTTCCTCTTATTTACTAACTCAGTTAACCAGGGAGGAACTGAACCGGTGACCATCCGATTATCAGGAGTTTTTACAAGAGTATTCTCAACTTGAGAAAGATTTGTACCCCCAAAAAGGATTTCCTGAACATTCTCCTATTGATATGGTGGAAAAGAAATGTCATCATCATTAATCTTGATATCCAGGTAGTTTGACCCCAAGGATGCCATTTAACAACGCTTTTCTGATCTTGTTCTAGGTCTTGATCTTCATGCGGTAGGATGCCTGTCTGGAACCGCCTTTTTCTTAGGGGATGTAACTTTACCTGCATTTTGAACCACATAAGATACATTAGATGGGGCATGTTTCACATTTTTTAAGGTTGAGCCTGCACTATGCTTTTCAAGAGGGGGTGTCTTAGCTCTTTTATTTTTCCTTTCTATTAACCATCTTTCTATGACCCCAAAAATAGTTCGAGCCCTCAGCTTTATATCATCTTCTTCTTTCTTGTTCCAATCTATGTCTAGGGGACTTCTTGCTTCCACATTGCTAGCCTTTGAACCTGTGGCTTTGGAACTATCTTCTTTTACACCCTTAATGTCAAAATTTAATTGCAACATTTTGATCTGTGGAATTACAAGTCTGGAGTGATCTCTTTTCTATATTGCATCCTCATCACTGAGATCTTCCCATAGGTCCTCAAGGTGTGATCTTGGTGAAGGATAATTACTTAGGCTTAGAACCTGACTAGCAAAGCCCTTATTGTCAAAACCCCTTCTTAATTCATAAAACTGCAAATGAAAACTCAGCAAGTTGCTTCCTATCACCGAAACATCCATCATACTATTACAGGTCAAGTTGCTAATTTTGATTGGGAACATAGAAGGCCATTTTTCTTCAAGCAGGGTATTTCTAATAACCATGAATAGTTGCCTACAAACTTTTGCCAAAATAAAACAATCGAAAGAAAACCTTGGGAGCCTGAGTGGTTCATCATTGAAACCTCCAACCTGGATGTAAGTGAAGCTTGGGAACTGAATGAATAGACTTCCATAGGCTTGAATCAGTTTCTGCACCTCCAACGAAACTCTTTGGTTTGGGAATCCTACCAGTTGTTGACACACTGTACCCAAGAAAACATCATGAACCTTCCTGTAATTTTCTAAAATTTTATCCTTTCTCAATAATGGACAGTATTCATAAATTAGAAGATCTTCATTCCAAGGAACCTATTGAATGGCAAACAAATCTTGTGTGCATGCCAGGCAGTATATCAAATAGGAGGACATAAAGAAATCCTTCTTAATGGCCTAGGCCTATTTAAGTTGGTCCCTCAACAAACTAGCAATAATCTCTGCCCAATCAATATGTTGCCCCCCTTCCAAGACTATCTCTATAAAATGAAACATGCATTCCTCATAGAGCAGAACCTGTTCTGAACCTTTAATCTGATGAAGCAACACTATCACATCATGAATAAGAGGTTTCATGTGATCTTTAGTAAGAACTTTAGGTAACTGAGACCCACCTTTGTAATTGGTTTGAGTCCACTTCCTAGCCACATGACTCCGGTTTTTATCTACGTTCTCTTTGTATTGAGCTAGAGATTGGGTGGAAGTAAAATTGACAAGGGACTCTTCCAGAATTTTAAAAATAGCCATAATAGTCTCCCTATTGACTGGCACAAGGTTTTGGCCTTCTACATTCATAATGCACTTAGATTTAACATCATATCGGTTAATACATTGTTGAACCAATTCCGGGCATACAGCTGACGATAGAAAAGCCATGGCTTCTAATAATCCACTCGACAAGAACTCTAAACTATGATCCTCCAATGCACGGCTTGTGAGTTCAATTGCCATTTTTCCTACAAGTACCCCTAACAAGTCTATGTCTGAGACAATGGGAGCTCAACATTGCATATTTTTGACATTTCTGAAGAAATGCATACTGGACCTCATATCTTCCTCAGGAATGAAAACAAAAGTGTCCCCCCTCTTTCAAAGCAATATATTAAATAGTAACAGGAAATGAGAAGAGCTTTAGGAGCTACCTATTTTACATAGACTTGGAACAAATTCTTCTCCAACAGCCAAGACTCTGCAGAAAGCTTAATAGGAAAGAAAGACTTACAGAGCTGTTTATATTTTGAAAGATTAATGCCCTGACAAATTGACTTTAATGAGCATTAGTCAGGGACATTAATTTCAAATGATGTGAATAGTGATGAATCAAAAAAAGGATGTCCTTAAAATCCACCATCTTTATTATCATTATTAATGATTCCTCAAATGATATCTTCCACTCATGGTAATGATTTCATTAATCGTCACCCAAAACTTCATCTGAGGTTTCCTTTATTGTTCCTGTCAAATCAAAACTGCCCATCTTTAAAACTTAATCATCATTTTGGCGTCAGCTTATATCATGTGTCCCATCAACTATCCTTTCATTTATGACTCTGCCCGCAATCTATCTTTGAACCTCTTTGAACTACTTTGAACTAGAGTTCAAAGTGGTTCGAAGTGGTTCACCACCAAAAAGATGATGTAGGTCAGGTGCCCACCTGCATAAAACAATCGTTAGAAAAGAAATCCTTTATTGAACTGCTTCGAACTACTTTGAACCAGAGTTGAAAGTGGTTTGAAGTGGTTCAGGTGAGACATGAGTCTTGAAAAAGGTTCATCTAAGGAAGGCCGAATTCAAACTTGACAAACTTGAAGACTATTTCTTAGATGACTTTGAAGGGCATAAATGCTTGAAGGATTATTGCAGGGAAAAATTGTCAAGGAAACACGTTGAATGAGCTTCAAAATAATGAACTAGCAAGGGTCTTAGACACTTCATTAATGGTGACTCTAACTATCTCTAACACATGGTTAGTAATTTGTAATTAGTTGGGTCAAGGGTTTGACTAGGGTATTACCTTAGGGTAGAATCAACTTACCTTGGGTTGGGAAGTTTCTAGATAGTCAACCAAGACCTGAAATCCGTGTGTAAACTTTAGGTGGATTTTAGGAGGGCCATTTGGGCTCCCATAGGTTAACTGGGGTCAATTTTAGCTACCCAGGTTGATACCTTAGGGGTTAGGGGTCTTTTTCAGCCCATTAAGAGCCTTAAAACTCATTTATGACTCCCCTAAAGTCAAGATTTCAAAGTTGGGCGGATTTGAAGAGTTGTGAGGTTTTGGTTAACCTCTCTCTTCTTCCCAAATTTGCCTTCAACTCCATTTATGGTGAAGGAAGGAAGTGGGAAGAAGGGAATGGAAGTTTCTTACTCTCTTCTAATTGGCTCCTAGATTTTAGGAGTTTAGCCTATATAGGTAAAACTTGGAGAAGGGTTTAGTTGTTCACCCACTCTCTAGATTTGCAGACCACTCATTTTAGAATAATCTTAGGAAAGAGGCTAGTTGGAAGGAGTTTCAAGGTTTTCATTTTTCATCCTTTTCTTGGATCAAGGTAGGATCTTGTGATATATTTTCTTATTTCTTGCATGAGTTTGAGCTTGGAGCTCCATTGATGGAGTCCATGGCTATTCAAGGTTTTTGGGTTGAAACTTAAGTTTTGTAAATAGTTGTTTTTTCTTTTGTGTATTCAATTTGGGATGGGGTTCTTCAAGGCTACTCACCCTAGGGAAGGTGGAGGAACCTTGAAGGGGGTAGTAGACAGAAGACCCAGGTTGTGCAGAGTCTCCAATGCATGGAGTGATAAACATAGGGCTCCATGATACCCATGATGCCAAGTATGGCATCTGGGCATCTGGGGGGCATAAGGAGATTAGACCGCATCTTCTTGAAGATGGTCATCGCAAGACCAGGTGTGGCTTGGGAAATTTGTATTTGTACTATGGCTTCTCCACCTGGTAGTCCACCTCTACCCTATTTCAGGAAGGCCTCTTGGAGGTCTTCCCCTTATTAAACCATGGTGAGAAAATTTGTTGAAATATGTTCATATTGTCTATTTCCTTCATGTATGAGTTTTATTTCTACCCCATTCCAAATCGGATCCCCTAGCTCAGGGGTATCCATGAAATGGCCTAGGTTGGGAGGTGAGCCTCCATGGTCAACCTCGCATCTACAGGTACCAAGTTGGATGCAGGGCTTGTAGGATTTGTGGACTTAGAGAAAAATAAAAATAACTTCAGTTGAAATTTGTTGTAATATTCTTGTAAAGTTTTACTTTCAAGTTATAATTCAAAATGGAAACAGAGATTCTCCTCTGTAATTATAAACAATGCTTTATGTTGAATATGAAATCAGAGAAACTTGTTAAACGTAATATATTACAAATTTTCAACTCTTATTTCATCATGTTATCCTTGAATAATATTGAAACACAATATTTACCTTAGAGAAATTATGAAATTCTTGAATCAATTATTTAATTGGAAAATTTCCTTTGCTAACTGGATAATTATGAAAATATAATTATAAACTTAAATTCGTTGCATTTAGATTTCAATAAAAAATTACATGGTTATAATGCAGTATTATGGTTTAAAGAATTTATATTTGTGCTTAAGGTTTTCACAATTTTACCTTGTGCAATGATTATTTTAAATATAATTTTTTTTTAGCATGTGAAATTTTATTTCTAATTTATGTACTTAGAAATATTCTTGAAATTTTTTTTTTAAAATGCCCAAAATAAACATGTAATTCCTACATAATGTTAGTTTACATTTTTAGAATGCAATGATCTATTTAAAATTTTAAAAAAATTAGTCCTAATACTCTTTGTTTGAGTATCTAGGAAATTTTTTATTTGACACCAGTAAATTAAAAGTTGTTTAAATTTGTTTTTAATTATATATATATATATATATATATATATATATATATATATATATATATATATCTTATAAATTAAAAAACTTTAATAAAATTTATTTAAATAATTTTATTAACTTTAGTTTAAGCATTGAGTGCTTCAAAAAATTAAAATTAAAATGGGTCGGGGGTGGGCTGAAGCCCTAACCCCCAAACCCTTGCGTAGTGGGTGGTTGCAGAGGCCACCTCACCGCACCACCACTGTGTGGTGGCCAGGAGCGGCACTCAATGCCAGCCTCCCCTGCGCTACCTTCTCCCTACCTTCCCCACTCTGCACCGTCCTCCTAACCATCGCCTCCCCTTTGCATTTTTTTTCCCTCCCTTGCGCACATGCGTTTCACGTGGCTGCATGGAGACCATTTACTTTGAAAATATAGGGGGGTATTAAAATCTATTGTTATTAATTTAGTTTTGCTTTTATATTGTGTGTTAAATTTAGTAGATAGGTTAGTGTTTAGGGAAATTAGATAGTTTGTTTAAAAGTATGAATTACTTCATTTTAAAAAAATGGGGTAATTTAAATTTTGTTTATTATAAGATGTATTTTGTAAATGTTATTTAATTACTTCTTCGGTATTTAGTTTTGGCATAATTAACATAGTTACATAATTTTTAACTTAATTTCATTAATAGGGTTGGTTTATATTGTTATAAAGTTTGTAAATTTCTATTACAATTGTTAGTAATTAAGTTTATATGAAAAATTATTCATTTTATTATTTTAAAGTTTAAATATTTATTAATTTAGTTTATTATTTAAACTATTTTAGATCATACTTATCTATATTTTGGGATTTTCAAATAGATATTGATGTTAAAATAGATATGTTTCAATTGTAGTACTATGCACTAATTTAGTTTTGTTAAAATTAAATTATATTAGTTAATCTAGTTAAATATTAGATTGAGATTCAATACACTAATTATTTTTATTAATTAGGTCAATAATCTTATTAATGTAGATTTATTTTTATTGAAGGCTTAATTATTAGTTTAATGAATTATCAATTCAGATACATTTTATTAATCTTTTATCGTCCTTGGGCCTCGTCTAGGGTCTTAATGACCTCTCTAGACTTGAAGGCCAATGTTCATGCATGGTTGACTTTCAGTCAACCCTAGTCAAACCTGAGACAAGAATCTCAATTTGCGTGCACAACCTCTTCCAGCCATGATGTTTACTTTTGATACTTGTATTAAGCCAATTTAATGCATGGTTGACTTTTGGGTCAACTTAGTCAAACCTTGGACATCACCTTGGTTTGTGTGCATGTAAACTTACATGTCATATTCTTAACCCTTGTAGAACCTTATTGGTCATGTTTGGGCATAGTTGACTTTTTGGTCAACTCTTGGTCAAACCTTGGTCAAACACCTCAGTCTACGTGCCCAAGTATTCCTTATGCTATTTGGTAACCTTTTAGCTCGGTTGCATGTACTTCGGTGAAAGGTTGAGTTTTGGTCATCTTGGGTTGACTTTTAGTCAACTATCTCGATTTGTGTGTTGGTTGAAGTTAGTAGTCTAGGGAACCTTGTAGCTTGGATTAGAGTTGTTTGATTAGGTTTGACTTTTGGTCAAACTTGGTCAACCTTTTTATGGTTTGACCTTTAGGGTGTTGTCAGACTCTTCAATGTTCTCAGTTGCCTATTTTCTCTCTGCACTATTTTGTGTGGACATAGGGTCTTGTGCCAATTTATGTTCTCTTCTTAGTTGCGTTAGTGTGTTTGATTGTACTTGGTTAGTAGGTTTTCAAAAAAAATTGGTAGTTTTGTTTTGCTCTACTTTTGGGCATGACAGATTGCAAACTTTCTTCACAACCTTCACATCAACCATAGAAACATTAAAAAAAAAAACCTTTGTAATATGAGCAATACCACTTATATACATTCCTAGCACTGACTACATGAAATACAAATATTTTCCTGCACAATAATCATACACCAAAATGATAAACTCAATGCTAAACACATTTTCCTATAACTGTGTCAGCTCAAAATAAGATTTACATGAAATATTTACAAAGTAGTCAAACACATTTTGACTTCTCCAATGCACTACCTTAAATCTTCCTTATAAGATAGCACCAATTCCAAGAATGCCAACTCATAAATTCTATAACCCTTATTATACATCATCATAACACCAATTGTCATTGCAACTATTATACCTCTTATCAATCTAGAATCTTCCAATCGATGCTCAAGAACACAAGTGTTCTTACCTATCTAAAAGACCATGTTAACAAAATATCTCTTATCAATCAGCCAAATGAGTTATGGTCAGAACCACACTATATTCTGACCATGTTGAAATTATAGCTATGACTGCACCTCATAATTCTCCATCTATCATAACCACTACCAAATTGTTGACCTCATTGACTACCGATTTCTTGGACTTAGCTAATTTCTTGCATCACCGATTACATATCCTTCACACTGGTTGCATCCCGCACTTCATCGATTAAGATACATGATTGTACTGACTTAGTTTCCATCAATGAAAACCAAACCAATTACTTCTTATGACCACAACCAATATACCAATCTCATCACAATGCCAACAAGGTCGATTCTTGTTTTCGTTATCTAGGTATTTCTATTTTATGTGTCAAACTTTGAAATACAAAGGTACCCTTATATCAAGTATGATTATTTCTAAAAGGACATTCAATATATGAATCTCATTTATTCTTGTTTTTGTTACAACTAGCAGTTTTCATTGCATCAAAATATCAACCTGTTAATAACCGATACAACCACTAGATTTATAGAAGACACAAGTTAAACCATGTCACAAATCCTAAAGGGGGACATTGGTAGTTACAAAATCTTGAAGGGGGACATTGGCGGTTATTCCATCAATTTCTATAATTGTGAGTGTTTATACTACATGTGTTTACTTTTGAGTTTATTCATTCAAAACCCTTATTAGGTTTATCTCATATTAACACGTGTTATGGTGTATGTCTTTGTATGTTTGATGTTCCAATGTAAATGTTGGTTCTTACAAGTTTATGTCAGTTCTTAAAGTACCAATGTTTATCTCTTAAGTTTTTGGCATGCATTCTTCTATTTATGGTATGTGGCATTCAAGAGGAGGTTTACATTTGTATCACTTTGTGTGCATTTTTTGCTTGCTCTTAAAACCATAGTCAAGGGTTTGGTGTTTTGATTCATGATCTTTTAGTCACATACAACCATGCCATTATGTGTATGTCACAAGTCATTAACTAGTCCCATAGTACACTTTGTATTGTCTTATTATAGATAACTATGGTTGTGACTATGGTATGTGTTTGGGCATGATGCATAGTTTATAAAGGATAGATTAGCATGAGTTGTTAATGTATGATAAGTAAGATTTGATATTGGTTAAGATAATTCATTTTGAAAAGACATTATGACAGTGATCAAAGGAAGGACAATAACTATTTCTATCTGATCATTATGGCAGTGATAATAGTAGATATATATATATATATATATATAGTTATCTACTTTATGATAGGAATATTATTATTGATTTTCAAAAACATAAGATTTGAATAAAGATTTAATATCAATTAATGTTTATGATGCTAGTTCAAAAATATGTCATGACACGTGCAAAACAGTTAAGATCGGTTCTTAAGAAACATTTTTGAAAAATAGTTCATCAATGTTGTTTATATATTGAGCAAAGACAAATAGTTTTGAGTATGTAGATAGAGAGGATATATTGAGTTATGATTGATCATATTTGTATATCATACATAATTAGCTTATCAAAAATCCATGATTGAAATAAGGACTGTAATTGTATGTTATGCATTGTTAGATACAAAAATATGTATTATATTTAATGATGTGTAGGATAAAATTATAGGGTCTACATGGCAATCAAATTTTCTGATCTATGTATGTAAGAAAGTTGAAAAATTTTTAAGGCCAGTGAGGCATGAAAGACTATTAGTGAGATAGCACTTGTTAGTGAGACAACTTTGTAGCTAGTGAGGCAATATAAAAGATATTTCCAGACTAAGCCAATGAGGCATTTTAAGTGGTTTTTTACCTGAAGGATTTTCCACTCACATATTTTATGTGCTTATTTTTTCTCTATCTCATTGTTTCATTTGTCTCATTTGAGTTAATTATTTAAATCTAGCTTTAAAAATTGATACTTTCTTTTCTTGTTACTGATTCACACCCCCCCCCTCACAGTGATAACATGCTCCAAAAAATATAGAAAATGAAATTAACACATGTCATAAATATACCTTCACTTACTAGGTAGAGATGATGATTTGCAGGTGTAGACATTGATCTATGAAGATAACAGTTTGTAAGTGCAGATGTTGATCTACGAAGATGACGACCTGCGAAAATGATAATTTATCTATAGTTAGAAAAATGTAAGTTTTTTATAGCATTTTTTTTAAACCATTAACTATTAAAAACTTGAATGCTAAATTACTAAAAACCATGTAAAAGCATTATAATTCATTATATCCCTGCAAAACCAATTTGTCCAAACCCTACAAACAAGTGTTAGTGCTACAAATGTGGAGAGGCCAATTCCCAGGTGAAGATGTTGATCGGAAAAGACGTCATTGTGTACGATGGAGATGTTTTTCCATTACTTGGACCTATGTATGCATGAAAACTTGAGAAAAATGATTAGAAACTAGAGACGTGAGTCTCATCAAGTGTGCCAAAATGTATATATGAAAAACCTACCTATGTAGTCAAATATTAGTTAAAATACAACATAACAACACATGAAAACCTCATCACATACCTTTGATGAACTAAAACAGGTGCACCCAAGACCTATTTGATTTTCTCTTTGAGAAGAATGTGGATATTCTCTCCTAAACATGATATATAATCCCCAATAATATGAAATCTTACTAAATGATCAAATATGAAGCTACAATGTACTACAATGCAGACCAAATAGATTCAAACTAGTATGAGGAACTAGATAAACTAATTATCAAAATGATGGTAGACATGAGCTAGATGCAAAAAATCAAACTAACGTAGATTAAAAATTCTATGATGATGCTAATATTATAATACTACAATGGATGAAATGCTTGAGAACAAACTAACATAATACTAATGCAATTCTAATGGATGATTTTCAAAGGAGTGAAGCTCTTATTTATAGAGTTTTGGAGGGAAGGTTAGGGCTTGGATGACGTGGAGCTTAGGTGGCATCCACATAGGAGACACATAATTTAAAAGGGATGGTCATGCAAAAGGAAAAATTTCTCAAATGTGTGAGAAACTTTGAAAGAGATGAGGAATTTAAGCTTTGTAGGATAATGTATAAATGGGAATGGTTCAAGGTTTTTCACACATGTAAGAAACTTTGAGGAGGAAAGAGGTGGAAAGGTGTGAGGTTTATGTTTGGGGCTATATAGGGAAGGTGGTTGGCCAAATTGGGAAGGGTTTCTCACACTTGTGTGAGAAACCACTTAGGCTAATCTTTATATAAATCACATATAATAGGTAATAAATCTAGGATTAACTCAAAAGGTAGGTTTAGAGGATGAGAGTAATGGGAGTAGGTTAGGATTGAGAGTGGGATTAGGATAGAATTAAATTATATTTAATTAAATCATGGGTTAAGAATAAAGGGGTTATGGAGGGATTTTTATAAAAAAATAAATTTATTCAAATGGGAGATGAAAAGGGGGGAATATATTAAACGGGATTTAATACATTAGGAGAGATAGTATTTAAATGATATTTAAATACTTTAGAAGAAAGAATAATGAACATGTTTAATTAAATATGAAGAGGAATAAGATGAATATAATTAATTAATTAAAATCAACTATATGGCTAGGGGGTTATTAATTAAATGAGATTTAATTAATTAAAGATTTTAAGGGGCATTTTTAGATGTCTACAATAGTTTAAACTCTCTTAATCATCTTTACCTCTACTTTATCTATCTTAGAATGGCATAGATTTCTAGGACAGAAATGATTAACTACTTGATTCTTCTTTACTACTAGTTTGTTACTCTTTTTCTCCTACCATTGTCTTTATCTTTAAATCTCCTACTTCTATGATTCCTATTTTCTTTTTTTCTTTTTTATAAACATATTTCCTGATTGAAGATCATTTGCTTCTCCTTCCTTGGGTACAGATTCACCTTATCTAAATATTTTCACATGTAACCTTATAGGACAATTTTTAACCCTCTACCGTGTAAAGGTCTTTCAAATATTTAAATCTTAATATAAGATAAATCACTTATGCCACCAAAAAATTATCTACTTGTATTTAATTCCTTCTTAAGGAGACTAATTAGACAATATTTTAAACCTCCAAATGACTTAATAATGTCCTTGATATTTAAATTACTCTAACATAAGAAATTTCTCATAAAAGATTTAACAATAACATTCAATTCTTTGAACTAAAAACTTTAAAGAACTCAACTTCGAAAGCAAAGAATCCCCACCACAAATTGTAGATAAAAAGTATTGATTGTCTTCTATTTCATCATGATCAAAATATTACATATACATTTCTTTAGATAGAAAAATATGAAAGAGGACAATGACCCTTTAAAGAGTCTTTTGGAAAATGTAATAAACTAGTTAACATAAAGACAAATGAGATTAGGCTTCATTGAGCCATAAACAAGTTTTAGTAAGATGTGTGGTATAGCCTTCACTAAGATATGCATTAGCATCATGGATGACATTCCTTTTAGTGATCTAAATATTTATCATTTCATCCATATGCTTGTGGATTTATTCTAGTGTAAACCCATCCTGTTTGGCAACCTCAAAGGCATCCTACATTATAGCTCTACACTCCTTAGTCCATTCACCTTGTTTCTTCAGTACTCCATCATCATTGAGTAATGAGGGTAGTACTATCTTTGAGGCACAATTAACTTCCTTAAATTCTAATTTAATACCCCTATAGTAACCTTTGTGCTTTGCTATCAAATCATCAGTAGATGTAATGGAATAATCATTAGAAGGCTCCCTATTACATAGCTCTTGGAATTTAGAGTCCATCATGTCCCTTATCCTTTTGTGTTCTTGGATTGTACTAAGTATTTTAAAATAGGCAACCCAAAATTTATCAACCCACACCATCATACTAGTGAACCTCTTCTGAAGCAAAGTAGAGATTTTTCATATCTCGAATTACTCATCTATGAAAGTAATTGTTGATTTTCCATTTTTAATTTCTCATGTTTATCTTTCAATTGGGAGCTCTCCCCTTGAGTTATTAGACTTGCGGAGCTTTTAGGAATTCCATTGATGATATCCTTTAGATAAGTATTTTCTAACAATAATATGTCATTCTTTATTTTATAAGTATCTCTTTCTCTTATTAATTGCAGTATCTAAGCATTATTGAGATTGGAAATGTTTATGTCAAGGTTTGTTGCTATCATTGGATCTATCTCCCCCACTTTCATGGTCATCAATTGTCCAAATGCCTTCTCAACATCAATAATATTTGGTCTTTTATGAGGTGGATATAAATCCCATATCAATAATGAACTTTCATCTAGGTTATACCTCGATCCAACATATATGTCATGCACTCCCTGTTAGGACTGCAAATATTTTTTCAGCCCTCTGTATTAAGTTGTGTCTAAATTCTTATTCATATGAGGCCCTAGGTTTTATTTTATCCAAGCCCTAATTATTTTCCCTATTTTAAAACCTAAGTATCCCTTGGTTTTTATATTTATTTGTTACTTTTTGGGAGTCACTTAAGTTGGTTTTAAAATATGTGTCTTAAGTATCATTGATGGGGGCCACGTTTATTAAGTCGTAAAGCCTAGCGGGACCCGTGAATTAATTTTTTCTAAGTCTAAGTTCTTGTGATGTATTAAAAGAAAATCAAATCCATTTAGATCCAATGGTGGGCACGATCATATGATCAAAAGATGCAAAGAGTTTACCCTTCAAGGCATTGTGCCTGAGTGACATGTAGTTGGTGGCGAAACCTGGTTGGGGCTAAAGGATAAGATAGATATTGAGAAGATCAAATTAATCCAATGGAGGGCATGATGTCACTAACCAAATTTACATACCTTTTAGTCCTCACAGGATCATGACTAAGTGACAAGTGTCTATCCTAAAATCATGGGACTAATATAGAGGGAGATAAAGGGAATTCAGATCAAGTTTGATTAGATGGTACGTGTAATCCCATGATCAAAAGTTTCTCATTGATTATTGATTAAGGCATTGTGCCTTGGTGAAACGTGTCCAGATTGATAAAGAGAAACAAAGAAGTGCAGCATGGAGGTTAAAGAAAAAGGTTTGATGTTAGTCGCAAGGTCACAGTAGTTAGTGGCAGTTAATGAAAAATGTTGGTGAGTGGGCGAGTAGCGGTCAAAAAGAAGACATTTCCAACTCGTAGACAGTTACTAAAGTTGATAACAGATGTTGGTGATTTAGCGAAAGGTTATATTTCTTATACATCATTGTCTTGCAGAGGAGTGTCTAATTACATGGTGACTTAGTGATGGTCATACTATGAGTTAAAAAGAAAGGAGGAAAGTCAAACCAATCACATGATAACATCTGGTGCTTCCTGGTTAAAAATGATGACAATTTAATGGAGTCGGTGAGCCAGGAAAATTGAATTTTTTATCTAATCTAATTTATTTTGTAGAGATGGAAAGGACAGAATTGCAGATAGAGAATTGATGGATGAGTGTTATATTGGTCGATCAGATCTGATTTATTTTCTTTGATCACCACTAAAATATAATATTGAAAGGGACATTCTTCTGGAAGAAGGAGATTATGGTATGGAAAAATTGTCAAATAATTTCAAGCCCCTACCACATGGAGGTAGGTGAGACATTTCTAGTATTGATTGAGAATCTGGGGGTGAGAGGTCATTTAATGAAGCAAATATTATCCTTGTGGTTTGCCTTCTATGGTTATGCCTACAATGTAAATCAGATTTGATTCTGATATCTTTGGGCTTTTCGGTCATCCCTTCTGTAATAACTTTGTGTTGTCACAAGTAGTTTTGGTTGTTGACAACTTGATTTCCCCGTGTCTGAAGCTTATTGCAATCCTTTCTCTATAAAAGGATTCCCAAGATCATTTATAAGTGCTGGAAAACTGAGATAGAAAATTTTATAAGTTTTCAAGTAGGGATATAGCATAATGTATTAAACTATGCCAATATAGAAATAGAAAGTTTCAGGTCTTTGGCTATTATTGTAGCAGTTCATATTTGAAGAAAAGTGTATACAAGATCATGATTCATCATATATAATACAAATATTTTAGATTCAAGTCTCTCCTATGTATTTATTTCTTGAGTTATGAGTTTTCTGACTCATTGCATATAATTTATTTGTGTATGTTGTTATTTCTTAGTTTTGATCTAGGATCAAATTAAACTTCTTTGGATAGAACATAAATTCATCTTGTTTTCACAAGGATTTTCATAAGAAGTATGGGTCTGGGTTGAATGGATAAATACTGTCATAAGGTGGTAGTATTGTAGGTCATGAATCATTGACATCAAATGGTTTATGTATTCTTCTTTTGTATAAAAAATATTACCCAATAGATAAGGCACTTGTCAGGAACAAGTATTTTCTACTTTGATATAAGTTTGGTTGGGTTTGGTTATATTCTACAAATTTTAAATAGCCATTCATAATTCTTTAAATATTGTGGTTATAAGCTTGTATGTTGTTTATGGTAATTAAGAATCAATGAATGATTGGTCATCATTTAGTATTTTCTTATTATTTAATGCTATTAAAGTCTAGATAAAATTGTAGAATGTTGTATGTTGAGCTAGATTAGGTGAACCAGCCTTGGTCTTGCAGAACCAAAAGTGCAAAGGGAAATCTCTTCCCTATAGTTGGTCCAATTGCCTTAGATTTCCCTATATTTGGAATTAACCACTCCTAAAAATTTATCTATAGGTATATTGGTGGCTTTTAAAGCATAAAATCCATTTTGTGAACCAACACTCCCTACATGTTTAATTTATGTTATTTTTCAATACTACTGATAAAATTGTCAAATACTAGAGTAGCACTTAAATCTCACCTAAGGAATATGATAACACTCACTTCCTGTAATAGATGTATCCATCTTTTAGGAGTCATAATGCTCATTTTGTGGTCAATATCAGCTTTAAGATTATTCATCAATTTCTCTTCATTAGAAGATGTAACATTAGGGAATGAACTTCTCAACATATTGCCTTTGTATTTGTACAAGAAGGATTTGAATTTGGGAGAGTTAATTAATTGGTTATTGGAAATAAAAGTACTATAGGCCAACTGCCTTGCATCCTCATCAATACACAAGAACTCACCTACCTCCTCTTCTTTGGTCATTGGAACTTGATATTCCTCATCTATTATCTTTTAAATCTATTCCATTTGGCTTTGGTGATGACCTTGTTCATCAATTGTTCCATAATGTTCAGAGGACTCTTCTCCAATAGAAAAAAGGAATTGGGTTTTATATATTTCTTTCATCTTTCTTTTTGCCTCTCTATTGTATACATCTATGACCCTATATATCGCTTGTTCTTCCAAATTCCTTATAATGTCAAATTGTATAAATGGTATATGAACATATCTACCCAAACATGTTTCTCTTTTATAAGAGTCAATAAAACCTTCAGAATCAAAGGCTTGTATGGTCTCTCTTGTCCTCATATTGTAGTGAGCCATTTTTTATAGGATGAGGTTGTATCCTTTAGTGGTAGTCACAACAAAATCTCTAAACACTACGGTAAGAGGCATAAAAGTTTTCTTTTGGTACGCACCAAGATTCATACAACTAGAGTAGTCCAGTTGACCCTATATATCGCTTGTTCTTCCAGATTCCTTACAATGTCAAATTGTATAAATGGTATATGAACATATCCACCCAAGTGTGCATCTCTTTTACAATAGTCAATAAAACCTTCAGGATCAAAAGCTTTTATGGTCTCTCTTGTCCTCATATTGTAGTGAGCCATTTTTATAGGATGAGGTTGTATCCTTTAGTGTTAGTCACAATGAAATCTCTAAACACTATAGTAAGAGGCATAAAAGTTTTCTTTTGGTACACACCAAGATTCATACAACTAGAGTAGTCTAATTGCCTTACTATCTCTAGATAAACCACTTTGTCTAGCAAAATCTTAGCAAGTAAGAATGGGGTACCTTCAAATCCATATACCCTAATCATTATACAATCCGCAAAGAAATCCCAATCACCCCAATTGTGACCTATCTTCAATGATTGATCATAATTCTTAGGTCCCAAGAACTTTTTAATTATTGAGGAGAAAGAGTAATCACATGAATGATCAAAGAACTTATATAATGTTTTGACAAAATACTCCTCAAAGAACACATAAATTGAGTGAGTTAATTTTCTATCCCATACTAGAGTCCATAGTTTTGTTGGTTTGGCCTGGATAGTTTTGTCCATTTGCATAAATTTCAATTGTTCTAGCCACATACCAATATCCTACCTAGTATATAGTATCAAATGCATGAGAAGTGAATAGTGTTTGACAAATATCTAAGAGGGATCATTATGGATTCTCTTCAATCATCGATCAATCTCTTGAGAAATATAAGAGGCATAATTGAATGAACTAGTCTTGCAACTTTTAACATCAATCACAATGATGTAGGAGCATCTTGGGTCCTTGGAAATCTTGCATCATCCAAAAATAGTTGGTTTGTTGGTAGACCTTTTTTTACCATTTTTGTATTTTTTTTGGTTCCCGGTCAGCGATTGAGTGATTATTACTTCAGTTAATCTCTTTGGATATTTTGTGGACATGGTCATGATATGGTGTTCCAGGGATAATTTGGAAGCATTTCATATGATCTCAACTCTTTTGGAGTTACCACATATGAGTTATGGTGAATTATGTGATTGAGACTAAGATGCAATTTCTTGTTCTAGATAGTTTTCTGAGATTCTGTGATCAGTTGATCTATGTGGATCTTGGACTGGAGTAATGGAAATGGTTTGTTCCTTAGTGTTTGAGGATACTATGTATGTGATTGTACCTCTTCAACTTGTGCGGTTTGAGAGATCTAGATTGATCTTTTTTTACTAGTTATGTTCTTCAAGTCATCAATTTTGTGTGATTGGTGATCATTGTTTTCTAGCATACGCGGTTGTGGATCATGGATATTGGAAATTTTGTGGACCTATATGTGGGATCATGCATCCTTATGTTCCCAATGTGATTGGCATTTCACATTTTGGGTCTGGTCCTATTTTGGGTGCCTATTCTAATGGTCAGTTTGGTAAGATCTGGTTTGTGGTGAAAGATTCTAAGAAATGAAAGTGTGCGGTGTAGATATCGAGGTGTTCTATGTGTAGCTGAATTCCTTATGTTAGCACACATTATGTTATATTTATTAGGGGTTGTTCTTAGGGATATGGGTCTTGACCTCCTTATGTAAATCATTTTTTCTTATTCTTGGGGATTGTGATCAGATATGATGACTTGTGGCTGGTGATCTATTATTTAAGCTAGGTAGTAGTTCTTCTTTAGGCAGCGAAGTAGAAGCTGAGGAAAAATAGTTGAGATAGATCGAGATGTAGATCTTAACTCTTGTTTATCACTATTTATGTAGCCAAAATTGAGAAGGCCTTATAGCCCAACATGTTGCATGAAATCTAATGTAGTGGATGTTTCTTGTTAATGGAAGTTGTTTCTATCTAGTTTCATTTTTCTATTTATTTGTAATTCCGTTGTGTTATTCCTTTGTTGCAAGATTGGACATCTCCTATGGGGATTCTTTAGTTTTGACTGCATCAAGTGGTATCAGAGCATGGTTTGATCTTACAGTGGTATGAATCCTTGTGTCTAAACTTGTGAAGTAGTAGATTTGTTGTTTGTGAGGTGGGAAAACTACAGATCTAACCTACATCATCAAATAACTTTCACAAGGTGATTTGGAAGGATTTTTTTATTATTGGTTAAGTTTTTCTTGAAGGCTAGAGTTTTTTCTAGGGTTTGGTATCATCTTGGTGAATCAGATCATCGATTTGAGGTAGTTACACCCAAGATCTGGAAGGATGTCACTAAGAGTGAATCCTATAATGATAGAGAAAATGAAGGAAGATCTTTGAGATGAGATTATAAATGAGATGATCGGTTTGAGGAATGAGGTCATGGAAGGTATTATGAATGTTGTTGCTGGATTGCATAGGAATCCTAGATCTGATGATGGTTTTGAGGAAGCTATAGGAGGATTTTTAATTGTAGATGGTGCTAGATCTATTGGAAGTGATGGATCTAATTGACTATTAAGACCTATGGAAAGACTAGGTGTTGGTTATAGGTTAGAAGTATCTAATTTCTTAGGTATATTCAATCTAGAGGACCTAGTTGATTGGATAGGTGAGTTAGAATATTACTTTGAGTTAGAGGACATCCAGGATCCTTAGAGAGTAAGGTTGGCACAAAAAAATCTGAAAGGATGTGCAACTTTATGGTGGAAAGAATTTCAAAAGGAAAAAGAGGAAGAAGGTGAAATGAAATTCACTCAGTAGAGGTTGATGGTTGCAAAGTTGAAGGCTAAATTTGTACCCGAGGACTATGAATTAGAGTTGTTCAAGAGGTTTCATAACCTAAAGAAGAGGGATCTGAGTGTGAAGGATTAAACTAAATAATTTTACAAGGTAACCATTAGATTTGGTCACAAGTAAATTTTTAAGGAGAAGGTGGCTAGGTATGCGAATGGTTTGAGGTTTAATATTTAGGGTGAGTTGAGTATACTAAAAATTGGATTTGTTGAGGAGGCTTATCAATATGCTCTGAAGGTAGAAGATAAGTTCAAAGAAAACAACATAATATCTCTAGAGGAAGGGAGAAGCAAGTTGTTGGTAGTGATAAGGGAAAACAAGTAGTTGAGAAAGAAGCTAAACTAGGTGCACCTAAGGAAGGTAATAGTGGTAAAGAGTTTAAGGGTACTTTCTTTAAGTGTGGCTTGAAAGGTCACTGGGATTTTCAATGTAAGGAAGACAAGAGAGTTTCTTATGTGAATGAATAAAGTGGACCATCTTTTGGTGAATGAGGAAATGCTCCTAAAAATGGTGAAGCTTTTATGCTCCAAAGAGTGATGATGAATAAGGAGGCAACACCTTGTCAAAGGAACAGTTTATTCAGGACCAGATGTAAGGCTGGAGGTAAGTGTTGTAAGGTGATAGTGGATAGTGGTAGCACTAATAAATTGGTTTATGAGGAAATGGTATGGAAGTTTGGTTTGAGAAAAATTCATCATCCAAGTCCTTATAGGATTGGTTGGTTGAAAGATGATCATATGGTGGAAGTCATGGAATAGTACATGGTAAATTTTTACATTGGTTTTTATAAAGATGCAGTATTATGTGAGATAGTGGATATGAGTGCATTTCATGTTTTACTTGGTATACCTTGGTAGTGTGATAGAGAGGTTGTTCATGATTGTAGAAGTAATGTAATTACCATTAGCAAGGATGGTAAGAAATGTAGATTTCTTATTTTGATGGATGAGGAAAAGGAGGTGAAGAATTTGAGTCTTTGTAGAAGATATGAGTTGAGAAAAGACCTAAGGAATGAACCTAAGGTTAGGTCTAAAGGTGAGTTAGATCTAATTCATTTTTTAGTACTTGGTTGATGGTAGAAGGAAGGCAGTATAGGTTGCAGGTGATGAGGAATTGTGGATGAAGAATAAGTATGGGATTATTGTCCCTTGTTCTTTTAGATTTTCATGAGCTGCTCTCATAGAAAATATTTTTGTACCACGAGTGTCTAATGAAGGATCATCTTGGGTCCTTGGAAATCTTGCATCATCTGAAAATAGTTAGTTTTTTGGTGGACCTTTTGTTACTAGTTTTGTATTTTTTTTTTTGTTCCTAGTCACCGATTGGGTGATTATTGTTTTAGTTGAATTCTTTGGATCTTATGTGGACACAGTTGTGATGTGGTGTTCATGGGATCATTTGGAGGTATTTCCTATGATCACAACTCTTTTGGAGTTACTACACATGAGTTATGGTGAATTGTGTGATTGAGACTAAGATGTAGTTTCTTATTCTAGACAATTTTTTGAGATTATATGATTGGTTGATGTGTGTGGATCTTGGACTAGAGTGATGGAAATGGTTTGTTCCTTGGTGTTTGAGGATGTTATAGGTGTGATCATACCTATTTAGGTTATTTTCTTTGAGATATTTGGATTGATCTTTTTTGACTGGTTATGTTCTTCAAGTCACCAGTTTCGTGTTGGAGAAAGTAGCGAAGATTATCTTATGGTTGGTGATCCTTGTATTCTAGCATATGCAGTTGTGGATCATGGTTGTTGGAACTTGTGTGAACCTATATGTGGGATTGTGTATCCTTACATTCCCAATGTGATTGGCATTTCACATTTTGGGTCTGGTCCTATTTTGGGTACCTGTTCTAATAGTTAGTTTGGCAAGATCTAGTTTGTGATGGAAGATTTTGAGTGATGGAAGCATGCGGTGTGGATCTTGAATTATTTTATGTATTTTCAACTTCCTTGTGTGAGTTCACGTTATGTTATATTCATTGGGGTTTGTTCTTAGGGATTTGGGTCCTAACCTATCCTTGTGTAAATATTTTTTCTTATTCTCAGGGATTGTGATCAGATAAGCTGACTTGTGGTTGGTGATCCAGTATTTAAGCTAGGTAGTAGTTTTTGTTTAGTGAGCAGAGTAGAATTTGAGGAATAGTATTTGAGATAGATCAAGATGTAGATCTAAACTCTTGTTTATCACTATGTATGTGGCCGGAACTAGGAAGGCCTTATAGCCCAACTTGTTGCATAAAATTTGATGTAGTGGATGTTTCATGTTAATGGAAGTTGTTTCTATCCAATTTCATTTTGTTGTTTCTTTGTATTTATATTATGTTGTTCCTTTGTTTAAAGATTGGACATCTCTTATGGGGATTCTTCAATCTTTACTGCATCACACAACCACCATAGGAACTATCGACATGAATTCAAGAGTGTAAGTCCCTAAGATCCGCCCCACTGATTAATATGTAATCTTCATATACTTTTCAAAAAAATAAACATGAAAGGGGGGCTCATTATATTCCCAAAATTTGGCTAACTCTTTTCCATTTACCCTTGGTCTATGTAAGGGTAACCTCCACCCTTTATATGTGGTATCCATTATGATGTATTCCCAATTTAATTCTTCATAATTTATAGGCCAATCACATTTTTCATCCAAGTAAAATACCAAAGAAATATAATCTCTAGTAATAGGAAAAAACACTTATCCTTGCAAGTTACAAATTACCCTAATAGTTGGGTCATAGTGTTTTGCTAAGAGTTGAATCAAGTCAATATTTAAAAACACATTAGTTACTACCATCTTTCCTAAATTGAGTTTCTAAGGGTTAAAAATTGGATCACGGTAATCCCTTCTCCCATAATGGAACATAAAAAGGTCATATCCCCTAATCTTTGTACATACATCCCACACATTCTTTTTCTTATCCTCCAATTTCTCAACACCAAGTCTCGTATATACTCTTCAACTTGACTTAGGTTTGGACCCAAGAACTTGATCAAGAAGATCTTGTTTCAATTTCCTCTTCTTTTCCTCCTCCATTCCAAACTATTGTTCATCGGGATGTCTCTCTGAGTTTTCCTCTATTTTCTATTTTTTACTTCTAGGTTTACTACTTTCCCCCAATTGTTTTCTAGTTTTATGTTTTGGGGGTTTCTCCATTTTGAACAAAAAATTGTGAGATAAAACCTTTGATAGATATGTTAACACATGAATTACCAAAATTCTCAAAGGAAGGTACATGCTTGCTTGGACAAAATTAGTTGAATTGATCTCCCTAGACTTGTTTTCCTACAACTCCAATTTCTTGATAAATTTTTCGTATGATATTTCTTAATCAACTTTGATATATAAGGATTTCTTGTGCGGACATTAATGATCATACAAGTATTTATTGTTTCAAAATTTTAAATCATGAGTTGATGTGACAAGTTATTATTAGAGAGACCTTTTACATTCTTCCCAATTCTATTTTTCTTTTTAGCGTCATTTATTTTTATAGCTCTGTTTATCATCGCCAAGAATCCTATCATGTCTTTTCAATTTTAGGTATCCCTTGGATGTCACTATGACCCCTAAGTAGCCCTTCTAAACACATACATATTTTTAGTGTGTCATTTTAACTTTGTAAATCTTTGGGGAGATATATACAATATCATTCTGATGTTATCACATTTTGAGTAATCAGTTAAAATATTAGTAGCTTCATGTTTCATTCTAACAAGAGAGAAATGATGAACCTTCATTTACACTTTGCATGGTGATCATTGGTAAGAGTTTCATGGAGTTTATTTGATTATATTTCCTCAACACCATTATACCTTTAGTACCTATTGATGTGAACTTGTATAAGTCTTCCTGATAATGCCTCTCTTGTATCTCTTATTTGCATAACATAGGAAATCAAGGGGACATAACTAGGTTACTCCAATCATACGAGTATCTCTGGTGTTGTTATTCAATTGCATTGTCAGAGAAGGAAATAGGTTTCTTTTTTATGTACGTATACTCAACTTGTGGTAGCCTTTGTTGAAATGTATACAAAATTATCTCGGTGAAATAAACCCATTGACAAGACATGAATGTTCATCATGAGAATAATATTTTATTCTGATTCTAAAAGTTTCCATAAAATGGTTTTTCTTTTTACTCTCTCCTTCATGATTTTATCATAGTGATTTGGCTAAACTCACCTTGATATTGATCCATAAGCGCACACTTTATCAAGATAACATTGATAAATGGACAAACCTAATGAATTTATTTCATAGTTCAAGTTTTTCTAATATCAATCCACTCATATATTAGGCTAAGGCTTATGTTATTTCTCTGAAAAAGTATATGTCTTCAATAGTTCAATCTAGCTATACCTATCGATGTGAAACTATTTCACATAAATCATCTCTTCAATTGAGAACACTTAATTATGCTCATGTCAATAATAGATCAAGCTTTCTACTTTGTGATTTACATCGATATAACTTGCAAAATTGATATAACTTTATAATGTCATCCCGACCTCCATAGTCTCATCGATATGTTCTTGATCATTGTGACTCACCCTTTTTCTCATTGATGCTTTTGTCATGTGACTAATTCTTATTGAGGTAACTTATATAGTCAAAATAAATTAATATAATTTCTTTGACTCCCAAAGTCTTTCTAATATGAGCTATTTTCTCCTTTTCCCTTTCATTGATCGAGGTAAAATGTGTACTTCTTCTTGATGACTCCTATATTGGTGTGACTTATGAAATCAACACTATTTTAAAATCTTTCTACGATCTACTTGTTCTCACCAACATGTTTATCCTTCAAGGAAAGATGATCACTATATTCTCAACTATGTGTAATATCCATTTCAAAGCTGATTTATTACTTCAATTTAGTTGGTGTCTTGTTGATACACAAACTGCTACCTACAAAGTATATTTTCCTATATCGAAGAGACATTTCTAAGGTTTCCTCGAAATAGAGTTCCTTTCCTAACATCTTGTTCTATTGATGGGAATTATTCATGATGAATTCCTTTGGTTCTAAAGGGGTTTCAAGGAAAAAAATAGGAAGATTATGGGAATTCTCAGAGACAATAACAAAGATTTGTTTAATTTTGGTATCCCTTAAATGCAAATTTTGTATATTTTTCTATGTATTAATAGGTGACTCAAATAAATAATAGTTCAAGATTAGTGTGCATCCAAAGAAAGATAGTAAGGGAAAAGAGAAAGAGGTATGTTTTGATCCCGTTGATTCAAAAATATTGTTTGATATTTTAGCAAATAGTGGTAGAAGTGAAGTAGGCAAGTTGTATGAACTCACTTCCCCTAAAGAGAAGAAAGTTATTATTGAAGCATTTGTGTATTATGGAGATAAATTAGATGTAGATATTGACAACTATAGAAAGGAAATACCTGAATCTTTATGGAATGAGTTACATAAAATAATAGTGGAAGCAAAATAGATTGACCATGACATATTTAATACCTTCAAGAATGGTTCTTCAACTAGGACTAGATCTGGTTTAGGGACCTCATCCTCCAAAAGGATCTCCTTTTTCTTCCCATCTACTTTTTCTTTGGCTTCCTCAGCCTTCTCATCTACTTCTTCTACCTTTAGTTCCAATTGCTCCAATCTTTCCTTTGGCAACCTATTTTCCTCTTCCTGGTCTTCCACCTTCTTGGCCAATTCTACATTGGTCACCATGGTGTTATCTCCTACTAAATCAGTAGGTTGAAACATTCACCACAAGCCTAATCAACTAAGCTTTGATATGAATCTAGTGTATGTGCTTCAAGGTGTGCTCACACAAGTGCTTTAAGGACCTTGCTTGTCCTCTCCAAAGGATCCTAATCTCTCCAAGGATCTTACTAGCCTCAATTATTCCACCTAAGACCTTCCAAACTCTATTCTAAGAGTCAACTTCCTTGTGCTTGGCCTTGAAGGACATCAACCATTTAGTTTTGTCTCAATGCTTTCTTATCACCTAGAACACTCTAAGTGCTTCTTCACCATAAACTGACTTTGGGGTTGCAAGGGGACCATTTCTCTCCAAATAATTCACTTTCTTTCCATTTGAATCCATTTTAATGGATCGCAAACCCTTCTTCAATTGGATTCTAAGTTTAGCCTTTTAGGGACCTAATTAGGCCTAGTGTTTCTTATAGCCCTTGACAGGGTCTTTTTCCCATTTCATGCCAAAACCTTCCAAATAACCTATAAAAAAAACTTGATATTAAAATACCCTTTTGGAATTTTCTATAGATTCAGGAGGTTTTAGGGTTATAAGGCCTTCGTATAGTGGCTTCTTACAATATAGGGTTAATCGGGTTAATAGGCCTATTTTTAAGGTCTTTTCCTAATTTCTTGTTCAAAACCCAATCAAATGGATTTTTCAGTGCCCAATCTCTTCAACATGTAATGATATGTTCATATTCCACCTAGAACAAGGCTTATTCTATACTTCTCTTCATTCCCCTACCTGTAGCATTCAAATCTTCACTGTCAAACCTCTAACCGGGTACACTAGTCTCGCCTAGAGTATGACTTTAAAAATAGCATCCTGACTCTTCAACCCTTCAGACTCCATATTTACATTTTAAAATGGCTCCCTAACCATTCCCATTCAAAACCCTAGGTTTCCCATAGTTAGAATTCATGGGGGAGCCATGAAACCAAAAACTTCATGGATTAAACCAGTGGACTACTAATTCACTAAAAGATTTTCAAAAGACTATTAAATCAACTCTAAGCTATATGATGACTGAATTAAAAAGACTCAAAACTACCCCTAGATCATGATTCCACTATCATAGCTCACATTCTAACTCATTAACATTCTATCACCATTAACACAACTCGATTGTACCTTGAAAAACTAGAAAACTCCTCCATTCACATAAAAAAACTTACATACTCTAAAAACTACCTCGGGAAATGAACCACAAGGTATCATAAGATGCATATCCCATGATTTTAGGCCTTTACATTGATTTACCACTCCTAGAATGATGGGAATCCAAAGATGTCAACTGCATGCAACATTTGCAAAAATTGCTCATGTTGTCATGACAATTTTTAGCATCGTTTACATTTATGATGCCAACTAATTTTTAGGACCTCTATCACACTTAGTTCAATGAAATAACATATTTAAGGACATTTTAGGCATCTCCCATACTTTTCTCAAGATTAAGACACATTTAGATTTCATTTCCCAACTTTTAGGATTACCCCTAAGGACTAACTTGAAAGCAACCTAAACCAAGCTAGATTGGATAGTAGTAATTACTAATCCACCTAGGCACACACTTTTCAAGACCTACTAAGGTCCAAAATAAACACACTCTAACTTGGTAAAGGTCAAATACAAGCCAAAATACTTTAAACCTAAGAGGTTAGCCTAGGTGCTCCTGCACCATCCTCCCCAAGTGAAATATTTCAATCCACCCTTGGATTTAGTAAGTTGAGATCAATGCCCAACTTTTTGAACTCTGACTCCTTGATCCATGTTGCATATGCATCCCATTGTCCCTACCATTTGACTAAATTTTCTTTGTAGTCTCTAGTTCTATTCTTTTTATAAACTTTGGATTCTAATATGCATTCTACCTTCTTGTCTAGTGTAGATGGTAAATGAAGTTCATCTACATCTTGAATGACTTTAGTTAAACTCTGATCAGGATCAGGGATTAGTCCTTTATATGGAACTGGGTCTACAATATTAAAGACAAGTGATATTCCACGATCCTCTGGTAACTCCACCTTGTAATCATTGGCTCTGTACTTGGCTAATATAGGATAGGGGCCAATTCTTCTCATCTACAACTTGTGTGGGACTCCTTTTTGTAATCTAGCTTTGTTGTGGTACACCATCACTAGATCCCCAACCTTGAATTGGACATCCCTTCTACCTTCATAAACCTTACTCTTAATTTTCTCAGTTTTATCAATTAGTGTTTTCCTAACTATATCATGAACCTCTTGCATAGCATAGGCAAAATATTCCTTCAATTATCTAAGTTCATAGATTCCTCTAGGGTGTATGCCATAAATAATTTCAAAAGGACTCTTAATTGTGATCTTGTTCACAATGTCATTGTAAGCATACTTTGCCTACCCAATTAGTTGATCCCATTGTTGACCATATTCCTTATTCAAGTATCTTAGGAGATTGCCAAGGCTCCTATTTACCACCTTAGTTTGACCATCAGTCTGAGGATGGTATGCAGATCCAAAGGACAAATTGGTGCCTAACTTTTTCCATAGAGTCTTCCAAAAGTGACTCATGAACTTAGAGTCTCTATCTGACACTATACTCAAGGGTAATCCATGTATCCTGACTATCTCTTTAAAGAAAAGAGAAGCTATTTACATGAACTTGTCTACTATCACATAGACACTATCCATTCCTTATCTTGTCTTAGGTAACCCAACCATAAAATCCATGCTCAAGCATTCCCATGGTCTAGTGGGAATAGGAAGTGGTTGATATAGGCCAGCATTGGATGAAATTCCCTTGGCCTTTTGGCACACAATACAACTTTCGACATACTTCCTAATATCAATATTCATTTTTGGCCAGAAGTAAAATCTTTGAACAAGTTATTGTGTCTTAGTGACCCCAAAATGACCACTCAATGCACCATTGTGCTTTTCCTAAATCAAATTCTCCCTTATAGACCCTCTAGGGACACATAGTTGGATTCCCTTAAATAGGAGATTAATTTGCAAAGTGTATTTAGAATATTTACTATGGAAGTGTTTCTTATGTTCTTAACATACCTTATAAATGTCTGCAAAGTCTTCATCATCACCATATAGATCTTTGAATTTTTCTATTCCCATGCTCTTCAATTGTATCTCCTGGATAGTGAGGGCTCTTCTACTCAAGGCATCTACCACCTTGTTTTGCAATCCCTTTTTGTTTTTGATATTGAATGTGTATGCTTGTAGGTATTCAACCCACTTCATGTGCTTGTGACTGAATTTCTCATGAGAGTTTAAGAAACTTAAAGCTTGGTTGTCAGAATAGAATATGAACTCCTTTGGAAGCAAGTAATGCCTCCATTTTCTTAGTGCTTGGACTAGAGCATACATCTCTAGGTCATAAGAAGAATATTTATTCTTAGCTTCACTCAACCTCTCTAAATGGAAAGCCACTAGTCTCCCTTCTTGGCTTAAGACAGCTCCAATTGCCACATTGCTTACATCACATTCTACTGTAAATAACTTTTCAAAGCTTGGCAAAACCAAAATAGGTTGTGTAGCAATCTTCTTCTTCAAAAATTCAAAACTATGGTCATCTTTTTCATTCCATACAAACTTAGTCTTCATGCCTCCTTTTATGTTGTCCAACATGGGAGCACAAATAGCACTGAATTATCTAATAAACTTCCTATAATATTAGGCAAGGCCATGAAAAATTCTTAACTTTGTTGTTGTCTTTGGAGTAGGCCAATTGAGGATGGCTTCCACTTTTCTAGAGTCCATTTCAAATTGGCATGAGATAGTACAAACCCAAGTTATACCAATTCCTACCTCGTGAATTCACATTTCTCCAAATTTATCATCAACTTTTCATCATGCAACCTCTTGATAACAATCTCTAGGTGTTGGAGATGTTCATCCTTTGTCTTGCTATAAATTAGTATATCATCAAGATATACCACTAAAAATTTTCCAATGTAGTCTTTGAGGACTTCATTCATGAGCCTCATGAATGTGGAGGGGGAATTAGAAAGTCCAAATGGCATGACAAGCCATTCATAAAAACCCTCATTGGTTTTGAAGTTATTTCCCACTCATCTCCCTCATGAATTCTAATTTGGTGGTAACCACTCTTTAGATCTATCTTGGTAAAGTACTTAGCTTCTCCTAGGCAATCCATTAAGTCTTATATCCTAGGGATAGGGAACTTGTACCTAATGTTTATCCTATTTATGTCCCTTGAATTAGTACATAGTCTCCAAGTTCCTCCCTTTTTAGGTGCTAGGATAGTGGGTATGACACATGGGCTAATACTCTTTCTTATAAGACCTTGGCTTAAGATTTCTTGGATTTGTCTAGAAATTTACTCATTTTGTTGAGGGGTCATCTTATAAGCTTCCTTATTGGGGAGGGTAGCTCCTGGTATGATGTCTATCCTATGGCTCATAGCTCTTTTAGGGGGTAATGCTAATGGTTGTCCATCACTTACAATGCCTTCATAAGTCTGCAATATATTTTGTATCTCCCTAGGTAGCTCTGGCTTCTTGGCTTCCTTGTCACTACTTACCTCCTTTGGCCTTAACACTAGTGCAAAGCCAACTCCTTCTACTTCTTTAAAGGCTTCTAAGAACTCCTTCTCACCCACCATGAGAACATTGGGACTTGCTAACTTCACCTCTGCATCTTCTAATAGTGACTGAATCTTGAATTTCACATTATGCTTTTTAAAGGAGTGTGAATTCTTCACTCAATCATGCATGGCTTGGCAATCAAATTTCCATCGTATACCTAGGAGAAAATGGCATGCATCCATAGGTAACACATCACATAGAACCTTATCCTTATATATCCCAATTAAAAATCCAACCCAAGCCTTCGCATTAACTAAGACATGTTGTCCTTTATTGAGCCATGTGACCTTGTAAGGATTAGTGTGGGGTATCCTTGCCATTTTCAACTTGTTGACTACCTCCTCTGACACAATATTGTCAGTACACCCTGAGTCTATAATGACCCTACACACCTTACCCATCATTTTACACTTGATCCTAAATAGCGACCTCCTCTTTGACTAGTTCCTTAATTAGTGTTCTCCTCATCATGAGGTTCTCACCTTCCTCTAATTCTAAGGGTGCCTCGGGGGGTTTCACTCCTCCACTTGTCTCTTCATGAACAAAATTAACTCTCTTATCACCTCCTTTAGAAGTACTACTCTTCTCTGGACACCTATAAGCAAGGTGTCCCATTTGGTTACAGTGATAACACTTCATATTGACAAAATAGTTGTCTCTACCTTGTCCACCACTTCTTCCTCTATTTTTAGAGCTCCTTCCTCTACTACCTCAAATAGAGCCTCCTTCTTGTTGATCATTATATTTAACCTCTCCTTGATTCCTTTTCTCTAAACTCCTTCCACCATATCCACTTCTTTTTCCTCTATTATCTCTTCCTCTACCTCTACCTCTTGAAGTGCTAGAGTCTTGTTTCTTCCTTAACTTCTCCTCTACCTTGACAACAAGCTGGTGACATTTTTGAATGGTGTCTAGAGTCAAGAGACTCATCTCATCCTGAATATTCCACTTGAGTCCATTAAGGTATCTTTCTAGTTTCTACCTTTACTCTCATCCTCTGCAACTTGAGACCTTGTGCAAAATCTTTGGAACTCTTCAGTATAGGATTTCACATCCAAGTCTTTTTCCCTAAGACTTTGTCTTTTCTTATGGAGTTGGATTTCATAATCCTCTGGCACATATGCATCTCTAATTTTTGCTACCATTTCCTTCCATGTACCAATTGGCTTCTTTCCTTATTTCACTCTCTCATCTTGGATAAATTTCCACCAAGTGAGTGTAGGGCCTTTCAATCTCCCTTTAGCCACTTTCACCTTTTGAGCCTCTATGAAGCCATCACACTCAAAGCGGTTCTCTAGTCCTTCTATCCAATCTAGGACTACCTCTAGTTCCATCTTCCAATTGAATATTGGAATGCCTTCTAATGATTTCCCACTCAAGGCTTTCAATGCCTTCAAGAATGGTTCTTTAGCTAGGAGTGGATCCGGTTCAGGTACCTCATCCTCCAAAAGGATCTCCTTTTTCTTCCCATCTACTTTGTCTTTGGCTTCCACACTCTTCTCATCTACTTCTTCTACCTTTAGTTCCAGTTTCTCTAATCTTTCCTTCAAAAACCTATTTTCCTCTTCTTGGTCTTCCACCTTCTTGGCCAATTCTGCATTGGTCACCATGGTGTTATCTCCTACTAAATTATTAGGTTGAAACATTCACCACAAGCCTAATCAACTAAGCTTTGATACCAATATGGTGTATATGCTTCAAGGTGTGCTCACACAAGTGCTTTAAGGACCTTGCTTGTCCTCTCCAAAGGATCCTAATCTCTCCAAGGATCTTACTAGCCTCAAGTACTCCACCTAAGACCTTCCAAACTCTATTCTAAGCATCAACTTCTATGTTCTTGGCCTTGAAGGACATCAACCATTTAGTTTTGTCTCAATGCTTTCTTATCACCTAGAACACTCTAAGTGCTTCTTCACCATAAACTGACTTTGGGGTTGCAGGGGGACTATTTCTCTCTAAATAATTTATTTTATTTCCATTTGAATCCATTTTGATGGATCTCAAATCCTTCATCAATCGGGTTCTAATTTTAGCCTTTTAGGGACCTAATTAGGCCTAATGTTTCTTGTCGCCCTTGACAGGGTCTTTTTCCCATTTCATGCCAAAACTCTCCAAATAACTTACAAAAAAAACTTGATATTTGAATACCCTTTTGGAATTTTCTATAGATTCAGGAGGTTTTACGGTTCTAAGGCCTCTGTACAGTGGCTTCCTACAATATAGGGTTAATAGGGCTAATAGGCCTATTTTTAAGGTCTTTTCCTAATTTCTTGTTCAAAACCCAATCAAATGGATTTTTCAGTGCCCAATATCTTCAACATGCAATGATATGTTCATATGTCACCTAGAACAAGGCTTATTCTATACTTCTCTTCATTCCCCTGCCTGTAGCATTCAAATCTTCACTGTCATACCTCTAACCAAGTACACTAGTCTCACCTAGGATATGACCTTAAAAATAGTATCCTAACTCTTCAACCCTTCAGACTCCATATTTACACTATAAAATGGCTCCCTAACCATTCCCATTCAAAACCCTATATTTCCCATGGTTAGAATTCATGGGGGAGCCATGAAACCAAAAACTTCCTAGATTAAACCAGTGGACTAATAATTCACTAAATGATTTTCAAAAGACTATTAAACCAACTCTAAGCTATATGATGAATGAATGAAAAAGACTTAAAACTACCCCTAGATCATGATTCCACTATCATAGTTCACATTCTAACTCATTAACATGCTATCACCATTAACACAACTTGACTATACCTTGAAAAACCTGAAAAATCCTCTATACACATTAAAAAAACTTACATACTCTAACTTCTACCTTGGGAAATGAACCAAAAGGCATCATAATATTCCTATCCCATGATTCTATGCCTTTACATTTATTTCCCATTCCTAGAATGAGGGGAATCCAAAGATGTCAAACTGCATGCAACATTTGCAAAAATTGCTCATGTTGTCATGACAATTTTTAGCATCTTTTACATTTATGATGCCAACTAATTTCTAGGACCTCTATCCCACTTAGTTAGATGAACTAACCTCTTTAAGGCCATTTTAGGAATCTCCCATACTTTTCTCAAGATTAAGACACATTTAGATTTCATTTCCCAACTTTTAGGATTACCCCTAAGGACTAACTTGAAAGTAACCTAAACCAAGCTAGATTGGATAGTAATAATTACTAATCCATCTAGGCACACATTTTTCAAGACCTACTAAGGTCAAAAATAAACACACTCTAACTTGGAAAAGGTTAGATACAAGCCAAAATAGTTTAAACCTAAGAGGTTAGCCTAGGTGCTCCTGCACCAACCTCATTAGTACTAATGAGTTGCTCAAACATGTGTGAGAAACTCATCCCAAGGAAGCCACCCAATTTCCTTAAATTCTCTTACATCCTTTTCCTCCACACCTTCTCCCAAGGTTTTTCACACATGTATGAGCAACCTAGAGCCGCTCAAACCTTAAATGCTCCAAATTGACTTTTTGCATCATATGTCATTTTTCCCTTGTGGCTCCTATGTCACTCTTATGTGGATGCCACATGGGTGCCACCTCATCCAAGACCTTTCCCTCCCTCCAAAAATCTATAAATTGGAGGCCTTGCTCCTTGCAAATCATCTCTTTTCCATGCATTGTTATCATGCTAGTATTTCTCTAGAATTTCATAGTTATTTTCATGCTTTTCAATCTTAGTTCATTATTGGATCTAAATATCACGTGCTACTTTAATGGTGAATAAATATTAGTTTATATCTTTCATTTCATCCAGTAGTTTAATAGTTTGAATCTTCATTTTGCATCAATGGTGAAAACTTCAGACAAGTTCTTCATACTTTCTCTTGAATTCTTCATCAAATCCATTAGCTTGCATTGTAGAATCACTCACATCAAGCAAGTAATCAATAGTGGGCTTTCTATTTTTTGTTAGGAGAGAACACCCACATTGCTATCTAAGAGAAAATAAACAAGGCTTGGGTGCCCTTATTTGTCTCATCGGAGGTTATGTTGGAATTTTTAGTGTAGTTGCAAGTTTTGTGAACATGTTAGATTAGTTTCAATTGATTTATGCTTAATGTTTTCATGTGTGATCTTGTTTCGAGCTTTCATCACATACATTTTGGCACACTGGGTGGGACACACATCCCTAAATTCTCTTTCAAACTTTTAAAAACTCATCATTTACATGCCCAAGTCATGAAAAACCATCTATGATAACACAGAGTCATATTTGCATTGGTTTTGTTGTCTGCACAAATCTCCATCTGCATAGCTCGATGTCTCTGCTCGGAGACTGACATCTCCTCTCTGTTGATAAAAATTTTGACTTTTAATGTTTTAAGTTTCTTATTGTGGTATTCTAATATATTAGCATTCAATTTCCTAACAATAGTACAATTTCATGAAATTAAATGCTACAAGAAATCTAAAATTTTACTCATGCCTAGCTAACATTTTATGTTTGTAGATCATCATCTCTAAAAGGAAAATTGTCATCTCTGCTCCTTAGATTGTGTGTAGTTAATTGGTGACACATGTCAGTCTGGTCTCTAACTTTTTATGTTGACTATCATCTACACTAGATTATCATTTGTGCAGATCATTATCTCTGCTCTGAGATTGACATCTTCGACCTCGCATAGAGAACTTTGAGTTTGGTTGGGATTTTGCATTACTGATTTGTTATCTGCTACATCTTTTTATGTTTAAGGTCTTGTTAAAACTACTAACATTGTTTTATATGGATTCCTCTTGAATAATTGCATTAAAATGGCATAAACATTATCTTTGTAGGATTTTTGGATGAAAACTTGAACAACAAACTACTAATGATTGTCTTGCAGGTTTCCTAGGAGACACAAATAAACTTTGTGTCTTTGATTAGCTCATTTAATATAATTAAAGGGTCACTTGTAGTTATTTATTAAGTTGTAGGGAAATGTGCTCTTATCTCTTAGAGATAATCAAAAACCTTAACCTACTTGATTCATCATTTAGAAAGGAATCTTAGGTAAATAAATGTGTGTTTGGAGTGTTTGGGAGAAGAAACTTTGCTAGGATAGTATGCTCTTGTCTCTTGAAAGAAATCATAAATATTGACCCCTAGTTTTCATCCAGTTTACTTCATGTTTACCTTTTAGAGAGCCTTTCATTGAGGAAAAAATCTCATAGGAATGACCCAAGTGGGAACAAGATAAAGCCAAGCTCTTCCGACCCACTATAATTAAATACCTTCTTGAGATTAATGTCTTTAGGGGAAAATATATCTTATGCATGGTCTCCTTTGGGGTCTATAGGACCTAAATAGTGTTTATGCTACCTTGTATGATTCATATGATATCTTTGAATAGATGGACTTACTAGACACCCTAGAGTAATATCCACCTAGTTCACCTCTTAAAGTGTCATAATATTTGTGTAGGGAGGGGGAATAATCTCTCCTAAAGATACTCACCATAAGTATCCCCTTGAGTATTTTAAAGTGGAATATAGCATTGGAGGTCTCATTTCATAGTCTCCTTTGACCATATTCTACATAGCTCTCGCAAAGGAAAAAAACATGGGCACCCTCTAGAGGGTGACACATATGTATGAGTTGAAGGTATATCAAGTTGTGGGCAAAGGTTTTTAGCACTCGGTCAATTCCTTGGGGTAAGAACTGCTTGAAGTGTCTTTGTTGTTGCAAACCACATAAAAACACAAGGTGACTTGAGAAGGTCATCTAGAACATACACAAACAAAATCTCAAAGTTTCATAAAAAATTCTCCAAAGTCAAAATTGCTTGTTTCCTGCAAGGTTGCTTTGTCCCTTGCAGGACTATTTTCAAATGTTTTCTTCCAAGAACTATCTATTATAAACAAAACTTTGAATCAAGGTATACTTAGTGTAGTCAATGCCTTTGATGAATGTTGAAAATTAGTTCTTTCCAATGAAAAAATTGACCTAGAGACAAACCAAATAGCCAAAAATCAATCCAAAATAATCAAAGATTGGTCAAAATTAGTCAAAAACCTAAAACTCACTTGTCTTTACCAATCATCATCTCCAACCTGAGATCATCATCTGCATCTAACAATTTTCATCTCCACTTCAAAACATTAAGCTTCAAAATTTCATCGAAGATCACATTTTCAGTCATCTTATTGTCCCTAAAACCATTTTGCAAAACCAGTCAATTTGGAAAATTAAAACTTAGGTATTCTAGGCTATGTTAGAATCAGGAAAATGCAAGAAAATGAAACTCCCACTACCACACATATACAAGGAGAAGAAATTAGTTGATAGAGAATCTAATAAAAACCAACATCTTATGAAATCAATCCAATAGGAAATCCAAGAATGTGAGAAATATGACAAAATCATCTTCAATGACAAAATTTCCCATTTCATGAGAAAATATCATTTGAACCATGTCTTTGTCAACTTTGAGATATATTAATAGGCCATCACAATCCATTCCTCCCACTTATGATATCCTCCCTCATTAAATTTTAGGAGCATCTTCATCATTTTGGACCTAAATCAATTTATTGTCTTGATTAACCCATATCTAAACAAAGTCAAGACCCATCAAAACCAATCTTTCATACCTTCATTACCAATCCTAGGTTGAAATATTTATCAAGGTGTCACAGAGATCCTTATCCTTAGAAAAATGTTATCACTTGAGAACATGGCTATTCTTGAGTGGTTCATCCAATCAAACATATCACATTTTGTTTGAGTTCATCAATCTATCTCCAAGTAGAAGAAAGATATCATCACCTATCCAAATATTTTGTGGTTAAAAGAATATCATTTTCACTAAGGTTGTACACAAATATTCATTGAGGCCTTTCCATCACAATTAAACATCCTTCATCCAAAATCAATCAAAAATAAAAACCTTTGACTCCTTGTCCTCATAACAAAAAAAAAGGTCCAAACATTTTCTCCTATTTCTAAGTCAATATTTCATCATCAAATTTTACCCAATCTACTCCTAGACTTCATCATTTCTTCTTCCAAGATCAATTTGTTTGTTTTTACCCATTCAGAAGCTAAAAACATGAGAATATTTATAGAAACCATGAGTAGAGATAACAAGAACCTCTTTTCTTCTACACTCATTGGAAGCACTAGGATCCTAACCATAGACATTGCAAACCAAGAAGAGGAAGAAGTTGAGTCGGTTGATCAACTTGAGAAAACTAATATTGAAGTGACTCCATAATTCCAAGAATTCCTCAAAGGCCCTTATAATGTAGAGATGGTAGAAAAAGTGATTTGAGCCAACAAAGATGAGATTTTTATGAACCTTGTTCATGATGGATTCATAATCACTAAGAGTTTTGATGACTCTCTTCTTTATAATAATATCACAAAGGCTAGGGCCTCTATTAATACTACCATGATTTCTACAATCAACACATCATCATCCCAAGATAAATGAAAGGCTACTTCTACTAGGCCTTCAACATTATTACCCTTCTCAACATCATAATAAACATTTTAGTTGACAGGTGAACAAATCTAGCAAATTCTTAGCACTATACCTAATGTGACCTCACATAATAGCACTCAAACCATAGGAAATGCATCTAATACCTTGAGTTCTAATATCTTGAATATAGGTCAAACATCATTACTATAAACATCAAACTCAAAATCTACATCTCAATATATTTCATCACTCTTCAAGATCCCATCTGGATTCTTGAAGACATCTACCCCAATAACATCCCATGCATTTTATTATACACCTCCTACATCAGGACTTGTCTAATCTAGATTCAAATCACAATTTGGAGGAGGAAAATCTTTTAGGCCACAACTTACAAATCACAATGCACCTGACTTGGATAATTAAATCAATGAAATTAATAGTCTCATGCATAGCGTGCAAAATAGAGGAAAGAAAGATATCTCTTTTGAGGAGATATGTCCTTACCCTTTTGACAAGTCAATCAATATGAAACCATTCTCTAAAAACTTTGAGATCCATAAATTTGATAAATATAAGGGAGATACATTTCCTATCTAACATCTCAAAGAGTTATTTGTCGCATGTCAAGAGGTCTCCTACATTAAAAACTATCTCAAGAGACTCTTCACTAGGATTCTTGGAGGCCTTTCTCTAGAATGGTTCATCAATTTACCTTTGAGGTCTATATCTACCTTTTTTGATCTTGTAGAGAAATTTTTTGCACAATACTCCTATAATATTAAACATCAAGCATCATTAAGTGATTTGTGTAACACTAAGAAAACAAATGGAGAAATCTTCTCCAGCTTCTTACAAAGGTGGAGACACCTTGCAACATGCATGCCTTGTAAGATACCATATAATCATCTCATTGACATATTAACTAAGAATTTGGTACCCGAAATGTCATTCCAAATGAAAATGGCCACCCCTGATTCTTTTGAGTTAGTTTTTAAAAATGGGAAAACCACTAAAGATGATCTCTTGTAAAAGAGAACCATTAAACAATATACCCCTTCATCTAACAATGATAAACCTATGTTTTGGGCCAAGAACAAAGGGGTACTCAATGATAGAGTGACATATGCTAAACATGTCAAGATTGTCTAAGCATCCAATAGCAATCAAGACAATCAAAATAATCGTAACAATAATTGTAATCAGAACAACAAAAACCAAAATATTCAAAAGTATAGATATTCATACTTAAGATTCTACATACATCCCCTATACATAAGGAAGTCCTATAAAAATACCTTACTAAGTTATGAGTCGCTAAAAACATCAATTCCTCACAATTCCAAGCCATGATTGGGAAATTAGCCACACAACAACATCTAGTGTTTACAGACAAGGACCTTTGTAGTTCAGATCCTCACCATAATAAACCTCTCCATATCTAAGTTATCATTCATTCCACAAAGATAAAGATGCTGGAAATTTGGCTAATTTGGATGCATAGATGTTGTCATTATGGCAACATATGATCTCTATTGAGAGCGTAGAATCTGGAATGCAAGTATGGCAAGTTGAAGGAAGAAATTGTCTAAGTATGGATACAGTGATCCTGACAGAGCACTCGATGAAAATTTAGTTGGCGACGTCCACTGGAGAAATATTTTTGTTTGCATAGTTAACTAAAGCTTCTATAGAGTATGAGGATACCCCATCTCAGTGTGCATAAATTTTGGAGCAATACGGACAAAGTTATTCAAAGTTTACCGAAAATAGTTTTTGCAGACAGAACAGTTTTGGAGACAGTATTAGTGAAAGAGTTAAGGGATTATTTTTGCTTGTCAAAATAATGACTTAACATTATGAAGGGATGACATCCTAGATGTTTACTCTTGGATAAATATTTTGGAAGCTGACCATATAAATTTATTAGCTCTAATAACTCATATATTAGGCATACTTGAAATGTAATGAAAAAGTGTGTGATGTGTAAAAAGAAAGAAAAGGATAACTTGTGATAGTTGTATATTGTGATAGCAGCAAAGGCTATTGATGCAAAGTTGTGAGTAGTACCATACTATAGTCAGAAACATTTTGTATTACCTATTTGGGTAGTGAGCTCAACTGGTGATCAGGTTTTGTAATCTAACTCCTAACAGGGTTAAGGCTTCTAACAAGGCCTAAAGTCCTTTAACCAGGACAGATCTACTATATATTGTAAATTGAATCCTAATAGGGTCCAATATCCCTAACAAGATACTTTTGATTAGTGATCTTTGTGGGTACCATCCCCACTGGGGTTTTCCCTTTGCCAGGGTTTCCTCGAGAACATATCATGTGTTATGAGTTCTTTCTATTTACTGCTATGTTTGTTAATCAGCATGATAATCTTTGTATGCACTAAAGTAATCTGTTATATCCATAAGTGGGAAAAAGAAAAAGTTTGTGAAATATTGATTCACCCCCCCCTCTTAGTATTTCCTATTTCTAACAATTGGTATCAAAGCATAGTTACTCGGAGAAGGAACATTCAAGGAAAGCTTAGCAGCTTGAGTAAGATCTCTATGGATATGGATCAACTTCAGAAGAATCTTGAAGAAGCTCTTGAACAAATTCATATGCTTACTGATGAAAGAAACTCCTTAAGAAGTATGAAGATGTAAAGAATGCTATTGAAAAATTAAAAGGTAAGATTGAAGATCTAAAATCTGAAAAGAAATCTGATATGCTTGTTGAAGATTGTGATGAATTAGAAAAAGAAAATGAGATCCTTAAGCATGAGCTAAAGATAGTAAATCTAAAGCTTAGTATGAAAGATGGAAATTTGAGATCTGATAATGAAAAATTGAAATTTGAGAATGAAGATCTGAGATCAAGACTTGAAAAGGAAACATCCAAATCTGAAAAAAGTAAAACTGCAGTATGTGGAACTTGAGAAGTATAATAAAATTGTGAAAGGTGAATTAACTCAATCTAAACAACAACTTGAAAGGCTATATTCAAATAGTGATAAGACTGAAAAACAAATTTCTTTTGAAGAACCATTCTTTGATAGGACTAGATTTGGATTTAGTATGTTTAGAACAAACCATGAAAGTAAGAAGCCAGATCTGAAGACATCTGAAAGTGTGGAGGAAATGAAGCTAGATGAGAACACATTGGAAGATCCACCTAAAGAAGAACCACCTAGAGAGAAAGAAGAATCAAAGCAAGAAGAATCAAAAGAAGAAGAATCATCTAAAGGTATGCAAAGAGAATTCAAAGGTAGATGTTTTGCTTGTAATACTATTGGGCACATGAAGAGAGATTGCACAGGTAAGTAATTTAAACCTCTTAATGGACATTGTTATAATTGTCATAGTTTTGGACACAGAGCTAACGAATGTACAAGACCTAAAGTAATTTTGAATAATTATGATAGAATGATTTGGAATACTAACAATGCAAATAAGAAATCTATTGAAGAAATGAATCAAAGAAAAGTGGTAGTATGTTTTAGATGCAACAAAGTAGGACATATTGCTAGAAATTATAGGTCATGAATTAACCAGCAAGGATAGAGATTTGGAAACATTGGAATCATTTTTCAAATATGCAACAAGTTTGGACACTCAGCAAGAGTTTGCAGAATGAACAATGGAGGTTATCATCATAACCCTAACCCTAGGAACAATGCAAGAAGGAATGAAAATGCAGGAAACAAAGAGAAAGGTTGTTGTAGCAATAAAGATGAAGTAAAATTTGATAAAGGCATAGATCAAGGAGGTATATTTAGCACTGAAAGTAGTTAGGAAGCTAATGTAACTAATGGTAAGGATGAATCTTTACCTGACCCTTCTTTAAGTACTTAAATTATGTAAGTTTCTATAGTTTAGGACTTAGGATTAGTGTAGATTAGGAATTTGAATGATTTAAGTTTTGCACAGTTAGATATAGGTTTTTTATGTTGTACTAATGCTATGGTTAAGTGCACAAAATAAAATATCATGTTTTGCAAGGTCGCAAAAAGTTTTATGGTTGCAGGTTTGCAGAATCAGCTTTTTGAGGTTTTAGTGGCAAAATGAATGAATGCAATGTCAGATCGAGTTAATGTGAAGTGTTATAAGGTCAAAATTGAAGTTATCATGATTACAAAGTGATTGAAAAGAGATTTGAAAGAAGAAAAAGTGAGTTGAGGATGATTTGAAGAAGTTTGGAAGCAATTTGCAGCGACGATCATACCAAAACCCTAGATTTGAAAAGTTGAGGTATTTTTTGATCTTTAATCAGTTGATAAGATGGATATTTCTATGGTTCATAATGTTAAGGATAAGAATAGACCTAAGATTCAGAAAGAACTAGTAGAACCAGCTGAAATTGATGACAGACTAGCACTATCATTCGTACCAGACGGAGTATTACACATTGAGAATGTTAAAGGATATTTAGGTTGCAAGTTTGAAACTTTGGGAGATGCAAATTTTAGTGATGATTATAGGAAATTGTATAATCAAGACATGTCAGTTAAACTAGCTTATGGGCACCTAGAGAACAATGAAATTATCAATTATTCCATGAAGTATGAATTTAATGATGAGGAATGTACCAAGATCATTTTAAGTAGAATCCACAATGGGAAATTCTAGATGGAGGATAGAGTTATTGATATAACTATTGACCTAATTCATGATGTTACTGGATTATCAAAAGTTGGAGAGATTCCACTGAATGAAAAGAACATGAGAAAGATTGTTTTAGACAACACTGGATCTAGTTATAATGGTAGAGGAATTGCGATAAGTAAGATTAAGCAAGATGATGTTAGGTACCTTTGCAAGATCCTAACAACTAAATTTTGTGGTAGTTCAAGGGGAGATGACATGGCTGCAGGAATGGTTCATGTAGCTTATCTTATGTGTATTGAGAAGAAACAAGTAGACCTATGTGAAATTTTGAAAATTCAGTTATTTAAGAACTTAAAAAAGATTAAGGCTAAGTACACACAGTTTAGGTTTTCATCTCTGATAACCTATATGTTTTTCCATATTTTGAGAAGATTTCCTTACACAGTTGATTGGAGTGACAATGTGAACACAATGGAAAGAATAAACTAAATCTACATGAAGCACCTAATTGATAAAGTCAATGACAGTGTGAAGCTTGTATTGAAGACTTTTCAGAATATTGTTAAGAACAAATCAAGGATTCCTCAATCCTTAGTTGAAAAGCATAAAGATGACATTTGTTTTATGGTAGACACTGATTTCACCTACATTGAAGTAGTTGAGCCTAGAATGGAATTCATAGACCCTCTTGGCTATGAAATATCTGAAGTAGAAATAGTAGGATATGTGAATAGACTGTTAAAGTGTGAGTTGGATGGTCATGCAAATAGGTTTGGAACCTATGAAGAGAATTTCAACTCTGCAATAAGTTTGAAAGAAAAGAAGCAATCTAGTAGGAGAGTTGAATCTACTATGAAGAAAATACTAAAAGAATCAGGTATGTCAAGTCATGAGTTTGACATAGCTAAGAAGACTTCAGAAGCCTTGAAGCAAAGTGAAAATCTTGTAATTTCACCTTGGCATCTAGTGCAGACCCTATTGATCCTATTGCAGTAAAGGTAAAAGTTGAAGTACCTGAAAAAGATGAAGGAGATAAATCTTTTTCTCCTATTCCTAGCAAAAGAGTAAAAGTGAGTGCAACAGGACCCAGCAAGAGATAGAAAGTGATTGTACCACCTGTACCTAGAAAAGTAGCAAAAATTAAAGATGATGATGAAGTTTCAATCAAGAAGAAAACTTGGAAACCAAGAATTGAAAGAGTTAGTGAAGATATATTGAAGCATGGAGACTTCACTAAGATAAATAAATTCTATGATCTATATGGATCATTTGATAGATTGAATTTTGAAAATGCAATGATTACACATATGATTTTGACAGATAAGAAACTTAGCACTATTCATGGTAAGATCCCAGAAGATTTGTATAACAGACTTGTGAATAGAAAATAGAGAGCACAAGAAGAGGACATAAAGATGAGAGAACATGTAATCAGATAGTTTTGTAAAGTTGAGGATGAAGATCATTTGAAAAGATTCTTGAAGCCTCTTGGAACTTTATTGATAACTAAGAGAAGAACAATCCTTATAATGGGAGGCAAAAAGGAGGAAGTACAGAAAGAGACTGAGCAAGTAGTAATACAAGTTCTTGTAGATATAGTTGCAAGAAAGCATGTTGAATGAGATCCTTAGTAGAAGCAATCAGAGGAATCACATGCAGAGGAAGTTGGTATTGAAGAAGTCCCATCTTCTTCACATATCAATATTGGCAAAGAATCAATGGACATTGAAGGAACCAAAGTGACACTAGAGTCAGATGATGCAGTATTTCATGATCTAGGAAACATTGTTGACAATTTGGCTTTAGAAGAGCAAGAGAAGATTACAGAATTAGAAAAGGATACAGAGGCAGTGGAAGCACTAGCTGTATCAGAATCAGTTCCAGCAGAGCAGACAGTTAAAGGTAAACAAATTTTGACAGAGGTCACTACCCCTAGTGCACCTGATAGTAAGAAGAGACAAATTGGTTCAATTTTTGAAGACCTTGGAAAAGAGGTTGAAGATGATGATCAGCTTGAGTTCATCACATCTCTTAATAAAATTATTGGAAAGAATAAGAAGGTGAAGGACCTTGAAGGCAAAGTTAGAGTTTTGACAGAGAAACTTGAGAGTGTGATCAGCATTAAGGTATTTGAATCGGATCCACTTGAGAAAGCTAAAATAGTAATAAACTCTTTTGACTCTGAATTTTCTAACTTAAAGGATATTGCTAGAATAAAAGTTCGGGAAGCCTTTGAAGTAGAAATGCAACAAAATTTAAGTGTAAATATTCAAAATGATATTGGTAATTTGGATGTATGCATAAAGAATTTGAGGAAACATTTTGAGACTATAAAGAGTTTGTATATACAATGCACAAAATCAAAAATCCTAACAGCTGAAGAAGATAAGAAGATCAGAGAGAAGATAGATGCAATTACAGCTGAAACAAACACCTTGACAAGCCCAAATGTAAAGATAAGTTCTATAGAGAAGAACATAAGGAAGTTAAATGATGAAATCAAAATGTTAGAAGAGGAGAAGAATAGAAAGATTATCAGGATTAACATCTTGAGAGAGCATATCTCAATCAAGACCTCAATTGTTGAAGACCAAATTGAGCAGTGTCTTTCAGCAAAGACATCTTTTCAGAAGTTTAGCTTTAATTCCCTGCAAGCTTGTCAGACAGTAGCATACGGATTGAGTACTCTACTCAATGATGTTGAATCCATCAGGAAGATATGGGAGAAAGATTTTGAATCATGGAAGTCAGAGTTTGGCAACTGTGTTGCAAGCCTATCGGCTTTGCAATAGCTGATAACAAGGTATCAAGTTTTTTTTGAAATTTTTGTACACCCTATCTTTGTCATTGTTGTCAAAGGGGGAGAGATAGCAAAAAATTGAAAATATGTTGAGGAAGGATACTCATAGGGGGAGTTATTCTATGGTGTATAATATTGTATATGTGTTGTATAACATTTGGCCACAATTTTGTGTAAATACTTTGAAGTTTTGTTTGCACACTTAGCCAATTTTCCCATATGTTGCCACCAATGACAAAGGGGGAGATTGTTGGCAATTTGGCTAATGTGGATGCATAGATGTTGTCATTATGGAAACATATGATCTCTATTGAGAGCATAGAATCTGGAATGCAAGTATGGCAAGTTGAAGGAAGAAATTGTCTAAGTATGGATATAGTGATCCTGACAGAGCACCCGATGAAGATTTTGTTGGTGACATCCACTGGAGCAATATTTTTGTTTGCACAATTAACTAAAGCTTCTATAGAGTATGAGGATAATCCATCTCAGTGCACATAAATTTTGGAGTAGTACGGATGAAGTTATTCATAGTTTACCGAACACAGGTTTTGCAGACAGAACAGTTTTGGAGACAGTATTAGCAAAAGAGTTAAGGGATTATTTTTGCTTGTCAAAATAATGACTTAACATTATGAAGGGATGACATCCTAGGTTCTTACTCTTGGATAAAGATTTTGGAAGCTGACCATATAAATTTATTAGCTCTAATAACTCATATATTAGGCATACTTGAAATGTAATGAAAAAGTGTGTGATGTGTAAAAAGAAAGAAAAGGATAACTTGTGATAGTTGTATATTGTGATAGCAGCAAAGGCTATTGATGCAAAGTTGTAAGTAGTACCATACTATAGTTAGAAACATTTTGTATTACCTATTTAGGCAGTGAGCTCAGCTGGTGATCAGATTTTGTAATCTAACTCCTAACAGGGTTAAGGCTTCTAACAAGGCCTAAAGTCCTTTAACCAGGATAGATCTACTATATATTGTAAATTGACTCCTAACAGGGTCCAATATCCCTAACAAGATACTTTTGATTAGTGATCTTTTTGGGTACCATCCCCACTGGGGTTTTCCCTTGGCCATGGTTTCCTCAAGAACATATCATGTGTTATGAGTTCTTTCTATTTACTACTATGTTTGTTAATCAGCTTGATAATCTTTGTATGCACTAAAGCAATCTGTTATATCCATAAGTGGGCAAAAGAAAAAGTTTGTGAAATACTGATTCACCCCCCCCCTCTCAGTATTTCCTATTTCTAACAAAAGAGGGTCTTGATAGATAATGGATTTGGTTTGAGCCTTTACACTATAAAGATGATTAGGAATTTGGGAATCCCTAAGGACCTTATTGATATCACAAAGAGAATCCAAAGGCTTGATCATATTGCCTTTACAAGTAGGTCCTGCTTTAATTAAGACTACTTTTCAAGTCCTAGATCTTGACCTTCCTTACAATATAATCTTGGGAAGACCATGGATACACATTATTGTAGGTGTACCTTCCACCTACCATCAATGTTTGAAATTCCCACATCATTGTAGAGAGGTCACTATTCTTGGAGATCAAGAACCCTTCCAATATTGCAAGAGAGTGGAAAGTAAGAAAACATACTACTTCCCACTGAATTAATTTGGAAGACCTATTACAAAAAAGGAACCCACAAAATCCCCCATTGAAGAAGCTAACAAATCAAATATTACAAAAGGACCAAAATCTCAAGATACCATAGGAAAACATAAAATTACTAAATAGAAAGCTCTTGCATCTAAGAACAACGTAAGCTTCATGAATCATGGGATGGGAGAATACAAGTTTGATAATTCTATGTTCATTGGACAACTCCCTCTATCCACAAAGTCCTATGGTAAACCCCCATGGCTCTTTCCCAATGGGAGTAAAGAAACTATAAACTACAATAAGACCACTTTTGAACATTGGGGATCCCTTTTAGATGAACACATGGAAACTAAAATCCTATCCTGGCTCTTTATAAATGATGAAGAAAAACCTATAGACGTTCCTAAGGATAAGTATGTGAAGACCACTCCCATTTTTGAGAGCATGGGATATCATGGAACAAGCCTTGGATCAAATTAAAATGGAAGGAAAATGCTTATCAAAATAACCATCTACCCTCGCGGCCAAGGATTGGGCTCCCTAGAGACTTAGGTGCCCTTTACTAAGGACTATTTTTTAGTTGAGAGTGATTCAAACACTGGGGAGGAATTCCTAGAAGTCCCTTTACACACATTGAAGATGATCTCATTAAATATACCTTAGCCATCACTGCACTTGACCTTTCATCCCCTAATCTCCCACTTCAACACCTTGAGCTTATTGATTGCGACCAACAAGATTCACCACCTGCTTTGGATATATGTGATTTAAATGAGGTAGTGTTAGCACTCTTTGGCCTGAGAAATCTCCAAGATCATGAACATGAGATTGGGTACAATTATCAAGCCTACTTCGGTAGCCAAGTCAACTCTCTTAGTTGTAAAATTGAAAAATCAATAAAAAGTAAAAAAGACAATAAAACACCCCCTGTTGAAAACATCTCTGAGGCACCTTTGGGTGAGGAAAAAGAGAAAATAAAGGATGTGTCTTCTAGTTAAAACATTTCTAAGGCACTAGAAGAGGGATAATTTGACTTTACCTTCATGTCTTTACCACCAAAAAAATATTCTATTCTGATAGAAGATATAGTAGAAGTCAACCTTGGCACAACAAAGAATCCTAAGATCACATTCATTGTAGCATCTCTTAATGAACAAGAATGAAAAGATATGACTAAGTTTCTTCAGAAGGCATAAATAAATTTTGTATGGGCCTACAAGGATATGTCTAGATTGGATAATAATCTAATGATACACCATCTTGTAGTGGATCTTAAGATAAAGCCCATCAAATCAAAACTCTATAAGATAAATCCACAAGTGGCACTCCTGGTTAAAGAAGAAATACAGAAAATGCTCGATGTTGAATTGGTTAGGCCTATTGATTATCCATAATGGGTTTCAAATATTGTACTAGTATGGAAACCTTCTAGGGGCATCCACATTTTTTTCAACTTTAAAGACCTAAATTTATCATGTCTAAAGGATGATTTTCCACTCCCCAACATAGACATTATAGTGGATTCAACTGTAGGACATGATATGTTATCCCTTAGGGATAGATTCTTTGGATATAATCAGATTAGAATTGCAATAAAAGATTAACACAATACTTATTTTACTACCTTATGCGGTACCTTCAACTACCCGGTCATGCCCTTCGGCCTTAAGAATGTAGGACCCACATATCAATGTTCTATAATAACAATCTTTCATGAATTACTTTATGTTATTATGGAAGACTATGTGGATGAACTCCTCGATGAATCAAAGACAAGAGAATCACATATCATCATCCTTACCACAATCTTTGAAAGGTTAGAAAAGTACAAGGTGTGGCTAAATCCTAAGCAATATGTCTTTGGTGTAAAATCAGGCAAGTTGTTAGGCTACATCGTGTCTCACAAAGGCATTGAGGTAGATCTAAAGAAGGTGAAATACATCTTGGAAATGCCACCTCCTAAGATAGTGAAATATCTTTACAACCTACAAGATAGACTTCAATCAATCCACAAATTCATATCTCATCTGGTAGACAATATCCATCCATTTTCACATCTCCTACATAAAGATGCCAAGTTCATATGGGATTTCTTATGTCAGAAAGATTTTCAACAATTGAAGTAGTACCTTGCTAACCCACTAGTTTTGGTCCTACCTATCATAGGTTGACCTTTAATCTTGCATGTCTCATCTACCACAATTGCATTGGGTGTGTTTCTCATAGAGCTAGATGATAATGGAAAAGAGTGATCCATCTACTACCTTAGTAGAACATTAGTTGGTTATGATTTAAATTACATGACTATTGAGAGATCATGCTTGGTTGTTGTCTTTTGTACATAGAAGCTACATCATTGCATGCTTGATCACAAGACTCAATTCATTGCAAAGATCAAACCACTCAAGTACATGATAATTAAAGTTGCACTTACTGGTTGTACTACTAAATAGGTCATGATCCTAAGTGAATTTGACATTATATATGTAGACTAAAAATCCATCAAGGGACAAGTCATAGAAGACCAATTATTAGAAGCTCCTATTCTAAGAGATCATCCTATTGTTACAAATTTTCTAGATGTGTCCATCATGACTGTTACCCCAAGTATACAATGGAAGCTCTATTTTGATGGATCTTTCACACAAAAAGGAGTGGGGATAGGAATTATGTTTGTGATACCACAAGGGGATATTATCCCTAAATATTACAAATTAACATTTTCATGCACAAATAATATCATAGAATACCACTTGGTTATCAGGAAAGTTAATAATGAGTATCAAACAAAGGATGATAAGTTTATTCCCTATCACAAAATGGTTGAGGATATGAAATATAACTTCACATGGATTTTATTCAAATAGATCCCCCAAGCCAACAACAAATAATTCAATGCAATGGTCACCATTTCCTCTTTGATATCTATGCCAGATCAAAGTCAGCGGAGTGAGTTTCTTGTCAAGAATCTTGTGGTCCCTTCTTATGACCAACCAAACTCAAAATGGTGTTTGAAATTATTGGTCATGATTCCCTGTAGTATCAATATATTTACTCCTACCTCCATGATAGGATCATTCCACTTATCCTCACACCTAACCAACACAAAACCTTCATTCACTGAACCTGTTTCTACATTATTCTTGGTGATACTCTTTTCCAAAAACACTTTGATAGAACCATCACACCTTGGCCCTTCTCATGTTGGGATTTTGACCTCATCGACCAGATATTTCCAAATTCTTCTAGCTTCCACAAATACATCATTGTTTCCACTGTGTATTTTACTAAATGGTTCAAATCTATACCTCTTACCTATACTATAGGAAAATAGATCTTGAAGTTCATCCCAAACTATATTATTTTTTTATATGGCATACATTAGGATATCCTCACAAATAATGGATCTCCTTTCAAAAATAAGGATGTCACAAAGCTTTGTAATAAATTAAGCATCACCCATCATTAATCCAGCAAGTACTTCCTGCAAGGTAATGGTCAAGCTGAGGCTACTAAGAATACTATCCTCAAAATCCTCAAAAAGATAGTCAATAACGCTAGTCATGATTGACATCTTTAGTTAAACCCCACCCTTTAGGTCTATCACACTTCCATCCATACCCCAACTGGAGCCACTCCATTTTCCCTCATTTATGGCACTAAGGTTGTTCTTCCCATCAAAATTGAACTCCCTTCCCTTAGAGTCTTGTTTGCCATTTTTACTACATGCTCAATCCTGAGCTGATTCAAATCCTATTAAATTTTAATGTGAATTTAATTCAATATTTAAATGTTGTTATAAGTTACATAATTTTAAAAATATATAGAAGTACACCTACAGAAATAGTAAGAGAATTGGTCCATTCATCGATGACTGAGCAATGGAGACCCTATCACCTACTAAATATAATTGATTTCCATACGCTCATAAATATGCAATGTACAATGATCAGATAGAGAGAATAGAATAAACAAATTGAAATATGTTTTTAATGCTAACTAGTTCTTATCATGTGTAGATATAGTTGTTGGTATTCTCAATTTCTTTAGATTACCATTTTTTACAATTTTGAAGAAGTCCTTTGCATGTGGGTTGAGGTACCTAGTTTTGGCCTTCATGCACTCAGGTTTTGTTGTGGTGGATTTTCCTTGGCTGATTTATAGTCTTAGGTAGAATGGATAGTTGTTATTTTGAATAAAATCATTCTAGGGAGTTGTCTCACATTTTCTATGTCAGGAAACAACTTGTTTTTATACATCAGTGCACACATAAGAAGTGCCAAAAAGGCACCCAACCATTTTGAAGGAGATTGAGCATTAGGATAGCTAGTACTTGGTAGATGGCTAACCAAATTTTTGTGGGGTCTAGTATACAGTATCGAGAAAAATCAGGTTTCGAATAAGTGAATATGGTTGAATAACAATGGCCAAGGTTTTTCAAAATATGGTGGGGCCACTTCACTTAATGCATCAAATAAACTATCATGTCGAGTAACCCAGTATAAAGAGAAATGATGCATAATTTATTTGAAGAAAAAGAAAGATCAAGAAAGCTATAGTAATTAGGAATAGAAGAAAAGCAAAGGAAATCCCAAATTTCTGAAAGGTGCAGCCTAGTGCAAATGATCAAGATTGTAAGAAAAGAAAGGGAAATCCTAAAACTCCATAAAGAAGGTTGGGGCTCATGCTTTAATGCAGATAATTGATGCTTAGAGTGCAAATGATCAAGATTGGAAGAAAAGTAGTATGAATCCTAAATTTTCAAAAGGTGTGGCCTAGTGTAAATGACTGGAATTAGAAGCAAAGCAAGGGAAATATCAAATTTTTGAAAGGTGCGGCCTAGTGCAAATGATCAAGATTAGAAGAAAAGTAGTATGAATCCAAAATTTGTAATAGGTGCAGCCCAATGCAAGTGATCAGAATTGGAAGCAGAGTAATAAAAATCCTAAAATTCTAAAAGGATGCTTCATCATCCATCAGAGAATGGAGGAGGTAAGTGGATTGCTGGCCCTAGGTGACACGTGTCAAGGTTCCATACTACCGCAATCCTAGTTCACAAAGAGATGAAAATATTCCTAGTATTGTGATGTGTCATGGCTACAGGATGAAGTGGAATGTGGGCTCGATGGTGACAGTTGGAAAAATTCTATGACCCTGTTATCCCAGTTGACAAAAAGAGGAAATGATCTCAAGATTGCGATACATGGTGGGGTTGGTTGACAAAATAGTGTGATGTGCTAATCATGGTGTAGCAGAGGTGGATCTAAGGGCCAATCAAGAGCTTCCACATGGAAGCTAGAGGTTGTTGACCAGATTTATTGGGTTAGAATTTGAGGGGGAAATATAAGAATAACTTGTGTTGTTGCACATCTCCGAGTGAAATAAAGTAAAAGGGTTATTTGTTAACTGGTGGTCAAGTAATTTTTCATGCACTGATGTATCTGCAGATTATTTTTTTAATTTTTGTTCTAAGGTCTATCCAAAGATATTTTCATGATATTATTGCATGTGTGTAACGAGGCCAGTTCTCTAGCCATCAAAGGGTTTTATTTTCAAGTTGATAATGAAAGTAGAATGTAACTAAGGTAGTTATGATGCAGTTATGATCAATTCTACACTAGTTTTGAGTGTCACATGCATACAAATTGAGTTAAGATGAGTTTCTACATGGTTAACTGCATGTTTCTTATAGTTTGACTCCTCTTTCTTCTCATTTTCTCCTTCTATCCGAATCATCATGGTTTCTTGCCTATATTATGTATTTTTTACCTCATTATAGGGGCTCTTTCTTTCAGTCAGTTTTTTGCACTTTGCAAATTTTGGAGCATTGTGTGGAGCACATTGTAGTAGATATTTTCTCAAATTTATACAGATACAATGATTCCTTCTCATTAGTTTTATATTGGATTATTGTGGATTACTTGCTTGAATATTATGTTTTACCCTCAATTAGGTATGTCCTTTTATTGTTATTGCAAAAAATATGATATATGTGCATGTAGGTCTATGTTTGTGTCCTTTTATTGCTAGAAATTGGTAAAAATTTTGGTTTTCCTTTCAAGGTTTTCATATTTTGGATCCTCTCTTTGAATAATTTTTGCACCATGTATTTTCTAGGTTAGTATTTGAATCTATAGTATTGTGGATAATTTTGGTGAAATTTCAAAGCTGCAATTCAATTGTTATCAGTGTATCACCTCGTTAGGATTAATAGTTTCATTTCACTAAGCACATCCTTCTATCCCTTTTCCTAGTCAAAAATAGATTAGGTGATACCAAAAGGAACCGACCTTTGAATCCCAGAGTTTCACTTTGGCCATAGGATACCCGTAGCCTGAGAATGTCTTGATGTTCTAATAGGATAGCTGAGTTTCACATTCCAATATAGGAAAAATCCTAATTGACAATAAGTCTCTTTGAATAATCTAATGCCTGAAGAAGAATATTGAGTTGCTCACTTGCAAGAGCTTCACCTCCTTGATGAGATACATCTCAATGCCCTAAATCATCTCTGTATATATCAAAATCACCTACCCTTACGGTTCAATAAGAATTTGAAACCTCGTGAGTTTGAAGTAGGTGATCTAGTCTTGGAGAGCAACATGAAGAATCTCTATAACCATTAAAAGAAAAGAAAGTTTGAGCCTAACTGGTTGGGGTCGTTTGTGGTTACAACTAAGTTTGGATCTGGAGTGTATTAGATGGAAACACTAGAGGGATATTCGCTCCCTAATTTTTTAAGTATTAAACATCTGAAGTTCTTCTATGCATAGCTCATCTGCAAGTTCCTATACAGCAGAAAATCAGTGGAAAATAAAATAAAATAAGAAAGTCAGCAAAAAATCCAAAAACAACATAAAATGATCCTGAAGAAAATGTAAAAAGTAGAAAGTATTGAAAAACTTGTTATGCTAGTGAAAACTTGGAAAGCATGCACCTTGATAATGCCAAAAAAATTAGAATATCAAAAAAAGATTTAAAAAACAAGTAAAGAGAAATAAATCGTCCAGTAGTGGAAACTTGGCAATCAAGTGCTCTGGGAAAGTACCATGGTGAAAACCTATCTTAGGCACCATGCATAGTCAATTTGGATCTATTATCTATCAATTTCACCTTTTCCACTCATCCATTTCATTTGCAGATTCCTCCACTTAGTCCCATACCTATGCAAAAATCCTACTTAGATTCATGTCATCCTACAATTTTGTGCTTTCCATCTTTCATTTCCCATCCCTACACGATGAGGCATTATTCATGATCAAAATAAGGATTTAAAAAATATAATCCCATCACATTGAGCTTAACCCCATCAAACTAAGGTTTAAATAAATCAATGTTGAGACCAAATTTTTGAGTCATTGTTCCTTTCACATATTGCTAGCGAATGCCTATTTAAAAAAATCAATCTTGGCCCATTACGATGCATCATCCCCTCAAGTCCTACATCACACAATCCATTTCATGGAAAGAACTATGGACCAAATGACTACTTGGTCATGAGGCCTTTTTTTATATTTTATCTTTGTGTTTCAGTGGAGCCTACTCATGATTTCCTTGATCTTCAATATATTGGTATATTTGGAATGGTGTACATTGAAATATGTGTCTTTTGTGGTATGATCTATTTTTTAGTACTTTAGTGCATTTATATTGATTGCAAAGTTATGATTATGTATGCTTCACTGGGGGGAGGGCTTTATGCATTTCCACACATGTCCCTAACAAGAATAGGGTGGACTAGGCCTCCCTATGAGTGTACTACATTGGTTTCATCATGACTATTTGTTCTACATCCTTGTTCCTAAATCTACCTCTTTTGTTTGAGAGTCTAGTCCATGCAAAGGAACCATGTCATCTATGTTGTCTAGCATGCAATGCATACCTCCTCTTACAAAATCAAACTAGAGTGTGCTCTCAAACATTAACATAATATAATCCCAAAATCTTATGTAGTTAGGTTGCATTAGTTAATTTCATATTTCATTTTGTACATTGCATTTGTGAGGCTTCCTATTTATCCCCTCATCCTAGCTAGCTAAATGTTCCCTCTAGTTATGTTGATACTCACAAAAAATAGATATCATCTTATATGTAGAATTCATATCACAAGTGCATTAGTTAATTTGCATTATATGATGCATTAGTTAATTACATTGTACGATGCATTTAATTTCATTCTTAAATTCATTTACTAATTACATTTATTAATTTTCATAATTAGTTGCATAATTCATTTACTTGCATTACGTTGCATTATTTTCTTGCATTTAGTGACATTTTCATTATATTTCATAATCCATTTTAGGTTCATATAATCAATTCACAGCATTCATTCATTAATCCACCTATCCACTACTTCATTAGTTACTATGTATTAAGTTCATATATATTCATTTATTAAACCATTATTTTCGTAGCATTATTTATTATACACCATCCATATTGCATTATGTATACATCCATCATAACATTGATCATTATAATAATCCACCATGTTTATACATATATTCATCATAAGAAAAATATACATACATCTCATGTCTATCATAAATGTTATCCCTCATACAATACATATATACATCATAAAGAAATCTTGCATATGTCACATCTCATATAACAAATCACATGTATAAAATCTACATCCATCTGCATCACAAATCATTACAACCATAACATATAGCATAAATCACATCACACACATATTGCATCATAAATTTTAGTCACATCACCACATCATATAGAGTCATATGTGCATCATACATCAATAAACACACACATAACATAATCAACACATCATATAGAACCATCAATCATCTACATCATCATATAGATCAATCATAAAAGAATAAATGTCCATAATTCATAGTCCATAAAAGTGGACCCGTCATAAACTAATAAAAGTACATCGATTGTCCATCGGCTTGTACACAAAAATATATGTCTTAAATATGCATGCACCTAAGTGCTTCTATACATCTAGTCTCATTTCATGTCAAAAATCAAAACTGTGTATCAATTGACTAAGGAGGGCCTCATGAGGCTAGCGATGATAATCCCCATGTATTTCCTCCCTCATCATGTCTGGGTGCTCTCGGTGGCCTAATCCCCACTAAATCTTGTGAGTCATTTCTTGTAGTATGTGAGATAGACTTCTCTGAATAGAGTGGCTTCCTATGATCCTCTAGCATTGCCTGATGTAGAGGCCTTTGTAATATGTGACCTCTCTCCCTAACCTGCCTACATCCTTCTATGTCATGAGCACATCCTCCATCACCTGTGTCACCCTTGGGAGAGTCATTTCCTATCGAGTGGTGTCTCTCTCATCCCTATATGTCTCTACTCACCTTTTCCATCAGTCTTTATCCCCTATCAAATTCTATACATGCTTCCTTATGGTACCTACCTCATGTATCAGGTCATCTAACTCATGGGCGTCCACTGTACCTATATCTTTCTCAACTACATTAAATCCCCTTGCATCCACCTGGGCCTATAGAATATCCAATACAATCTAGGTGATGTTTGTTTGTGCCCTCTCTATCTCCAAAAGTCTCTTTAATCTAGTGATCTCTACCTTTAAGCTAGCCTATAATGCCTAGGTTGTGGCATGTTGACCCCTCTCTACCTCTAGATCTTACCTAACATATTGTAGCTTTGTCTATATTATATCATGTATAGCTTGTGCCATGAAGCCTGTGCATGGTCCCTGTGTTGCTACCAGAGGTAGTCCATGTCCCTTTCTTGTGGGATCTTGTACCTATACTAGTATCTATTGTGGGGCACCACCTATTGGTCTATGCACCTCCCCTCTCCTCTTCATGGTTACCCTCTAGCATACCTTCCTCCCTCTAGATGATCCCTTTCCACTATCACCCCCATCTCCTATGTCTTTTCCATTTATGTCATCCCCTCCCTCATCATCCTCTCCTCCCTCCTCATCATGGTTGAATCCCTACTACTCATTAGCATATACTTGTGCAGGATTAGTAAGGCACATTGGTATGTGCACATCCCACCATTATATATATATTATGGTCATCCCTACATCCCCCACCACTTTCTATTTGTGTCTCCAAGGTACTAGTTCCATCCCCTCTAAGACTCATGGGATCCTCTCAAATCCACGCCAATCCCACCCCACCTCTCATTTCACCAAATAATATGAGAAACCATTAGGTACTTCATCATGTATAATAATGAACTATTACATAACCTACAATCATGTCATATAGCAAGTGATGTGGTCAACCAACCTACCAATCAACCAGTAGTCTATCTAAACATAACCCAAGTAAAATTTGTCTAGAAACCTACCCTCTCATTGATGTTTCTTGCTCTAGAAGCCCCACTCCTCATAACCCCCAAATGGTGTCTAGTCAAAAAAATTTAAAATATTCAAGAATATGTCTCTAATAGCCCATAGATATAGTGATCTCTTAGGTTATAGGTGGTCAATATCAACATGTGTAAAGCTTATATGGTTGGTTGTACTCCTATCATCAAACAAGTCATATGACAACTATGTTCTCCCATGTCTGGATAAGTAGTAGTTTGACCCATGGTCCTATACTGTTCCATGTCTTGTATGAACACATATGGAGATCATAATATAACTATCCAAGTATAGTGTATCTTTATTAATACACAGTGCCCTCCTCCTTCTCGAGCATACGGATGAGTACCCTGGCCCAACCATGTGGAAATCCTTGTGTCACATTGTCAGGCATCATACATTCCCTAATCAAATGAGCTAGATATAAGGCTAGTCGTGGTAGTCTCACCTCCATTTCCCCCTTTGGAGCATCCACTATCATTACTAGGAAAATATGTCAAATATTTGTCTAAAGCATGCCTCCATGTATGGATCTACTCCATCTAGTATATACTCCTAAATGACTCCTCTAATAGGAACCCTATAAATTTGTCACATGTCTAATAGAGTGGAAGTCACCCCTCTTTTTGGGTAGACAGAAACTAGATGTGTTTGGGTGACATGTCTCCACTAATTTTGTCATTAGTGCATTATGTGCTCTAATCTTGGGCCACTCATGAACATGATGTAGCCCACATAGTGTCACCTGGCCCTACTTTGCGGTCATGAGATGATCTCACAGCTCCATCATATCTAGCCAGCAATCAGTTTAATCTTGTTATTCAATCTATTCTATCCAAATTTCTCCTAATCCCAACCCAAACTAGGGCATCATGTCCCTAGTTCATCCCTTGTTAGTCCCCAATCCCTCTGGATTGAATTTTTCTAGTCTACCCCTTATCATTTGGCCCAAATGGAGGAGACTTAAATTGGGTCACAAGGATGGTAATCAGTTGAAACATTGATCCATGGAGATGGTGATATGCAAATTGGTCCTTAATAAAAAAAATTTGATCATTGTCTTCGACGTCTTTGCCCCATCTTCTAAGATAATGATCGATCAATTGTGATCTCCACCCTGACAACTTGTACCCCTAATTAATACCCTACAAATGCATTAAATGAAAAACTTAAAATATAAAATGAAAGGTACAAAAGTGGTCTTCAAGACTCAGTGGTGGTCCCAAGTCAGTTGGCCAATATTACACCCTAACTTGCTCTCCAAGCTATTATTACTCTCACTCCTTTTCCATCTCTCTCTCTTAAGCTCAGAGTTGTCTTTTGTTCATGATGAGAGTGACTCTCCATAGGGCCCTCTTGACCTATTTGTAGCCCCCCCCCCCCCCTTAGGCTCATTTTTCATCTTAGTCCCCATTTTCCATCATGTTTTCTCCCAACCCCTAGACTTGTTGGAAATATAGTTGGGAAAAGATACTGAGAGGGGGGGGTGAATCAGATATCTCCTACTTTAACTTTTAACATTGCATAAAAATTTTGCATAGCATCAACATTACTTCCTAGAAAAAAAGTAACTAACATACTAAGCAGCATTCATGAAAGTACTCATAACATAGTAATTTTGGTTATCCAAAAACCCTTGAAAGGTAAAAATGGGGTGGGGATGACACCCACAAATCTTCACTACTACAGTAATAAGTTTTTCTATTAGGGCTTACAAAATTTGATCAAAGATGTGATCTACCCTGTGAGGGGTCTGCCCTGTTAAGAGCTTAAAGACTTATACAGTCTACCTTGCTAAAGGATTTAAAACTTACAACAAAGTAAGCACTCAGTTAAGAGATTACAATAGGTTAGTTAGGACCACTCGGTTAAGAGATTTACCCTGATACACTTGTTAGAATGTCTCAGTACTTGATCCTTTAGTTTTCATTGTATGCATATTACAGATCTTCTCTTTACAGTATTGTATTGATCTCTTCTATCAGATTTATCTCTATTCTGTCATTTCACTGCTTAACTCAGTCATTGAACTCTATTTGAATGCTTCACCAAAATTGAATGTGCCTCTCTGCTCATTCCTTCATACCCTTCGCATCCTCTCTTTCACTCTCTTTTTTGTTTTAGGGTTCAGATCTTATACTTATATAAAAAACAAAACATCTTCATGATTCAAGATTTATGGTTCAGATTAACTCCTTTTGCCACTTAAGCCTTACTAATTTTTGATTGGCTCTAAGTATTACATAGGGATCAATGATTGCAAAATAGATGCGTAATCACCTCTGTAATTACCTCAACAAATAAAATACAAAACATGAATGTTGGCCAAAATGATTTACCTCGATCATTGTGCCATAACAAACTCATGTCATGTCTAGCTATATCAGCAAATGATGTTCCTGATACTCAGCATTCACTATACTCAGCATGTGTTGATATCTCTGTCACTCGATAATCATTGCAAACATGGCTCGGCAAAACTTGACTTAGCTAATACAAAAAAAAATCATAGTGACCATAAGTTTACTCGGTAGTTCTATTGCTTGGTAAGTATACATTACATAACTCAACCTTTACATAATGACTCGGTCATAGTGATGACCGACCATCATTTCTTGGTAAGTATACATTACATAACTCGACCTTTACATAATGACTCGGTTGCAGTGATGAATGACCATCATTGCCTAGATAAATGACTAAGTGTGAGTCACTAATAGTCAACAAAACTATAGAGATCTACAATCTCCCCCTTTGACATTGTGGCAAAAACACTTTGTCATGACATTATATTTGTATTTACAAAAGTACTTAGTATTAGCATAATACTCTCCCTAAGATATATATACATACAAAACTTTGTTACCTTCCCTTTGTCATGTAATGTCACTTAATTTCCCCCTTGTTTTTGGCATGATGGATCTCTTCCATAGTGGGGATCATGAAGTATTTCTCTAGAAATGGTTTATGCAGCATCATAGCCATGTGTAGTGCAGTTTTCCATCCTCCTATAGCAACATTTAAAACTTTGGACTGCACTTCTAGCTTGATAGCTAGATGAACTAGGCTCTCAATTGTAGATAGATTTGGATTCTTCTGTGTTAAGTCCTTAGCCTTGGCTAACTCTCTTTGTATGGCCTCCAAGTGAGGTGTCAAGATTTTTTGCATAGAGAGTAGACGAGCCCTTATCTTTCCATCATTAGCCATCAGTTCGGCTATCCATCCTTGTGTATGCATAATCTTGGCATAATGTCTTACACTTGTTTTTGCATCTAATCTTAAGGCTTGACTGGTGGACTTTAGTTCTTGTTGTAGTTTATCAACCAATCCTTGGTTATCCTCAGTGAACTATTCTACATTGCAAAGTTTGGTAAGCAGAGATTGTGCATTCACAATGACTTCTTCTGACTCTGATACCAAAGTGGAAAGTGCTACCTATTTCACTGTAACCTTGGTAGATACTTTTTCCATCATCTTGATCTCAAACTTTCTTTCCAACCACTGCAACAACTTATCACTAGCTCCACTTTCTTCATTAGTTACTTTTTGAACAATATGGACAAGTTGTTCTAGTAGGGAGTAGAACTATTTATATCAGACAAATCAAAAGCATCATTAAAGATTTCTTTGATTTCATACAGAACCTTATTTTTCTGATGTTCTCTTCTCAGTTATTCCTATCTTCCTTTCCTCTTCAATAAATCTTGTAGTACTTGTATCTGCTCATAAGATAAGTTATCAGAATCCCATTTCAGAATAACAATAACTTCATCAATGGTTACCTCTGGTGAAAATACTTGCATTTTCTTCTTAAGTGCCTTCTTTGGTGTGCTCTCACTCAGCATTTGTACAATAGCTTGTATTGCCTCTTATTCCTTAGGCTCTTGTACCTCAATAGCTTTTTCTTTTACTTCTTTTTCTTATGTTCCCTTATCCTTCACATGAGGACAAGTAGCTTTTACTTCTAACTGCTTGCCTTGATCTTATTGTAACTACTCGATAGATGTGGGTGGATTTTCTCATGCTGACCAATCTTGTTCCTTGGTAGTGCTTGTACCGGCTCACATGTCAAGTGTAACAACTTCGGGTTTGCGGGGGTAGTGTTAATAGTTGATGTCTCATCAATTGTCAGATAAGCTTTTACTTGTAAAAGTACAGTATTGATGCCTAGCAAAGATGTGTCTTTTGCTTCCGTGGCCTGTATATGCTCCTCAGTCAATACCTGAGTCTTTATTGGGGTATCCTCTGTTATATCAACAATTTTCACTTCTAATACCTTCTAAATTTCCTCCACCTTAGGAGCTTCAGTCTCCAGATTGGGTAATTCCATTTCATTTTGTTATGTGTCAGGCTCAGCATCCTTAGATGAACTAGCATCTTTATTTGCATCCTTGTCAATTGACAATCCAAACACTATCTTCCAAGTCCTTAGACTTTCCTATACAACATCCTCAACCTTGTGTTGAAGGATTAAATAAACTCTAAGCTTAGGATCAAATTTTTCTCTGTATTGTTCCATAATTTTTCTAATGTTTGCAGGGGTTAAACTTGATTCAACTTGTGCAAGGGTGCTCTCCCTTATTTATTTCTCTGTATTAAGAGCATATTTCCATTTTTGTGCTACCCTATTGCTCAACTCCTTAGGAATTTAGTTCTCCAAGTGAATAGGTAACATCTTGAAAATGCAAAGCATTTCAAGAATAGCATCTTCAAATTTTTCTTTGTCTCCTATACTCATGCTTCCAAATTTTAATCCCTTCAATTCTTCTACTCCTGCAGTGCTTGTGATTTTGTGGCATATTTCATCCACAATAGGTTTTACATTCTACAAATCAATTTTCTTCTTCACCTCTTCATCACTTTCAATTTCCTCATCATCTTCTTATTCCAAAATAGGTTTCATCCTAGGCCTTTTGTTAGCCTTGCTCGGCACTACCTTAGGCTTAATAGCTTTTCGTTTACTTGATGCAGGGGATTTCTTTAGTGTCTTGGTAGTTTCTCCCCTTGTTCTAGGCCTAAGCACAGGTGTCAATGACACTTTAGGTTTCAGTATCCTTCTTTTGGTTGGGGGCTCAGCAAGTACTAGCTTCTTACCTTTCTTCTTTTCTACTTGAACTTCTTCTTCTTCTTCACTATCACTAGAGTCACTTGGTTCATCCTCTCCCACTCCTTGGGTTAATTTGAGTGGTGCATTTTTCTCTTTTTCTTCCACATATTTCTCCAGATTCTTTACTATTTTCTTCCTCTTTCTCTCTACAGTTGCAGCCATCAAACCCATAGTGATTTTAGATTTGGCTTCATTATATGTTCCAAAATAGGATTCTTTATCATTAATTTCTTCAGCTAAGAGGGCTGTAATAGCAATAGTGGTTTCACCTATGTTTACTTCATAGGGTAATGGCATTAGCCATGAAACCCTAGGAGAGACTGCTTGAGCATAAGTAAAGTCTATGTCGACTAGAAAACATATATCCTTGCTATACTTCTCAATTAATGACACAGGGACTCTACTTCTCTTCCTCATTTTATTCTTGAACTCAACAAAATAGTTCTCTATCATACCGTTAAAACTATCTCATATCTTACCTATGAACTCACTTATTTGAATAGTAATGGGTCTCTTCTTATCCCATATCACACCTTCAACAATAGGAAAACACTTATGTATATAAAATAATAGATAGACTAGCAAAGAACCAAACTTACACATGGAATTATTTACAGTCCGAATTGAGTTGAGGTTCTTAGCAAGCTGAGTCAATTGGAGCTCAGCAAGATCATATGTGTGTTTCTTCTTGATGATTTTCCATGCCTTGTCCACTGCCATATAGGGGACAATGTCCAATCGATTGGATTGGTAGAATTTGTGCGAGATAACCCTAACAACAAAGTCAATTTTTGGATCTGTGATGGTGGAAATCATCATTCCACACTTGTTCCATACTGCCTGTGTGTTTGCCTAAATTTCTTCTTTAGTTGAACACTTCATTGTTCTAAATCCCTAAATTCTAGGGTATCCAATGACTCGGTGGATCATTTCCTTTTTTATTTTCATGGGTCCATCTTCCAGCCACAATTGCATGTCATGCACTCGACTCAACACTATTTTTATCCATTCTATAAATGTTATAAGGACCAGCAATATGCCTAATAGTTTTCAGTAAATGTTATAAGGACCAGCAATATGCCTGAAAAGTATCATTCTTAATTTGGCATTTATTAGATAGAAAAAAAGTAAAGTTTTAAGTAATGTACTGAGTATATTATCATTTACCATAGGCAATGTGTAGAATTAAAGCAATGTACTAAGTATATTTATTATCATATCGATTTGAAATTTGAATTAATTGTAGAATTAAAGCAATGTACTGACAGATACGTGTAATCTATTCACTACCTCAATAGAATAATTGGTTAGAGTTAAGGCTTGAATGAAAAGTAAAATGTCATCTCATCTTAGAGTTAAGGCTTGAACAATTGTCACATGATTGCATAGCTAGGAAATGGGCTATGCGAACATGAGACATACCTCCACGTCACCCTTCTACCTTGCCGTATGACCACCACCACCAAAACATAGGGTTTGTCACATGATTGCAAAGCATGAAATTGGTTCATGCGAACATGTGACAAACTGTCATGCCAGCCATAAATCTTGAAACATGCTAGCCAACCCACAAGCCCCTCTGACCATGGCCCCATCAATAATTTCCATGTCTCCACCACATCGACCAATCAGAAAATGCCGCATCACCATCTACCACTGGGCTGAGGAACAGGTGTCAACTAGTCGCATGATCGCATGTCAGAAAACTCTAGCATGTGATCATGCGATAGCCACCCACAAGATGCCACATAACCACCAGTGGGACCACTACCCTCCCCTCCAACGGACCCAGCACAAGAAGTAACCGGTCACTTGGTCGCATGTCAAAAAATTTTGACATGTGATCATGCGACAACTGAACATTTTACCAGCTCAGCCTATCACAACCTAACACCTCAATGATGAATCATCACGTGGTCCCATTGTAGACAAACCAACAGCATCTAATCAGATGGTGGGTGCATGATCGCATGGGGAGAGAATATTCCATGTGATCACACACCGACCGTCGATCAAAATCTCTAGCCCAAGCCCTACTGACCACACTCCATCTCTTTATTTCCTTTGGCCAATAGGGGAGCGCCATTTGTGCATACATGTCACCATGGCCCATAGTTTGAAACCCTACACCGTAAAGAAGAATCAATGGCCAGTGTGATTTCGCATATCTCTGGCAACTCCCTTATGCTTTAGCGACCACCATTGATGGTCTGACATGACAAGACCGTCTGACTCATCTGGAAACCAGGCCCCACCATTGAGATTTAGCAATAAAGGAAAACTCCCATTCACTAGAGACTTTCTCCATTCCCTGACCTAGCGATGACTAACATGATGAAGAATTGGGCCCCTCACAATCGTAGCAGTGCACATACTCAATGATGAATCATCATGTGGTCCCACTGCATAAAAACCAACGGCATCTAATCAGACAGTGGGCGCATGATCACATGGGGAGAGAATATTCCATGCAATCACACGCCACCCGTCAATCAAAATCTCTAGCCCAAGCCAATCATGACAATCATTAGATTATGATAGATGAACAACTGAAGTTGTATTTCAGAAGTTCTATGGGTTTCAAAAAGCTTTTCTGAAAACTCACTCCGAAAATGTGACATGTTGAAAGTTGACGTGTAATGTTTTAGAAAGATTACAAATGTTTACGTTACACGTGTATGATGTAGAAAGATTACTTTACCATTTAACGAAAGGTTTTTAACATTTACTTTTTTAAAACCTATCGACTCGTACTCGTAGCAGCAGAGTTAAAAAGAACTGTTGAACGGGAACCGTCACCGAAGATTTGGAAATCAAGACTGTAATTTGTGAGAGCCTTAGCCGTTCGAACTTATATCTATCCTGATTTCAAAATTAAAAGTTTAATTTTGGGTAAGTACTAAGTTTAACTTGATTTTGAAATTTTAATTCTTGCATGTTCTATTGGGGTTTTCTTAAATTGGGGTTTTCTTCAATTGGGGTTTTCTTAATTAGTTAGTTAATATCTGTGATATTATTACTATTAGTAAATATCTGTGAATCTTTGTTTTTTAATTTTTTCGAAGAACAATGGGGAAAGCAAAAACTCAAGGCCTAGGGCAAGTAGAAGGGAAAACTGTAATGGACTTCAGAAAACTAGTACAAATCCCTAGTTTCACCGATGAGTATCACGATGTTTATGATCCTATTATCGAAGGTGAAAAGAGAGTTATAGTAATTAAACATACATTGTGCAGTAAGGAAACTGGGCCAAGGAGGTCTGAATTTATAAAATTTAACACAACGGTAGGTGCAATAACCAATAAAGTTGCTTCCTGGGATGTTGGTCTGGGTAACATGTTGTTACCCAAAGTTTTCCCTTGCCCAGAAATTGTCAAGATTTGTGCAAAAAATTATGATGAAGAAAAAAAATCAATTGTGAATAAACAAACTTAGGAAGAAATTTTAACAATAACCCAGGAAGAATTTGTCAGTTTGCTAGACCTAGGGTTTGACCCACAAAACTGTAATGCCAAAATCAACCTGGGAGTGCTTGCAGAGCAATATGAGGCAGTCCCGCAAGATGGAAAAAATTCATTTGTAAAGGGTCTAATAGTTGCAGAGGCAAAGGCTTCATTAGGTGAGAACCATAAGCCTCCTTATGATTTTAAGGTTTTTGTGCCATGGGTTCAGGATACTATATCCTTGCTATCATTTTGCCTAGGATTGGAAAACAATAGGGAAGTGAGTGCCAGCATTCTTCAATTCATTTGGGATATCCATTGTCTGAATGAACCAGTAAGATATAATTTTGTTGGACACGTGGTTGAATCAATGCAAGAGCAATTAGCATTGATTAAAAGAGGCTATTCTAAGACATTTAGGTTCACAACCTACTTGTGCTATCTTCTACTAGCCAAGAATGCTGCAATATTAATGAGCAACGGCAACAAGCTTGAAATTCAGAGGGGGATAGGTACTCCAAATCTAATATATAACTGGACACCTTAGATAAGATTGTATGATAACAGAAGGAATTACAATAATTTTGTAGACTTCTTTTTGGCCCCATTGTACAAAGAAATAACAAGCACTCCAATGCCCAGATTGTCTGCTTCATGTAGGGATTGCATCCAACTTGGAAGCACAACTCAATTGGTTGACTGGTACTTAATGGAAGATTACACTGTGCTAAGGTTTTACGGATCAGAACTGCAACCCCACAAACTTCTAATGCATGTGACAGATAGGGTGTTTGCAGTAGAATAAGTAGTACAACTAGAGAGCACAAATAGACTCTTCTCTGGCCAATCCAAGAAGAGCATATTCCCTTCCTTACCTTTCTCAATTAGAGGGTTAACATTTGAGAGAAAGGCTTTCCAAGTGGCACAATTTTTTTTAGATATTTTTCAATTTGATTTAGAGTGGTACTGGAAGTATGATCCACTCAACGTCATTCAAGAAAGGCTTGTTGCTAATAAGAACTCTACAAACTTATTCCAACATGAAAGTAAACCATTGCTAGAGAAGTTCAAAAACAAGGATAGCTGGGATGACGTTAGAAAAGAGATGGAGAAATTTTCCGTTGAGGAAAACATTTCAGTTGAACAGTTGTCATCACAAATTATGACAACAATAAATCAGGGCATTGTACAGCCTAGGATGTCCTTCAATTTCTATGACAAAGTTGCTCAGCCATCAAACATAAAAATAACAAAGAGAATAGCAAAAGCTTGTAAGGATAGAAAATGGACTAGAACAAAAATGGATGATTTTGGGAGTATGAGAAAGGCTCTTGGTGAACCAAAGACCAGTGTAGATCTAGATGACATAGATGAGGATATAGAGTTTGCAAATTGTGGAATATGGAGCATCCTAACTCCACATACGACACTAACAGTAGTGATCCAGATGATCATGATATTGATAATGCATGTACTCCACAGACTGGGAGTCACTATGCAATCTCTGAGGACCAGAAAAATGTATATAGAAAAGGGGCAGTCATTCTTGAAAAAATAATATTCCTCAGCATTCCTTTTATGTTGACATTGCTCCTTTGTTTTATATCTTACCACTTTTATTTCCCTTCCATCTACAGTTGAGGTTTCATAAATCTTACCAACATGTTTCTCTATGGTGTCTAGTTTAAGCTGCAACCGCTTTTCCTTTTTATACTTCCAACTACAAATCATACATTTGCATTCTACTAGTGGCTCACCTACAATTGGATTGTCCATGGGCTCAATGAAGGGATATTTTGCTGCCCAATCAAATTTAAATCTCCTGGCCATCTCCCATTGATGATCAATTTTTTCTTTCAATTTTCCCCTCCCTTTAGTGTTACTATTAATTGCACCATCATCATCACCAAAGTCGATTGATTCATCCTGGTACTAGTTATTTATTAGATATTCTTCATCAAGGTCAGCTTCATTAGAGATATCAGGTTCTGCAACTTCGTCACCAAATTTATTAGACTCCCCAATTTGTTGAATAGGCTCCTGTGTAGGTTGAGATTGTACAGGTTTCTCTGATGATGTACCTTCCTCACTTTGACCAACACTATTACGTCTACCCCCGCCAAACTATGAAGATATATTTCTACATTTTGTTGGCCTCTCTTGGACATCTCCACCTTCATTAGTCCTCTTCCTATTTAAATTTGACTGTGACATCTCCATCAAATTAAAGCTGCAATAAAATACTACGAACTCATAGTCGTAGTTGTTCCGGTTTGCTACTGATCGCAATTGTGAGCTCTAAGCTCAGAATCAACTGAATTATTATGCTATTAAGTACTAAATGAAAATCTCTCAAAGGCTCCTTCTTTCCGGCATGTTTCAATAATGAAACTCATATATCTTAAATAGACAACTACAAATAAACCATTTTCATATCAGCCATCAGATTTTGCCTCATAATCAGCATCATCCATTTTGGCGAATGGGCCGACCATTACATATGATAAGAACTAATATTTGGTGAACCCCGCGTAATTTCAAGTAATCGAGTGGGTGAATAGGGCGGGAACTTGGGACCCCATTGTGTGTGATGCATGGCGAATTGGGTCCTAGGATAATTTAAAATTTCACATAGGAAAATGGGAATTTGGCGAATGATGATCCTCGAAAGAGACACTCAATTTAATCCGTGGTGAATAAGAGTAAACAGTAAAGAGAAATATAGGTGAAGAACCCGACTACCAAACTGAAATTATGTAATAATAGTGGCGAACATTCCGACCACTATATGACCATTTTATAAAATTTGGGTGAATGATCCGACCTGTATTTGATTGTTTTATTCACCAATTTCTATCACCCGATCGTGACATATTCACCAATTCACAAATATTCACCACTAAAAAAATCCCTGCCTTCACCTCTTATGATAGAATCGGTTACTACTTATAAATTGTATATTAATTTCAAGAAGGTTATCCCTTGACAAAGGCTTCAGATAGGTTAGTCCATCTTAGTTTTAGCTCAAAAAAAATTTCTCAGAGAATCATAGAAAAATAAAGAGATCATTAAGGAAACCATTTCTACTCTTCAGAGCATTGTTCCCCTATGTTCAATTGATTAATCTTGCAAGGAAAAATAAAAATGCAAAACACTACTGAATGTTGTTAAGGTATTGAAAACTTATATAGATAATCAGATTCATATGAAAGAAGAGGAAGAAAAGCATAAGCTTCTATTAGAGCTTAAAGGTAGGTGTGACAAAGCCTTTGACGATCTTCGGTCCCTTATTCAGGAAGGTCTAGAGTTACTTCAATATGTAAACTCATTGTATGAGTATACCTTGCAATGGCCTAAGGCCGCTAAGAAGATCAAACATGAGATTTATTATATAATATCATCCATTTGACAAGCACGCAGGTCATATAAATTATTAGAAGACTTAGATGGCACCGACAGATCCTCATTGGACTTGTTGCAAAAGACATTCTTTTCTTTATAGCAGTAGAGAGAGAATATCATTATTTTTTTAGGCAATCTTTAGGATATGTGTGCCCCATACATATCTTCTCTCAATCAGGTAATACCTTTTGTGCAATAGATCACACTCACTAGTTTGGTTTCTATTGAATGTGGCGCAATTTTAGATTTGTTTTTTGTGATACAGTTATGGAAATTTTTGAAATTTTGGTTTTCCATCAATGACAAAGGGGGAGATTGTTAGGTTACCCCAATTTTTTGGTTGTCATTAATGTCAACACTCTGGATGTTTCGGTATATATTTCTTACTATTACATCTATTATTCAAGTTCTATAGTTCACCAACAGTGGAATTAATGGTATTAGTAACAATACGCAAGTTTGCAATGACGTATGGTTATTTTGGTCTAGACCTATATATGGTCAAGTGAAATAAATATTTTTGCTATGCCCGACTACATTTACATGTGTCGATTGTTCACGTTGTTTTAGCCTTGGAGTCTCAACCAACATGAAAGGAAGGCATACTGATGATGGTATATATCATTGGTGATCTCGGTAGTTTAATATAGATTTATGTTGTTAGTATGTAAATGTATAATGATATGAATATGTTAATTATTTATGTAAATAGTGAGTTGTTGTATATGATTCACTGTCAATAAAGAAGGATCTCGACACCTCAGTGAGAAATGTACTTTGTGTATATCTTGATGCACTCCTATCAGTTAAATTTTTCATTTCATACTAGTATACACTTTTGTATTTAGGGAAATGAGCCCAAGTAGAAGTGAGCCAACTGGTAGTAAGCCACACTAATAGTGAGCCACCCTCTATATTACTTAACCAGTTACTTAATAATCAAGAGTTAACCCTCTTTGTGGTTTTTCCCATCTTGGATTTCCACAAAAAAATCTAGTGTTATGTGTTTCTATGTTATTTACTTTAAGTTTTTTTATTTCTAGCAAGTTTAAAGTATGTTATATGGACAGCTACTTAAATGTTTTAAATTTTTTCAAGGGTATACTTATTAACCCCTCCTCTTTTAGTATACCAAATGTTAAATAATTATAATGTCCAAATGTGGATTCTTATGTTGGTTTTTGGATTATATTCATTAATCTCTAAACTATACTTTTTTAGTTCCTTTGAATTTGACGAAACGTTGAGGATTTATTTTGTGGTTGCTTGATTGATTATGATTTTTGGTTTTCAATTTCAATCATATGGGTTATTTTATAAGAGCATGGTTAGGGTAGTGGCTCTTAATGGGGGCTAAGACCCTAAGTGGTTTCCAAGGTAACCCAATATAGATAGATAATCAACTAAAAACTTAATTAATTGAATTGGGATGGGATAATACACTAAGCAGGATAATTTTTTACCTCCCCCATGGCCTTGAGTGCTTGTAAAGACTAAGGATGGGTTGTATAAGGCCAAGCTACCTTTGTGGCATAGAGATTGAAAATAAGCTTCCTTGTCCTCGTGAAGGGTTATTGGTTCTACATGAGTTCTCACCTAGGGGTCTAAGTCTTAAGAGAGACTAAAAGGGTAACCCAGGATAGTAGGGAGCTATGTGATGACTCCCTCCTACACATGTCTCATGATTCCCTCCAATCAACCTTTTGGTTCACCTTTGATATCTCATGTATTATCTATGTTGTACTCCCTTGTGCATCCCTTTGTTATTCTTGGGAATCTTTGTTTCATTGCTAGCATCCCTTCTTGTGTTTTATAGTGTGGTTTGGGGGCTCATGTTTATCTCCTAGGATGGAGGGGTGGACCTCAAGGTTCAATGTGGTTGGGTGGTAGTTTTCATTCTTCTCCATCGAGGTTTTAGAGATTTTTTCATAATTGATGAGTGTAAAATGTGTCTAGCATTTATGTCTTCTTATTCCTTATTTTGTTCCCATTTTTCCTTACTCCTAAGTCCTTTCCATTAATTCTTAGGAAAATAAAATATACTTCATACATTTTTTAATGTGGAAGAGTGATTTCCAAATGCTACAATCATTGAGGTAATGACATTCTTTGAATTATTTGTTTCAGGAACTAAAAGTGGTGAAGGATCTGGTTTATGTGAACAATAAATCATAAAGAGTGGAATGGATCAAGAATCAAGGGGTTCAAATGTTGAAAATATATTTGTTCTATTTTTGTAACTTGTTCAAATAATTTTTTGTTATAATTGATTTGGGTTGTGGCTTGTGGCTAACCCAAGTAATTAAACTCTTCATTTTGTTGGCCATCAACCATAACAAACTGTAACTATTTCTCATTTTATCTTATGGTATTTGGTAGATAAATATACCTATATGTGCATGTGGGCATGTCTGTGTGTGTGTGCTAAGACCTAAAGATATATATGTCAGAAATAGTCCCAAGAGATAACTGAGAGGGGGGGGGGGTGGGTGAATCAATTATCTACAAGATTCAATTCTTTATCCAATTAATTATACTTAAACATAAAGCATAAACACAATGAAAGAACACAAGAACACAACACCAATCTTTTGGTTACGGGGAAACCCAAATAGGTAAAAACCCCAATGGGATTTGACACCCACTAATATTTTGCACTAGAGTATCATGATCCTTGTTAGAAGATCCTTAACCCTGTTAGGAGTTTCTTTACAATATATTTAGTACAGTAGACCTGGTCAAGGGTCAGTGTTAGGAATGGGAACATTGAGAGCGGGGGGGTTGAATTAGTGTTCACTGTATTTTAACTTTTTACTTTAATCTTTATGCCAAACATAAATGCTTAAGAATTAAATTAAACATTCACATAAACATGAAACATGAAATCAACACATGACACCAATATGGTTATAGGGAAACCCAAATAGGTAAAAACCCCGGTGGGACTTGATACTCACTAATATTCTACACTAGTGTTTTGTGATCCTTGTTAGAAGATCCTTTACCCTAGTAGGAGTAGCTTTACAATGCTTTCAGTATAGTAGACCTTGTTAAGGGTCGAACCCTGTTAGGAGCCTTTTACAATGATCCCTATTAGGGAAGTGGACTCACTGTCCTAGAGCTCACTGCTCAAATGGTGAAGGCTACAACCTTCTGAATCAAATACACACTATATCTGCAGGTGAACTATTCACTGTGACACTGCTTGTCATATCAGTTCCTTTGGTGCGATGATGCTTTGACCTTTGGAAAAGCTCTAATACGTCTTATGCTAACTTTGTATACCTCTACTCTACTTATCACAACTCTATTATAACTTCCATACCAAATACAATGGTCGCACCTTATATTTATGCACTTATACAAACAAAACAATTAGGTCAGCCCTATAACTAATTACAAACAATGCTTTCAAATGAATTGGCTTAAGCGTGGTTACAATTATACATATAAACATGTCAGCAACCTAAATACAATGGGCACATGGCCTTTACAACATTAAATCATAATCGCAAACTAAAATGCTAACTGTCGGCTTCATGCTCTGTTCTTTGCTGGCACACACTGGCTGTGCAACTTCAACTAACTGTAACTTTCACATCTTTGTATATCTACTTATGTGCTCATAGAATAAGAAAGAATATAGTCTAACTAACTTAACTTCCAAGGCACATACGAAAATTCATCTTTACACATGTGCACTGATGCTCTGAGCTGTTGGAACTCTGTATACTGTCCAGTCTTCAACACTTAACTGAATTCTGATCTTTACACTAAGTGTGCTGACTCCAAACTTCTATATGACTTTGTTGCCATAAATACAACACTATATCTAGTCATATACTTTAGTATAGACAACTTTCCAACAATCTCCCCCTTTTTCATTGATGGCAACAAAGGAATATGGCCAAGTTGCTAACTGTCCCTTAATACAAAAACTTTTTGTCTTCTATACATCTTTATACATAATCTTATATCTCCTATACATATATATACTCCATATTCTATACACAACTCCCCCTTTGACATTAATGACAAAGGTGCATCAAAAATTGCATCTATACATACTTACTGAGGGAAAACATATGGATATGCAATCTTGAGGTTCTGGATCTCCTTCTTCCAAAAGGTTATCAGTGAATTGACTATTTGTAGATGGGCGCATAATGCATATTGAAGCTTCTCCATCTTCTCCAATTCTATGCTCAGACCTTGATCATAGGTTATCATGGTCTCATCAATCTCCTTTATGTTCTGATTGAGAATATCTGGTGAGGGCGCAAGAGAATTCCTCAATTGAGTCTATCTAGACCTTATCTTCTCGATTTCTTTCTCTGCCTTCTCAATTATGTCCAACTGACCTTGATAGACATTGTTACACATGTTCACATCAGTGGATGTTTCTAGTACTAAATTCTTCACCTTCTTAATCATTTCCTTTGCATCTTTGATCTTTTTAAGATGGGCATCAATGAGCTTATCCTGATCCATGGATTCTCCAATGACTTTCCTTCCTTGATGTGCAAATTCCTTCAAGGATGTCTGACCAGACTTAAGTGAACTTAAGTCAAGTGCAAAGTTTCTCATTAATTCATTGATTATATTCTTCAAGTATTTCTCTTCTACCACTATGGACACAAATTCTTATAAGCTAGAAAATTTGACTTTGAACTATGAGATGATTGTTCTCACATCATCAACCGAATGTACATTTTGCACTTTCTTATCTTCAAGCAACAGACTGTTCAAAATATTCACTGATTCTACCAAGAGAGGATTTATCATGACTTGCTTCTCCTTTTCTTTCTCCATAGCCAGGATGTTGAGCTTAATCAGGTCTTCTTCTTTCCAGGAGTCCAAACTGCTTGTGTCAGGTGTCAAACTTGACAATAATGCAGAGGAAAGAGTGATGGGAGTAGTTTCCATCACCACTTCTTGTTTTACTATGACCAAATCAATAATAGTTTCATCTTTTCTTTCTTTTTCCTTTTCTCCTTCTTTATTCTCTTCTTCTCTCTCATCAAAAACATCTTCTATGAGTACTTCTTCTTGTTGAATGGGAGGTGTACTACTGCATAGGATTTTAGCTTCCTCAATGCTGACAAATGCTTCCTCAAACTTGTCCAAATCCTTATCAATAGTCACCATGGCTATTTCCACATTATCTATGATAATAGTGTTGTCTTTGTGTGATTCTGCCATGGGCACTGAGTCTTGAGGACCTATCATTGGTACATTAGTGGGATCTACCACTTTATCTTCCTTAATGGGTGCATGAGAGATGGGTGTAATAGGTGGTTTTATCTTTTGTTCTAATAACACCTTCTCAAAAACCTTCTCTATTTCCTTCGCTATTAGCTCATAGTCTTTGTTCATAATATGAAGAGTTCTCATTTTTTTCCTTAAGTGTGGCTTCACCAAATTTAATATTAGTGCCACTTCTTGTTTAGAACATACTAGCAGAGTATCTTCTAATACTTTTTCCCTGATCCTTAGATCTTCTTCATTTGCTTGTCTTTTTAGATTTTCTAAAATATCCCATACTTTATCTGGAATTTTTGTTTTCAACTCAAGGACTATCTTCTTGAACTTGATCGTGTGTTTGACAATCATACTATGTATTTCTGATTTGTCAATCTCACTGTATGTGTCATAATACTTCTCTACTTGATCAATTCTGCCCTCATCAACAATTATTGCATTCAAAACTTTAAGGCTAGGTCTAAATCCTACCTGAGGAGGTGCTTGAGTGTTTTTCTTTCTCCTTAATGCTCACGAGGATGGATGACTAGTGATAGCTTCTTTCTTCCTCTTGAATAAAGGCTTGTACTCTGGAGGAGTATCTTTGGGCACAGAAGGAGTATTATCTTATTTACCCTTCTGATTGTCATCTGATTCATTTTTTATCTTCTTCAGCTTAGGATCTTCTTGTTCTTCCTCTACTGTTGCACCTTTCAATTCTAGGGAAATCTTTTCATCCCTTGCTTTATCAAGGTCTACTTGAGATACACCATGTATTCTCAAGATTTCAGATGTGACCTTTGCAACCTTTCTTTTTGTGCAGCATTGTTCAGCTTAGCATCAACTTCTCTAGTCTTTTCTTCATAGGTTCCCCACCTAGGTTCATTATCATCTTTAGGGGCTGATAGTAATACCTATGCATAGGTGTAGACACACAAAAATGGACAAAGTTCTTTTAAATTGCAAAAATTAATAAAATGGCTCAAAATCATCAAAATGCATTAATTCAATCAAAAAGGGATCAAATCAATTAAAATGGACATAATTAAATAAAGTTGGAAAAAAATCAATTAAAGCAAAGGAAAAATCAAATAATGAGGTTAAATAATTAAATCAAAGCTTAAAGGGGTGAAAAACACTACATAATTGATTTTAATCAATTAATTGTATAGTTGTTTAAATCAAAAATCAAAATGAACCTATTACCCTTACATGGCTAAATTTAATTAATTAATTGAATTTAATAATTTCCAATTTCTTTCAACAAAGTTGAGAAACCAATAAGAATTAAGGACAAAACAACATAAATCACTCAAAAAGGATGAATCTCAATCACTCATTTGAAAGTTTCAATCTCAACCACGCAATCTTGTCCTTTTGTCCAAAGCTTTGAGACAAGCCTTTAAATTGTCCCCCCATTTATGAACAAAGCAAATTATTTGACTCAACCTAAGGTAAATCATGATTACTTCACTCCACCCCCTACCCTTGGGAATTTACTATAAATATGAAGCATTTTGAGAGCAATTGATATCTTAGAAATTCATTTGCAAAGCATTGTTACTATAGGCATTTGAAGAGCATTCTAAGAGAAATTAAGAGCATTTAGAGCAATTAGCATTATATCTTGTCAATTTGAGCTAGAACTATCATCATAGAAGCATTGTAGAACCATAGCAGCATACATTCTCATTTTAGAAGTGTCACTAGTGGAGATTTGAGCTGAGAGCTTCACTTACCACCTCTTTCTAGAGAGCCATGAGATGCTATAGATCTTAGTTTCAATTGTAACTAGATTTGCATTGTATTTACTTTTAATTGTTTCTATTAGATCTTAATTTCATGAAGGTGATTATCATCATCACACAAATGGTGCCCACCGTGGGGCCCTAGGCCTCATTTTATCATTTTCATCATAATTTGCATGCTTGTATTTTCTATTTTCCATGAATATTTTGCAGGTAACTGGTGAAGTCACGCTTACGGGAGATTCGTTCACACCTATAGTCATTTTAGTACCGCCTACAATCTCTATCCTAATGCCTGTTATCTAAAGATTCACACCTGGCATGCAAATTCTACGTGGTTTTGAGAACTCTACAGTCACCTACAAATCATCCACTCACACCTATGAGATAAATGCATTCAGCCTTTGGTGCTTAAAGTCACACCTATGACTCAGGAAGTATCACTTTGCTGCAATTTTTTATCGCCTACCTTTACACTTTGCTTCACCATTTTAAATAACAATCACGTTTATAATCTTTCAATTCATGCTTACTATTATTAAATTGTTGTTTAGCATAAATCATTTTCTGCAATTTTAAGTTTTGTTCATGCTTCATGATAAATTGTTCATGCCTGTGTAATTTTTAGTATCGTCTGTGTCACTGCAAAGTGTCACTAGCTATCAGTAAAGTTACGCCTGCTAACAATTTGTTCACACCTATTAGCTGGACAATGTCGCCTGCTTCTTGTTGTCTATATTTATTGTTAAATTGATCAAATCATTTGTTGAACTCCCTGTTTATATGATTTAACAAAAAATGAGCAATCACAGGAAAGTACAGAAGCCAAAAAGTAGATTTAATCAAGAAGGAAAGGCTTTAGCAAAGAAGATTAAGAAGGAGAACTTTGAGCACATTAAGGTTGTTCTTGAGACTACACAAGAGGAGGACAATCAGGTAATTCAAAATTACCTTGCAATTGTTCAAGCATATAAATCAAAGTTTGTTTCTCTAAATTGGATTTTTAGTCCTTAGATCAAGTTTTCTTTGGAAATTTGCAAATAAGCTCTATAAAATTCATACATAAGTGTTGCTCCTTCAATTTTTGATTTTGGTTTCCCCTCATAGTTTTTGTTAGTGTTGACTAACTTATTGGTGGACAAGCACATTTGGAGGAGGCTATTGCCAAGGTGAATTGAAAAATAATGACAAAACCTTTCAAAAATGTCCCTAGCTTAGGCTAGCTACAAAGGAAAGGTATTCTTCTATTCAAGCTCGCACTTGATTAAATTGCGGCATTACTTTTGAACATAGCTTAATTAAAACAAGAAATGAACCAAACACTTCAATTTTAAGAATCTCTTTGTTAAGAGATTGAAAAAGAACTTTATTGCTTGAGTGTTTGAGGAACTAAAGGGAAAGTTAGGGATATGCTCTTCACCTTTTAGGTGAACCAAATTCCCAAAAGCTTAACCTTAATTCCATTTTTCTTGCTTTATATGAACATGCTAGTTAAAATAGAGATTTAGTGGGCTCGCCTCCCAAGTTGTGCCTTAACGAGGTCGATGAGAGGGACAGCCCAAAGTGGGATAAGCTTGCTTTTACCGTGAGAATCTGACCCACTATAAAATGAAATGCATACATCCTTAATGGGGTGTGTGACAAATGAATCTTGAATTTTTTGAATTTCCTCTAGTAGTCCTCACGGATTGCGCAAAATCGTGCCTTGGTGCATGTGGGAAACCCCTTAACATACTTGGGGGATGAAAATTTAAGATCCATTTGAACGGAATCCAAAATAAATCCTGGATAAAGTAGCAAGCCTACCTTTTAGAGCCATGTTAAGAGCCAAATCTAACTTTAGGTAAGCTGCTTGGAATTCTTTCTTGTGTTATACTTGTGGAAATGATTGAGAATATACACATTAGATTGTTTTAGGGACATTGATGTGTGTGTTGCATTTGTTTTTTATTTTCAAACAAGAAAATTTCAAAAGACCTGATCTTAAATGTTTAAAAAATTCAAAATATTACAACCTGGTCAGAGAAGTGCCACCTATGCACAAAATAATCCCACCTATCAGAGGTTTAGTCACTCCTGTGACTTTTATGAAAATGTGTACCAATAGGAAAGCCACGCCTAGAACATATTGAATCACGCCTAATAAAATTAGAAAATTGCCTATCAATAGGAAAGTGTCACATGCATCCCTGCAGAGTGCCGCCTAACAATATACCAGTTCACGCGTATGCAAAATTTAGTCACGCCTACACTTAGCTCAGTGACGCCCAAAAATCTAAAAGGGTAAACAGAGAGTATTTGCAGGGGGGTCAAAAAATTTTGATTATATACTTGAGTACCCTTTTCCGTGTTCTTACTGTTCCATCCTTTAGTCTAGTCAAAAATCCTATTCTACACCATTTTTGCAAATTTTACAAAGGATTTGACCATGGGTAATATTGACTCTTATTCTCCAAGGTTCATGCCTACTTTTACTAGATCCTACTACATCAAGAAAACCTTTCAAGAAGATGGGACTTATTTGAGTCAAGAACTACCTTACCTAGGAGACGAGTCTACCACTCTGAGAATATCCCAAAAATCACCTGAACAAAAAGGGGAGGACAACATGATGTACTATGGTAGTTTGGGTAACAAAAGCAATAGTGGTATCGACCCCAATAACCAAGGTGATGCCAATAATGGGGGCATTGACATAAATAACCAAGGCAATACCAATAGTGGAGGGGTGGATCAAAATACTCAAGGAATTGATACCACTCACCAAAGAACTAATACTAAACCAACCATCGAGGATGCCACCAATGAAAAGGTTGATGAAGCCATTCAATGCCCCTATTTCTTAAGACTCATGGAAAAAGAAATGACAAGAGATAAAGTGAAGTATTTCATGGACCTAGCCCGAACAGGTCTTACACTTCCATGAGATTATGATGTGAATCAACTTAGACCGAAGTTGAAGAAAGTTTCATTGACATCATGAACAAATAGTTCAAAATATTTGAAATGCAACTAGATACAATCAAGCAAAGCAGGGGTCCCAAACCCTTTTCTATTGAAGCATTGTGTCCATTCCCATTTGATAGAAGTATAGTAATGGCACCATTCCCGATCAATGTAGTGTTCCCCAAATATGACAAATATGAAGGAATGTCAGATCCACAAGATCACCTACGTGAGTTTTGTGCATTGAGCTTAAATTTCATGCATGATACAACCTATTTAATGAGACTATTCCCAAGAAGCTTAGGAGGTATGGCTATGGAGTTGTTTTCTAAGTTACCCTCCAGCATAAAAACCTTCAAAGAATTAGCTTCATAATTTGTCGCCCATTACTCATATAAAATCAAGCATGAGGTCATGATGATAACATTATGTAACACTAAACAAAAAGATGGAGAGACATTCTTCACTTTCTTACAAAGGTGGAGGACAGTATTTGTGAGGTATCCTAGGAGTGTGCCCGAGAAGGAAAAAATGGATATATTCATTAATAGTTTGAGCACCGAGATGAACTACCGATTGAGAATGCAATGTCCCAAGACATTCCAAGACCTCATAGAAAATGGAGTAACAACAGAAGAAGTGTTAGTTAAGAGTGGAGAACTAAAATTGTATAAAGATAACAAGAACAACTCTAACAACAATAACTCCAACAATGGAACCAATCAAAATAAGAATTGGTTCAATAGCAATAGTCGGTATAAAAACAACAATAAGGGAATAGTCAATGATGGGGTTGTTGACTCTAGAAACTTGAAGATGACTCCCTTTGATCTTACAAGAACACCTAATCAAGTGAATAATACCAACCAGACCTCCAATGCACCTTCAAAAAACAATGCTAATAGTGGCAACCAAGGAAATAATTCAAGGAGTAATAAATTTGATAAATATTTGGTGCCAACTCCTCAAAGGAACTTCACACCCTTGGGTGAACCCCTCGAAAAGGAACTAAAGACCCTCATGGCTAATAATATCATTACTCTACCTAGCATTCAGCCTTATGAGCCACATAACAAGCCTAGTTGGTGGAGTGCCAATAGCCATTGTGAATACCATAGGATTCAAGAGCACACAACAAACGAATGCTTGCAGCTAAAGAATATAGTGCAAGACTTAATAGATAATGGCATGATCACCATTGATGGACCTCAAAGCAATGAAGACCATATAGAATTCAAACAACCCTTCTAAAAACATGACAAAGGGGAGTCATCTAATGGAAAGAAACAAAGCATCTATAACATCAACTTTGTGCCACCTTATGATAACATTGTGAATGTTATAATAATCAAGGAACAACCCCAAAAAGAGACATCAAATGTTATTACAAGAGGGAAGACTTTGAAGATTACCCTACAAGGGTTTGCTTCAAAAGTTATTCACACTCCACAGTCCAACATTGTGATCTAGCAATCTTCTATAGCAGCAAAACCTTATAGCTTGGTAGATCAATTGCAAAGAACTCCAGCACAAATCTCTATCTTGGAGCTATTGAAGCTATCCCCTAATCATAAGAAAATTTTAGAAAAAGATCTAGTAGAGATGAATGTTCCTACTAACTTAGAAGAGGGGAAGTTCCAAAATATGGTAGGCCATCTCATAGCACCTCATTTCTTGTCATTCTCCAACCAAGATGACATGTCTATTACTCATCCTCAAAACCTACCACTACATGTAGAGGTCTTGATTGAATGCCATAGAGTCAAAAGAGCTCTCATTGATGGAGGAGTTGGCCTTAACATTTGTACATTAAGTCTTGTTAAATCCTTAGGATTGTCTGAGTCTTGCATTGACCCTATGAAAAAAATCACCATTAAGGCTTATGATGAAGTTGAAAGGGCCTCTAAAGGCATGATCGTATTGCCCATTCAAGTGGGACCTGTCAAGAAGGACACCAATTGCAAAGTATTGGACATGAAGTTAACTTATAATATTTTGTTGGGGAGACCATGGATTCACAAGATGCAAGCAGTCCCATCTACATACCACCAAAGCATCAAATTTTTGTACATGGGTGAAGAAATCACAGTTAGTGGGGACTCAAACCTATTCCAATATTGTAATGCACTCAAACCCCTTCATGAGCTATTTATTCGACATAACTGGGAAGGAATCATTCAAAGAGCCACCATTGAAGATACCAAAATGGATGATCCCATGATAACATTAAATGCTACTCCAAACCCTCCTCAAGCTAGCTCAATGACATCAACTAAGGGAAAGGAAAAGATGAGCTATGAGGGTCCAAATACAAATGAGGGTTCAAATCAAGAACCTAAATCAGAGATAGTACCCTACAAACCCACTAGAGAAGAAAAAGATAAAGCTAAAAAGGAAAACTACAAGAAAATGGATGAAATGATGGATGCATTTGACAAACAATGCAAAATTAGTTCCAAAGGAGTGGGAGAATACTCCATTTCCCTATTTGACATGCCCACATCTCCAAGATCACATGGTAAACCATCAACAAAAAATTTGCCTCATAAGTATAACTCTTACTTCGTAAGAGAAAGTGACAAAGTAGCATTCGACAAGGAAGAGAATGAAGTCCTTCAATGGCTTTACCATGATGAAGCGGATACCTCAAACACTCCCATGGAAAGAATCCATCATGTTAATATACCAACTGAGCAATATGGGAAAGGGTTTGAGATAATGCAAAAGATGGGATACAAGGGAAGAGGACCCTTAGGCCAAAGGAATAGAGGTTTACTAGAACCCATTGAACCTACTTGGAGGGAAAAACAAGAAAGGTCCGGAGTAGTCTACCAATACAAAGGTGAAAGCTCCAGCCCAATGCAAGATTTCTATCCTCAAGTAAATGCCTTAGAATCTGATGGAGATAGTGATGACTCCCAGGATTATAAGTGGGACACCCTATCTAATGAATCATGTCAAAATAAAGAATTAGTTATAGTACATACTTATGCAAAGATCCCAAGGCAATAAATTCAAGTCAATGAAGAGCCTAATATACAAGGTCTTAACATAGGACAAGCATATACAAATCCATCATGGATAGATACATTTTGGATGCCTTCGAAGGAGGGAGATTCAAATGTTAGTTTTAATCTGCTTGTGGCTTTTCCCACCCTATTCCCCATAGAAGTAGATGAGGATTCAAGTGAAGGGGATTTCAACCCTTCTTCCATGGACCATCTTGAGGAAGCGCACATCATAGATCTAAATGATACAATGTACAAACCCTCAAATGAAGTCATGTCCATAAACCAAGTTGATGAAAACTTGCCTAATGAAACCTTATCCTTAATAAATCCCCATCTTATTGATTGGGACCAAACCAAGCCAAGTGACTTGCTTTATTTCCTGAATGACCAAGCAGCAAACCAATACCTTAATGCAGTTGAGCCCTCTTTCACCAATGAATTCGAACCAAACATGATAGAAGCAGTGGGGGTTCAATCTCTTATTCAAAAGAAAAAAATGAAAAAAAATAAGAAAAAGAAAAGTTTTAGTGTTGAAAACCATTATGTGGCAGCATTAGAACCCAAAAAACTAAAGATAAAAGATGTTTCCCTTGGTGAAAACCCAATTGTGGCATCAAAGGAAGAGAGATTGGATACTCTACCAAAGCATGAGGAAGAAAGGTCTCCTATACTCATAGAGCTGATAGAAAAGGTTAACATTGGGATGGAAGTGGATCCAAAATTTATACACTTGGCAGCATCTCTCACGCGTCTAGAAAGAGAGGACTTCATCAAGTTTTTCCAAGAACAACAAGTAAAATTTGCATGGTCATATGTTGACATGCCTAGATTAGATCCTGACTTTATAATGCATCATCTGAATGTTAGACCAGGGGTTAAGCCCGTTAATCAAAAGTTGAGGAAAATGCACCCACACATAGCTCTTTTAGTCAAGGCAGAATTAGAAAAATTATTGAAGGTGGGATTCATAAGGGCAATAGCTTATGCTGAATGGATATCTAACATTGTACCAGTCACAAAACATGACAAATCCATTCGAGTATGCATGGACTTTCGAGACCTAAATCTTGCTTGTCCTAAGGATGACTTCCCACTTTCAAGCATTGATGCAATAGTTGACTTAACAGTGGATCATTCCATGTACTCCCTAATGGATGGTCTCAACGGATATAATTAGATCAAAATTGCACCTGAAGACTAGGAGAAGACTGCCTTTACTTTCCCTTGGGGCACTTTTTGTTGGAATGTCATGCCCTTCGGCCTTAAAAATGTCGAAGCCACATATCAAAGGGTCATGACAACTATCTTCCATGACATGATGCATGCATTTTTAGAGGATTATGTGGACAATATATTGGCAAAATCCCACAAAAGAGAAGAACACCTCCAAATTTTGAAAAAGATATTCATTCGGTTGGAGCAATTCAAGGTCAGATTAAACCCAAAGAAATGTGCCTTTGGTGTCCAATCTGGCAAGTTATTAGGCTATATAGTTTCAGCCAAAGGAATTGAAGTGGACCCGGAGAAAGTATAGGCCATAATGGATATGGAGATACCAAAAAAAATCAACCAAATGAGGTCCTTACAAGGCAAAATACAATCCATAAGAAGGTTTATTTCTCAATTGGCCAAAAAATGTCATTCCTTCACCAAGTTGCTACATAAGGATACCATGTTCATGTGGGATGCTAAAGGTGATCAAGTTTTCACATCATTGAAGACCTATTTGATAAAACCACCTATTCTCATGCCACCAATCAAGGTCAAAGCATTGCTTTTATACATATATGCTACCGAAAGATCCCTAGGAGTACTTTTGGTGCAAGAGGATGAACAAGGAAAGGAAAGAGCTATATACTATTTGAGTAGGACATTGATCAAATACGAACTTAACTACACATTCATGGAAAGGGCTTGCCTAGCAATTGTGTTTGCATCTCAAAAATTGAGACATTATATGTTGATGCATAAGGTCAAGCTAATTGCCAAAATTGATCCTCTCAAGTATTTGTTAATTAAAACTACCTTAACGGGTAGGATAGCCAAGTGGGTTATGATATTGAGTGAATTCAACATTGAGTATGTCGATAGAAAGGCAATAAAAGGGCAAGTGATAGTAGACCACTTAGCTGAAAACCCCATCACTTCTACACAAACTATTCAAGTGGAATTTCTAGATTCTGCCATTGTAAACATAGAAGCAAAAATGTGGAAGTTATACTTTGATGGATCCTATACTCAAGGAGGTTCTGGGGCAGGCATATTATTGGTCACTCCTCAAGGTTACATCATTCCTAAGTCCTACAAGCTCTTGTTTCCATGCACAAATAATATAGAAAAATATGAGGCACTAGTCATAGGCATCAAAATGGCATTAGTGTGGAACATCATGGAGCTGCAAATTTATGGAGATTCTCAACTCATTATCAATCAAGTCAATAATGAATATAACACTAAAGATGAAAAGTTGATACCATATAAGACCATGATTGATGGATGGAAGAAGTACTTTTCCTTGATCACTTTTTAGTAGATTCCTAGAGAGAGAAACAGAGCAGCTGATGCCATGGCCACCTTGGCTTCCTTGTTACAAAAACCAAATCAAAATGAGAAGTACGAGTTCTTGGTGGAAGATTTGGTGAAACTAGCATTCAACCTTCCCGAAACCCAAATTGTTTCCCTATTACAAGGACATGACTCCCCTTGGTACAGCCCTATATATACATATCTCAAAGACCAAGTGCTACCTTTAGACCAAACCCAAGCTCAAAAATGAAACTTTATATGCCAATCAGCCTGTTACATAATCATCTCAGAAACATTGTATCATAGGGGTCTTGATGGGATGTTACTTAGGTGTCTAGAGGAGGAAGAGTCTAAGTTAGCTTTGCATGAAGTTCATGAAGGCATTTGTAGGTCACATGCCAGCGGGTTAAATCTAGCTAAGAAAATCCTTCACTTAGGGTATTTCTGGAAGACATTAGAAAAAGATGCTTGCCACTTTGTCTAGATATGCAGCAAATGTCAATATCATGGTGACATGATACATGCACTGGTGCAGGAATTGCACCCATTTGTTACACCTTCAATTGGGGGTTTGATTTAATTGGTGTCATATACGCACCTTCTTCAAATGGTCACAAATATATCATAACAGCAACGGAGTATTTCACTAAGTGGGTTGAAGTAGTTCCTTTGATCATGACCACAGGTAAGAAAATTTCCATGTTCATCTTGAACCACATCATTTGCATATATGGCATTCCTCATGCCATAATAACAGATAATGGAAAATAATTTAAAAAAAAGGACGTGGATGAACTTTGTGCTACATTTCATATCACTCACCATTCCTCATCTATCTATTGCCCTCAGGGAAATGGGCAAGCTAAAGCCACGAATAAGAATATCTTGAAAATCTTGAAGAGGTCGGTCAATAAATCAGGAAGGGATTGGCATGTGCAGATTAATCCAGCATTACGGGCCTATAGAATGAGCATTTGGACACCTATGGGAACCACGCCATTTTCATTAGTATATGGTGCCGAAGCAGTTTTACCATTAGAGGTTGAAATCTCATCTCTACGAGTTTCATTAAAAGGATTGATCATAGATGAGGACTATAGAGTCGCTAGACTTCAACAATTGGAGTTACTTGAAGAACACCAAACACAAGCTTATGAGCACCTGAAAGTGTATCAAAATAGAATCTCGAGGAACTATAATAAACATATCAAACCAAGAGTCTTTTAGGTAGGAGACTTAGTGTTGAGAGAGAACCTAAAGAATCAGGTTGAAAGACAAAAGAAAGGCAAATGGGAGGCTAATTGCCTTGGCCCATTCATCATAGTGTCTTCATTTGGCACGGGAACCTATAAGTTATTAGATTGTGAAGGAGAGGAACTCCAAGAACCCATCAACAGCATTCATCTTAAAAGGTTCTACACATGAGGGAGACAAAAGAGTATAAAGAGTATCAGATGAGGAGCATCATATTTATTGCACATAGTCAAAGAGAACTTGAAAAATACAAAAAAAAATTTGAAAAAAAGAAAAAAATACAAAAAAAGAAAAAAGTGCCTTGGTGAAAACCTAGTAATAGGTGCCTTGGTAGAAAAAGATCCAGAAGGTGAAAACTTGCTAAACAAGCTCCTTTTGTTCCCTTAAGTTTGTCTTTCCTAGTCACATATGTCCATATTGCATTTCCAACATCCCATTTGTACAACTACCATTGCATCCGTCATTTGTACATAGTCATAATAAAGTCATTCAGTCACATTGTTGCATTGCCTATCAGCCCTAATTTTGTCAAACAATCACATTTATCACTTGGGGGAAAAAGAGGATTGGAAATTTGGTACCAAATGGATTCAATAAGTGCTACAATCAGTCATGTCAAAGAGAGATTTGTCAGAGTTTTAGAAGAGTGGAAAGTTATTGAACCTTTGATGGATATCATCATTCAAAGCCTAAGTATTTGATCCTACAACATGATCCTTGAGCCTTCATTGACTTTATAATTTGGGATTAAAAATTGACAAAACACCTTAAAGATCATAATGCTTGGAAATACTTTTTGAAAATCAGGAAACATTGCAAAACACTTGAAACTTTCTTTTTGATAATATTTAGGAAATTGACTTTTTATCACCTCTTTTGAGCTATTCAATGATGTTTCGACTAGATTATCCATCAGAAAGACGTGATATTTTATTGCCTTTGAGTGATTGTTTTGAGGAAGATTCATCAACTTATGAGAGTTGTCTAACGACATGGTCATCAAAGAACCATCGAGGACTATCTCATAAGTGGATGGATTGACCTTTTCTTGTTTATGCAAACAGGTCCCTTTGCTATTTAGATCTTCTATATCTTAATACCAAAAATCCACTTGCAACATTGAATCAGTTGAGACCGGTATTCAGACTCCCATAGTTTGGTCATCCAACTAGTGAGGGTTGTACTTGGTTCAAAATGAGGTTACCAAAAAGTGATAAAAAGTGGTATTCATATAATCATGATGTGGTCAGTGATGATTGTACTAGCTTTCTGGTCCCAAAATGCTCAATGATGAAAATTTATCTCCATGGCATTTCTTTGCTAAAAGCTGGTGACACTTAGGTTGCATTGCATTATCATGTTAGAATAATTGCATTATCATGTTAGATTAATTGCATTTGTTTGTGGTTAATTTTCCAAGGGCAAAATAGGGTACATCAATAATCTTGGTTACTCAAAACACTAAAGAAATGAGAGATTCCATCAAACATCTTACTCTTGATCAATCAAAATAAAGAAAATGAGATTATCTATTGCATTCATGCATCGCATTAATCATTAGTCATTATCCATAAACCAAAAAAAGATAAAGATAAAAACATCCATACATCACTTGCATCCAAATAGCTAAGGATAGAATTGCATGGCATTGAAAAACAAAAAAAAACATAAAGGACATTTCCATATGCATTTTCATAAAACACTTTGCATCCATACATTGAGAAATAGGGAAATCATGTCATAAAATCCATACATCATTGCATCATTTATCTATATCATAAAATAAGATAACTCCATCCATAGCATAAATCAAAGTAAATGCATAACACATCATATAGTTGCATAAAAGATAAATCTCATAAACAACTCATCAAGGAGAACCGAGGAGTATATCATCATATATCATCAAAAAAGTGTTCATCAATGATCCATCAACTTAGTATATCAACATACAATGTCATACAAAGTGGTACATCAAATGGTCCGATCAATCAAAAAACATGGCATGTGATACAAGTACATCAACCATGAGTGAATCTATCATCAAAGAAATCAAGATCCTGTAAGACTAGATCCATTTGGACCTCTATCATCCTATGGGGGAGGAGCCTAAGAAGTACTCGCTCTGCTCTGTCTCTAAACCATAGTAGACATGAACTGCTGCATCAAAATGAAAACCTGATCTAAATGCCCAAAAACACTGGACATATATGTCCTCATAGCCTGAACCTCTTGTACTACAGTACCCATAGTAGGAACATCCTGGGAACCCTGTCCATGATCCTATGGTTGTTGATCCTATATAGGCACCTATTGTGCTGGACCCTGATCCTGTTGTGTTGCACCATCATCCTACTAAGCCAAGGCTACTCTCTATAACTAAACCAAAGGATCCAATCCACCGGGAATCTACCTAGTAGCATCAACATGAGCTTGTCTCTCCTGTCTTTGATGTCTATGAGCTTTATGCTATCTATCTACTCTAGGCTACCTCTCACATGCATCATCATGACCTCAAGCACTATCTCTATCCCTCACATGACCATCTCACACCCATCCTCTACCAACAATAACCAAAGGATCTCTCTGTCCTTGTCATCTCCGTCGTCTACCACCACCACCTCCATCACCACCATCACCCTGACCCAGGATAGGCTATGTTGGATCAATAAAACAAGTAAATCTATTATGACCCCACCAATTGAAAAACTCATGAGCCATACATGCATCTTCTACACCAGGAAGCATCTCCCATCTACAATAAGCCATACCAGCAATCTAATCTAAGGCAAACTGATAATCAATAAGAGGACCCCACATAGATCTCTCTGCCTATACCTGAGCATATAGTGTTGTACCCTATGGCATATCCTGTGTCCAACCATACTGTCTAGAAGCTCTACCAAAGAAGAAGCACTCAATAGTGGTATTAGTGCAACCAATCATCTAGTGAGGGGCAAACATATATGGTAACTCATCATCATCTTCCCTCCATAGCTCGCAACCCCTGTATGGTCTCCATAAAACCTGATCTAGATCATCAATCTGATGTCACCAAAAATATAGATGACCCAAATGATGTTGCACAACTATCCCAGTGTATAGAAAAGCATATGGGAAACCCTAAGGCCGAACCCTGTTAGAAATAGGCCTAGTGATGGGAAGATGCTCCCATATCCACAACTGAAGAATCACTACACCAGCTGACAAGGATGCACTCTCTCAATAGACTACCTCATGAAAGTCATGATATAGCTAGGCAAGGATGCATGACCCCCAATTGAAGCATCGAGGATGAGCAAGTAAATCCTCCAATATCCTACCCCATTCAATGGAAAAACCATGACCTCACCAGTCGGGAAGAAGTAAACCACCGATCAATGCACCAAGTACTATTAGCAAGGTAGGAAAGGAAGAAAATTGAGGCCAAGTGATCATATCACCATCATCAATAGAATTGTCCCTAAACACTCGTCGGGAGATAGTAGAATCATAGATGGAATCATAATACACTACCTCTCCTCTGTAGGGGATACGTAGTAATCTATACATGTCCTTAGGCATGATTGTCATCTCTCCATAAGGCAAATGAAATGTGTTGTGGTTGGAGTGCCATCGCTCTGCCACTACAGTCAGTAAACCATGGTTTAGCTAGAATCGTGGAAGATCAAGGAGAAAGCTCAAACCACACAACTCAATCACGTAGAACTCAGCATCTGTAAGAATCTAGCCCAAATCAATGACCCAAGAAGCCACTATCTGAATGTATAAAGTAGGAAATTTTTCCTGTTGGCAAAGAAAAGGAATCATATCAATATAACCTATCAAGGAATTATCTTAAGTCAATCAAATTCTATCAAAACTATCAAGCAATCACACCAAGTACCATTTGTTCGTGTCTTTGTGTCATGAGAATGAAGCAGCAGTATCAAATCATATCAGTTTTCACACTGATTGATTTATCCTATCAATATCCTATCCTAATCGGATTGACCCATCACATTCATTGGTAACACTATCCTGATATCCTAATCCATTTGTTTTGTTGAAAGAAATAGACCTAATCTAATCATTCGACTCCAGCATCGAAAGTCATCAAATTTTTCATCAGACATAATCAAGTACAAGTGTAAAAAAATGGTACGAGAAAATTTTTCAAAGTCTACAAGTGTGATTTTAATCATCCCAAGCGACATTCCTCCTAAGTGATAGCAAAAAGTTGTGACGCGACATTATTCAGGTGTTACGCGATAGTTCTCATGCTATGCGATAGTAAATCATGCTAGGCGATAGCAAAATGTGGCCTAGGCGACAGTAAATTTGTTAGGGTTTCCTACGTGATATAATATATGAAAAGGGGCATTTTAACCTAGTTGTACGCATGAGTATCCTATGCCTAGGTGAGGATAAAATAATCTTAAGCGACATTAAACTACACGAAAGTGTGAGAGAAAAGCGCAGATGCGACAGTTAAAGGGTCTAAGCGACAATAAAATGTTCCTAGGCGTGATTTCACATATTAAACACAACGATGAAATGAGAAATTGCAATAAATGCTAATAAATGTGCAATAAATTCAAATAAGAGGTTTGAAATAACTTACTAGAGGTCCATAGTCAGGTGGCCTCGCATATCTCTGACACCTCTCGAATCGATGCTCTCGAATAGGGACAACCATCTCGAAATTCACCGCAGGATCAGAGCAAAATCACCAAAGATAAAAGTAAAAATGAATAGTAAAACAAGGTTTTTCAACCTATTTAAGCTATTTTGACCTAATTTTGGAGGTGAAATTTGGCTTAGACCTATATATTGACTATCAAACCAACCGGGGCATCCTGAATCATAACATATCATCAAATTTTTTAGAAATGAAAACATATTCAATGAATCAAACATCATCAAAAAATTTCACATCAAGAAATCAATATGTTTTAATTTCTGAGGGGGCATCAAGGTATCAAATTGAAATTGAAATCAAACATCGTTGGAATCAGTGGGGCATCAAAAAAATTGGAAACAGAGGTAGCAATCAATATCGTATCATCAGTATCAACAATCATATCACATCAGAGGTAGCAATCAATCAGTATCAGAGGCATATCAATGAATTAGCAATCAAGACCTAAAAGCAATCAGGACTCAAAAGAATCTTTGAATCAATGTTCTTTGTACATCAATTCAAAGAGGGACATTTGTAGACACACAAAAATGGACAAAGTTCTTTTAAATTGCAAAAATCAATAAAATGGCTCAAAATCATCAAAATGCATTAATTCAATCAAAAAGGGATCAAATCAATTAAAATGGACATAATTAAATAAATTTGGACAAAAATTAATTAAAGCAAAGGAAAAAATCAAATAATGAGGTTAAATAATTAAATCAAAGCTTAAAGGGGTGAAAAACACTACATAATTGATTTTAATCAATTAATTGTATAGTTGTTTAAATCAAAAATCAAAATGAACCTATTACCCTTACATGGCTAAATTTAATTAATTAATTAAATTTAATAATTCCTAATTTCTTTCAACAAATTTGAGCAACCAATAAGAATTGAGGACAAAAAGACATAAATCACTCAAAAAGGATGAATCTCAATCACTCATTTGAAAATTTCAATCTCAACCACTCAATCTTGTCCTTTTGTCCAAAGCTTTGAGACAAGCCTTTAAATTGTCCCCCCATTTATGAACAAAGCAAAGTATTTGACTCAACCTAAGGTAAATCATGATTACTTCACTCCACCCCCTACCCTTGGGAATTTACTATAAATATGAAGCATTTTGAGAGCAATTGATATCTTAGAAATTCATTTACAAAGCATTGTTACTATAGGCATTTGAAGAGCATTCTAAGAGCAATTAAGAGCATTTAGAGCAATTAGCATTATATATTGTCAATTTGAGCTAGAACTATCATCATAGAAGCATTGTAGAACCATAGCAGCATACATTCTCATTTTAGAAGTGTCACTAGTGGAGATTTGAGCTGAGAGCTTCACTTACCACCTCTTTCTAGAGAGCCATGAGATGCTATAGATCTTAGTTTCAATTGTAACTAGATTTGCATTGTATTTACTTTCAATTGTTTCTATTAGATATTAATTTCATGAAGGTGATTATCATCATCACACAATAGGCTTCAAGAACTTGTTCCTCTACCTCATACCCAAGTGGATGAATCCACTTAGTTCTAGGCTCAACGGCTTCCATACATGTAGTGTCTGTCTCCACCATAAAGCATATTATGTCTTTATACTTCTCCACAATATTCTTAGGAATCCTATACCTCATCTGCATTCTTGCTCTAAAAGTCTTCAATTCCAAGGTTACAAAGTCTCTTAAGGTGCTCTCAGTGCATTCCTTGTTTGATATTTGTGGCATGGTTGGAATGGACTTGTCTAGATACAATTCTGACACTTTACCAACTATATGAAGGTACATATAGATGATTAGGGACCCAAACCTAAATATCTTTGTTTTGTCATGTTTGATAGCTTTGATGTTGCCTATCAATTGTATGCGCAAGATCTCACACAAGTTGAACTCTCCATCTTCTTGCACAAGTCAAATGGCTGCTATAATAGTGCCCACAAACACACTATCCACCCTATTGGTGTGATGAAATCTATAACCCAGTAGCATTGACATCAATTTGATGTCTCCTTGCTCTATAAGCTCAATGGTCATGCCACACCTATCACTTTTGGATTTGCATGTTTGCTCCACCAATTTCCTGACATCCTTACCCACTAGAAGGATGGTGCCTGTCCTAGAAAGGCTTGTCATCTCATGAATTAGGTCATTTGTGATTCTAACTAGAAAATCTCCAATCCAAAACAAATCATCATGGATTCTACTCAATAAGATCTTTATCCATTCTGTCTCATAGAATTCATATGTCATAGCATACTCGACAATGGGGTGACCATTCCATTTGGTGTATTTATCCATGAAAATTTTCTCTGGTTTCAACATTGTGTCCATGTGCACCCTTAACCTATCTAGTCCAACAGATTCCTTCTTACAATAGATGTAAGCCCTTATGTCTTCTACATGCATGACGCCCATCGGCGTACAGGAGAATGCTCCCTCTAAATCATCTAGGGTTGATTTAAATGGGTGCCTCTTGAAAATGTATCTCTTATTTTTAGCAACATCAAAAACTATGGGAGTGGCCATGACTTACTTGTTAATCTCTTTCCAACTGAACTTAGAGATGATCTGACGGCTTCTGAATCGGCATAACGAGCTAGGGTTACTGCAACCGATCAAATGCATTGATAACTGTAGCAAATATCTGATAGATTCAATCTCCAAGAATTCACAACAACTTCCAAGAATTTGAATGCAATGAGAAATCAACTGACTTTTGTCTACTTTAAAGTGAAGAATCCACCATTAATGCACGTTGTGTAAACCAAGCTGTCACTTAAAAATTTCAAACTTGAGCTCCGCTAACAATTAGCATGTGCGCTCTTGCACAAAGGTTCCTATACACTCCAAAAGCTAAAGTCCAAAGGTGCATACTCTGAGGATGAGTATACCATCCACGTAGGGGTCTAGAGCTAAATTAGCTCCCCCTATGACCCTGAGGGCCATTCATGTAGATATAGAGGGTGCGTCCACTTGGGATGCATCCAATACATTCTCATCATCTTTGTCCTTCTTTCCTTCTGACCAAATCAAGCTCACATCCTCTGAGGCTTTCACAAACTTGACTTCTGCTTTAGGATCCAAAACTGGTTCTTCAATCTTTTTAGAGCTTTCCTGACCTTGCATCCTTGATCTACAGAACCTTGAGATATGTCTAGCCTTGTTACAAGAGTGACAAATGACTGGAGGTCTATTATTCCTTGGCGCATTGACATGAGTTACCATTCTGCATGTTCTAGCTGAGTGACCATTATAGTTACATATCTAACATGTAACATTCTGAGAACTTCTAACATTTGTCTAATTCTGATTTCTTTGATCTTGCTTAGTCATGTTCTTCTTACTAGTCTTGCAATTCATAGCTTTATGACCAAATTTATTGCATGAATAATAGTAACCATTAAAAGGTTTTACTTTTGTACAATTTCTTGCAATGTGTCCATGCTTGTTACAAGAAAAACAAGTGCATTCTACTTGCTTGCGCTCATTCTTAGGAGGACCACCATTGTCTTTGGTTTGATCTTCAGTCTTCTCATCATCAGTAGAGTTCTTTTTTGAATCCTTTCTTGCTTGCATATTGTCAATCTGATTTTGTGCTTCATTGTATCCAATGCAGCTAGTGTCTCCTTTGATTCTTCTTGCATACAACTAAGATTCTACCAAATCAGCACTGGTGTGTAATTTGTCAATATGATCCTTTGACTTTTTCAATTTAAATTCCAAGCTCTCTTTGATATTCTTTAGCTCCAAGATTTCTAAGTTAGCTTCCCTTAGTTCTTCATTGAGTTGAAGGTTCTCCTTGACTTGTTCATTGTAGACATCTTGATTGTTCATTAGTTTGTCATCAAATTCTTCAAGCTGATTTAATAAGGATGTATTTTCTTCACTCAACTTCTTGACTTTTTCTTCAAGTTCACTATTAGAGCATCCTTTCAAATCCTTTCTTAGTCTTTTGATAACTAATTGAGCATCACTGACTTTTTCTTTTACTTCTTCAATTTCTCTTTCTGAATTGTCCAGATCTTCAAGAGCAGCTTCAAGATTTTTCTTCAAATGTTTCATATCTACTTTTTCCATGATCTCCTCAAGTGGTTAAACTTCTTTGCAAAGGACCAGAGCTTTGATACCAATTGTTAGGAATGGGAACACTGAGAGGGGGGGGTGAATCAGTGTTCACTATATTTTAACTTTTTACTTTAATCTTTATGCCAAACATAAATGCTTAAGAACTGAATTAAACATTCACATAAACATGAAACATGAAATCAACACATGACACCAATATGGTTACGGGGAAACCCAAATAGGTAAAAACCCCAGTGGGACTTGATACCCACTAATATTTTTCACTAGTGTTTTGTGATCCTTGTTAGAAGATCTGTTACCATGTTAGGAGTAGCTTTACAATGCTTTAAGTATAGTAGACCTTGTTAAGGGTTAGACCCTATTAGGAGTCTTTTACAATGATCCTTGTTAAGGGAGTGGAATCACTATCCTAGAGCTCAATGCTCAAATGGTGAAGGCTACAACCTTCTGAATCAGATACACACTATATATGCAGGTGAACTGTTCACTATGACACTACTTGTCAGATCAGTTCCTTTGGTGTGTTGATACTTTGACCTTTGGAAAATCTCTAATACATCTTATGCTAACTTCACATACCTCTAATCTACTTATCACAACTCTATTATAACTTCCATACCGAATACAATGGGTGCACCTTATATTTATGCACTTATACAAACAAAACAATTAGGTCAGCCCTATAACTAATTACAAACAACACTTCCAAATGAATTGGCTTAAGCGTGCTTAAAATTATACATATAAAAATGTCAGCAACCTAGATACAATGGGTGCATGGCCTTTACAACATTAAATCATAATCACAAACCAAAATGCTAACTGTCGGCTCCATGCTTTGTTCTTTGCTGGCACACACTGGCTGTGCAACTTCAACTGACTGTAACTTTCACATCTTTGCATATCTACTTATGCACTCATAGACTAAGCAAGAATCTAGTCTAAATAACCTAACATCCAAGGCACATACCATAATTCATGTTTACACATGTGCACTGGTGCTCTAAGCTACTAGAACTCTGTATACTATCCAGTCTTCAACACTTAACTGAATTCTTATCTTTACACTAAGTGTGCTAAATCCAAACTGCTATATGACTTTGTTGCCATAATGACAACACTATATTTAGTAATATACTTTAG